>JAYKKI010000104.1:6007500-6500000 GCA_039881145.1 Druceiella hillmani
TTTCTGCCAATTCACTTCACTATTACATCGATTTGACGGTCAGTCCGACATCGATGTCTAAACTATAAACCAATCAAAGGCGCTTACAATAATAAGGCCAAGGACTCAGAGTTACATGCGCCTTTGTAATTAATGCACGTTTGCGTCTTGATTGAAGACTTCGCCTCATCTACGCCGCTAGAGGCATAATTTTAATGAAACTGTTACGTTCAGATAATGAAAGTGCTATGGAATAATTAGGTTAAACAAATTTAAATTAAAAAATATTAATATTAAATATACGAAACAATTAGTTCGCCTGTTGTTTCATTGTTTTGTTTAACAGCTGTATTTATACGATTTCGACCGAGGAATAAAATCACCTTATGGTCGATGTTAATAAATTCAAAGTTTACAATGCTAATATGATATCAAACAACTTAGTTGAATTGATAATAAATTGTCTCAGTATTTGCGCAATTGATATGAATAATAGTATAATTTGCCAACGCTACGCTCTCTGGCTCTAGTCTCTGTAGATGTGGACTAAGGCGTTAAATCAAATGCGATTTTTCTGTTTAGTTTATTAACACAAGCCATCCGTAGAGGAACTTAGCTTATTTATACACAGAATTATATTTATTTATTTTCCCAAACTTTAAAGAAACCTAAATTATAAATATATATATATATATATATATATATATATATATATATATATATATTTATATATTTATAAATGTAATTATAGAGTAATGTCTCCCACACGATCAAATTAAATATGATATTTAATAATGTGGAAGATTATAAAATATATTTGTAAACCGACTTTATTAGATATTTTATCGATTAGAATAAGAAATACTATGTCAAAAATTACAAAAGTGGAAAACATGACGAAAATATTAAAAAGTATTAATGTATTAATGATAAATATTAACGTGGCATACTGGAGGTAAGGGGTGCAAAATCGAATTAATGAAGGGACGGCTTAAAGAACCACGAGACGAAGGATTTTTTTTAACGGTCTTTGAAAACATTTACAAAGGACGAGTACCTGGTGTCAAGATTTAGTCGATCCCGAAGTTTTACAGCTTGGACAGAGAATGTTTTTTCATAAAAAGTATATTTGGGAAAAGGTGACTGAGCTAGTTTTCAGAACATAACCCCAGGCTCTAAGCAAACCAGTAACTAAACCTTCTTTTAAGATATGTATGTTGGATAATATTGACTGTCCAAAATTTTATAAACAATATATAATACATCGAATTATGAGTCTTTTAATTAATTAAATTCGACTGAATTTGGCATATAGCGGCAAATTATTTTGTGACATAAAACGCAATGTAATTAAGTTGACATACTAGATGCACTAACAATATTTAGTAAATAAAGTAGTAAATTAAGGAGACAGTGAATTCGTACAGAATTTAAGCATATAAATGTTGGGTCTATTACAGATGATTAACGTATATTACAGATGATTAACGTATATTACAGATGATTAACGTACATTAACGTATATTACAGATGATCAACGTATATTCTAAACTAGTCTCTTCCCACGTCTCCGCTCACGTAGAAGTCACAATTTAAACCATCCATGACTGAATTTGAACATCTACAGGACATAATATCTTCTCTCGCTCCCTAGTATCTGTATGTCAAATACTTGCTAAACATTAGACATTTTTATATGATGAAAAACAAAATTCACGAAAATAGGTCTAAAACTTTTGAGACTACAAGGGTGCGCCACAGGGACGGATATACACGTGGACAAGATGAAATTAAAACGGCTAAGTGTTTGACTGAACCTTAAAATGGTAGAGAGTGCACTGAACAAAAAATACGACGTTTTTTTAAATTATTTTAACTTTCTAATTATTGTTAGGTCACATTTTTAGGCAATACACGTTCCGCAACCATCTAATTTTTATAGTCTAAAAACCCTTGAAAATTCAATAAATTTCCTTTTATTAATTTTTAGATCCAGCCTTTTTCATTTTGCTTCTTTAATAGGATTTGTTAGATATTTATAAGATCCATTATTATAGATCTAGCTAGTATTGGACGTTCAGATTGCCGTCGCTTGTTAACATTTATTTCACTTCTCCCGAAAATGTTGATTAAATACCTACGGAGCTTAGTTATTAAAAAGTTCGTCAAGTACGAAACTGGCTCGTACATCGAGGATTTCGTACATCGTTCGAAGTGAAATTACTTTATTTATCATAAATCGATATTACTAAAGACATTATATTCCAATATTTATTTAATAGCTTATATGTAAATATATACATACCTAATATAATTAAGTATGGAGAATATATGTATATATTATCGTGAATATCTCAAAAGCTATAAAATTTAGAATATATCGAATAATTTTTTCATAAATTAACCTTCAGTAGTTTCGGAAATAAGGATGGGGAATATACTTTTATTGCATCTCTGAAGGTATACTACCAAAAATTGTGAAATATTTTACACAATTGAGACCCTTATAGCCCTTTAAAATTCCACAATATACAAGAACTTCAAGTACCAAATTCCAAGGTTCTGCGTCAAGCAGTTTCAGAGAAAAACAGCTGTGACCGATGGACAGAGCAAATGTGGATACATAGGTACAGAGTAACATAAAAGGATTACGTTTTCCTCTGGAGGCACAATATTCTAAACACCAAACTTATGAGAAAATAAGTTTTGGTTTCCGTTTTGGTTTCGGTATATTGAATCTGCCCGTGGAAAAACCCATCCAAAACAACTATTTCGAGTTACTCCAAAAACTATTTGACTCTATGCAACACAATAATCAAACGGCGCACCCTTCCAGCAACTTAAGTATTTATTAAGTGCCACAATTAGTTATACGGCATCAAGCAAATATACTTCCATACATTAAGCTAGCGAAGCGCTAGTTACGAGTCGGTACAATCAGACGGGAACCAGTTTGCGTTAAGTAACAATGAGTGAGCCGCTCACACTCAAACGTTCGCCTGCCCGTATGTATTAAGACAATTACCTAATAAAACGACACTGTGACGCCGTACGATGTATCCAAATATGCCATATTTGGAGGAGACAACGATAGCGTCCATTTACGCCTTTAAGCTGTAAGTGTATACAAATTACGTAAAGTTTATTTATGATATACGTACAGTTATTTATATAGATACCAAACTATATAACATGACTAATAGTATAACATGAGTTTTTAAAGATGTTTAATCAGAAGAAAATGCATGCCAGTAACGGATGTATGTAATGCGTGTCAAGCTGCGTTAATATCTACATTCATATAACACCAAAACATTATGTTTGTTTATTTATAAGAAATAATCTAGATGCCTGCTCATGTTATATTTTTTTGTTTCAATCTACAACAACAACAAATCGATATACCACGATATCAAAATACTTGCACACAATTATTTATATTTAAACAAATCGTAACCAAGAATATATCTATTATTCTTAAAAGTGATTTTGCGCATCAAAAATAGTATATTTGAAACGTATTCCCGTAAAAACAATTGCTATTTTTTTCGATGGAATCGCAATTTCGCCAGTGATTTTTTTCAGAAACGGTTGAGAATTCAGTACATCGTTTATTCGCTATGTCTTTACACATACACACACAAACCCGCACACGCACACACACTCAAATGTGAACGTGCATGCATGCATGCATGCATGCATGTGTGTGTGTGTGTGTGTGTGTGTTTGTGTGTGTGTGTGTGTGTGTGTGTGTGTGTGTGTGTGTGCATATGTGTGTGTGTATAAGTGTATGTATGTGTGTGTAATTAGATAACAAATAGTCAATCAAAAATTAAATAAACGCTACATGACTATAAACATTAAATGAAAGGCATAATATTAACATATGGTATAAATTTACTTATCAAGAACCGTGACAACCAAAAGCTAACCTACCATTCGATTAGATATAACAGTCGAAAATAGCATTTTTTACACCAATAAAATACATTGTGTGCACTACATTGAAAATAATACTTTAACACTAACTACTGACGGCAGCACTAATTAGCGATGGTGATCGTTTAGAATTAGTAGGGTTTTTTAATAAAATTTTCGAAATTTGAATCAGAGATATAGGTGCTTTGAGTTTACAGTTTCTCAATGTTTTTATATAAAGTTGATCATATAAGCTCAAACATTTTTATCATACTGCCCTTATGAATTCGTTCTTTTTGATCGATATATCAATATAGATACTTTGTGTTTACAGTTTCTCAACGTTTTTATATAAAGTTGATCATGTAAGCTCAAACATTTTTATCAGACTGCCCTTATGAATTCGCTCTTTTTGATCGATATATCAATATAGATACTTTGTGTTTACAGTTTCTCAACGTTTTTATATAAAGTTGATCATGTAAGCTCAAACATTTTTATCAGACTGCCCTTATGAATTCGCTCTTTTTGATCGATATATCAATATAGATACTTTGTGTTTACAGTTTCTCAACGTTTTTATATAAAGTTGATCATGTAAGCTGAAACATTTTTATCAGACTGCCCTTATGAATTCGCTCTTTTTGATCGATATATCAATATAGATACTTTGTGTTTACAGTTTCTCAACATTTTTATATAACGTTGAAGAAGTAATCTCAAACATTTTTATCAGCCTGCCCTTATAAATTCGTTCTTTTTGATCGATATATCAGAAAAATCGTGAAAAATTGTGTCTATCATAATTTTAAGTTATATTTGATCCAGCAAACTGATTTTATAACCTTGAACATTTTAAAAGTAAATATTTAGCGATCTCGAACCCTTTCATTGTTATTCAACTAGATCTTAACCGTATTGAGCGCACAAATACACATACATACGTATCCTCGGCGCACAAAATTAAATTCATCCGATGAAAATAAGGAAGCGACGTCGTGGCATACCTATACGAAAGGCGGCATACAGCCAACTCTACTCAATTATACCGAAAATGTCACGCATCATAAACATAAAGTTAAGACTCGGCTCAGACGTGGTGCGCATACGATGATGTCACACAGTGGGAAAGCAAGTGGGATTGACCGGGGCCGTGCGTGCGCATTTCTGAAATGTGCACTGCGCCGCGACAACGTTACGTGCCGCGTAATCGCTAAACGACCATATGAAACGTGTACAATGTAGCACAAAAGACTGGAATTTGTAAAAGGAAGCAAAAGGTATTACATGCAGAGATATAAATTAATGGATCTGCGAAGAAAAGTTATCTCAATGCAAAAATATGCGATTAGTTTAGCGGTTCATTCAAACAGGCAAACATGTTTGTTTAGAGTAGATTTTTTGTTTATGAGTGAAGCAGTCAGATGTTGGGGTAAAACTAAATTAAGAATAACCAAAACAAAACGTATGGAGCCACAATGTCGTAAAAGTTAAACGCAGTTATGTGATAAGAATGACAATATTAGAGTAAATAAACTGTAAAACAAAAATGTTGAAAAACATCGTGAAAAGTGTATTGTTTGTTATTAAATTCGTGTAACGACCAAGCTTCTATGGGTTGCGAGTACCAAAATAAGACGATTATAATAAAAAAAAAATAGTATCTCCATTCTCGAGTTACACCATTTCAACGGTAACGCAAGGGTTAAGCGTCCAGCAGCGCACGCACACCTGGCGCCAGGCGGATCATCAAAACTATTTGTCCAACGAGTCGAACTGCTTTTTCGTCGCTGAATATTGTGTGGCATTTAGCGGAAGAAAAATTGATTATGTTGATAGTCCGGTATTTTTCTTATTTATAAGGATACCTTCCACAAAATTATAAAAACCGAACCTTTATCACTTTCTTCTCCGTCTATCTGTCTGTCAAAGCCCTTTTTCTCAGAAACGACTTGCGATATCAAGATGGAATTATCATTGTATACTGAAGCCTAAAACCTTGCATTGATACAGTGCAAAGATACGGTGCTATAAATAGTATTTTTTGTTGTTGATATCTTCATCGAAACCTATAGAAATTCTGCATAATGGGATGTCATATCGCATAAATAAAGTAAAAATCTAAAAATCAATGATTTCTTATTCTATGTGGAATTATATATTTTTGTAATTCGTTTTTACACCTGTAAAAAATATAGTATATTTACATTATGAAAAATTAATATTTGTAAATATTTTAATAAGGAATTCTATGTATAAACATTTAATATATTCTATGTATATATTAAATGTTTATAGGACCTAAATGTAGTGTGGGTTCTACTCGCGCTTGACAAAACCCGCGTAGTGTGGGCTCTACATGTGGTTGACAAGTTTTTTTTAATTTCCGTTTAGAATAACGAAACGTTTATATAATTGACAAAACGTTAAAAAGGAAACTAGTTTATTATTGAAAAACCAACATGCCAAGCATTGTTTAATTAATATAACGAGATAATTTTTTCGATTTTGTCTATATTTCTAAATTTGAGCCTTATTACAGAGAAATAAGGTACTATTCAATAATGAAATATTTTTTCTTTTACTTCCTATAACACCCATAATAATCATTTCAGTTTTATTGCTACCCATAATAATCATTTAAGAAAGACATAATAATTATAAAATAATAATATAATAATATTTAAGATAAATTTGTTTTTAACTTTTTAGATCTACGAAATAAATATAAATCATGCTATTATATTAAATAGTTCGGTGGGGTTAGTTTGCCCACTTAGACATTTTTTTTGGAAAAATTCATGTCCAGGATAGAGTACAGGTCAAAATTACAATTTTTACAAATCAGAAAACTGATAGATCAATTTAATAAGATTTTTAATGACCTAACACTTGAAATTCAGATTAAAATCTCAAGCCAAGAACCGATGTGGGCGCAAGGACTTTAGATTTTACAGTCACAGCGATTCAACGCAAGCGATTTATTTTCTTATACTGAAATTATTTTATTATCGAACATCTTTTTTCTCATATTTGTATATCTAAACATAGTGATAAGTTTACTTTAGTCAATTATAACAATATCAGTCAAAAACCAATGAAAAACTAAGTAATCAAACGCACCTTTTGTCACGTATCTAATTAAAAAGAAATTAAAAACAGCAAGGTGCAGAGAGAAAGAAGACCCGCGTAAATCGTAGGCTGAGAACAGTGGCCGAGTACAACAAAATGGAGGTTTTGTAGAAAATTGTTTACAAAAATTATACTATTTAACAAATCACTATGAAAGTAAATAGACTTCTATTTTAATACTTAACCAATAGATAAAAAAGAACCACCATAATCAGTCAAGGCTTACCTCCTGCAGATTGTCCTCATATGTAAATATAAACACACCAATGCATACGCATGTCATTTTTAAAAAGGCAACTCTACATCGTAATAAATATTTAAAAAAAATAAAAATGGTATCATTTTTTAAAGCGAGATCTCATCTTTTCAAAATGCCGATTACTTGTAAAATTACCCGGGTTTTGCTTATTTCTATCATCAAAACTCGAAGCTAGTGCCCTAGTCAATTATAAAGCACGTGTGATGTTTATGATATATTTAAGTCTTATTTTATAGAACTATAGTATAGTTACGTTTGAGGAGTACCTCAAACGTCTGTTAACTTAGCTTAATAGTTTATTAAATAAGTTATAGCATAGAAACACATAAGCACACTCTTGGGTATAGAAGCACGCATGCACAGATAACTTACAACGCAAACATTGGTTAAATATGGAACTGTCTCATATTATTTACCATATGATTTTCACACAATGATTTCCCACGTTAGCTTGTTCATGTTATCCGTTATAAAATATTTATAAGCAAATCTAACCGTTCATTTAGGAGAATCCTAACTCATTGCACCCTTAGACGGACCTTTACTCCATTAGGCTAATACATGCCTGCCCAAATCGATCTATGAATTATCTACCACTAACTATCTACTAATGTTTCGACATTAATACTTTGTTCGACGGTTCTGCCCATCGAGCGGTAGCCGCCTGTTCATTGTTACGATTTATTCACTCGATCGTAAATGTCTATATACTTATACAATGACATATTACGATAATTACGTAAGAAATGGAAAAACGTTTAAGACCATAAGCGGCCGTCTTTATCTGTAGTGTGGGCATGTCCGGCTAATAGGTATTAAGTGTGCGAGTCGCAATGTCACTGCGAAGCAATCGAATGTCGCGTTACATTTGTGTGTATCACAGTTGTCAATCGTAATGAAATGACTTTTAAACGAAGTTAGTGCTCCAATAAAAATGAAGTAAAAATCTTAATAGAGTTTCTATATGGGCAAACCAACACAAGACATCTTGTCATTAGAAAGATGACAAGACATCTTGAGATGTGATGTGTTATGATGTGTTAAGTAAAAAGTGGAGAAAAGCTCCTTAATTTATAACATACTTTCCTATATTTTGGCTACAAATATCAGGTCTAAAATATTCAAGAATCATGACGATGTTTACATTTAGTAAGCCAAAACTGGCAGATTCAGTCGTATAGAGTAGATACGTCATGCACGTCCATTAAAAAAGATTTTGATGTGTCAGATTTTAACAGTTCGACAGGTTTTGAGTAATTTTTACTCTCAAATTAAGTAATTAACAACTTAATTTTAATTATCTGAAAGAGAGTGACAGCTATTTAAAATGAAGATAATATTCATAATAATAATACGGGACGGCATGGTTTATAAGAAACTTATATTAGCACAGATTTTAATAAACTTATTAAAAGAAAGCAGAAAGAGAATGCGTGTAAAAGACTAAGGAAGCGTTCCACACAATCACAAGATTAAGACTAGACTTTTATAATACTGGCAGACAAAACTTGTCTTAAAGCTTTGACACTCGTCCGTAAATGCTCGTTCTTAAATAGGAATCTACAGTCGAGTTATCAAATTGAAAAATGATTCCAAAAAATATCACACATCACCTCAACTTCGACGACAGAGAATAAATAAACCAACAACACAAAAATGCGTTCGTCATCTAACGTAAGAACAGCACAGATGTCAAACAACATATCAAGAGTACTCAAAACGTAACATAAGCACTATAAGGATTAGTAAGGTTATTATTAATATATTTGAACTAGAAAACGTTTATTGCATGTAATATTAAAGCACACAGGCAAACTTGTACGAAACAGTAGCAAGACCAATGATATAAACATTACGAATCATCATTGAGTAAAAAAAAACTCAAACGAATCTGTTTGTTTATTAATACAATCCACTGCCGAGATAAAACTATGCGACTTATCTACAGACTTTTACACACCATTAAGTGTATTTTGTAACACTTTCATGTACCAACTGAGTTATACCGTACGTACATACCATATAAACTCTAATATATATATATATATATATATATATATATATATATATATATATATATATATATATATATATATATATATATATATATATATCCAACAAACTATTTGCTACCGACAAGTATACGTAAATTGTAACAGGCAACATTATGCGGCGTAATAAATGATATTTAGCATGGATTAAGATGGTGTTGTAGATAAGCGAAGTAATTATGGGCACGGTAATGAATACAATGAAATTTATCTGTTTGGCATTTGATGCTTTTATATGGGTCAATGGTATTGGTGCGACGATCGAGTACTGTCGGAGTTGGAGATATCGATTATGAATTAGCCGCGAGTTCGGCTGTGATTAAATACCCTCGTTCACGCTCGAGGTGAATAACCGGCGGCACGGGAGGAATCTTGGCGGTTTATCGTGCTCGTCTTGCATTACTGGGCGGGCGACGCTTCGATTCTGATTCATTGTAATTGCCGGCTAATTATTGAGAGGGATGGATTGTATGGAATAGTTTTTTTTAGGTACGTACTTTAAACGATGGAGCCGTCTGTCGATTAGTGCGCGCCGTCTGAAAGGGCAGTGTAGATAGCTACGCAAGAATGTCAGAATAATACCAGCGCTGCTACGAGGATTCACGATGTCATGGAAGTTCCATTTTCATGGAACACTGCGTATATGTTGGCCATCCTATTTTTAATTTCTTTCACGTCATTTACAAAAGTTGATTATAACCCAAAACTTACTTTTCGTCTCACCTCCTTCGCGGTACTTGTCTGAATATAAAAAACAAATGAAAAAGGTATTGATAATAGAAAGTCAAGCAAAGATAGATGATTTCAAAAGAACTCATGCGTCTAAAAGTCAAAATGTGCTATTTTGAAATTTTATACTATTTTATGGTAAAAGAGCTATCTCGTTAATCGTTCATACGTTAAGAATCCTTTACGAGAGGCTCTTTATTATATGAATACTAATGGAGGTTTGCGCATATGAGTCTGATACTTAACCTAAAAAAATTTATTAAGCTTGTTACTTGCACTACAAGCCAAGTAGTTTCTTAACAAATAACCTTCGGGTAATATATGGTCAAAATTACAGCGCATTATTCAATTTAATTAGCGTTGTACAGGAAACGTATTTAAAAAACACGAGTTGAAAGTAAAATTTTCGTCATCAATTAAATGAAATATTTTAGTAGCCAGAAAATCCTCAGACTAAAATGCACAAGATCTTGGAGTTTACATCGAAATTGTCCTTCGAAGTGAACTCCACTCGAATTGTCTTCGAATATGAACGCGACTTCGCTCACTTGGATTGCTTCATTTGCAAGAAGGGAGACATGATTTTGTATTAATTTCCCAGTTTATTTCCCAAATTCTAATAAATATTAAAAAGGAAAATGTATCTAAATTTTCCAAACTGTTTTAATCAATACAAGTACAGACGAACAAATATACTAAAAAATAGACCGAGAAGTAATAGCAAAATCAAGGAATGTAATAGCAAAATCACCAACTAAATCCGTTCAGTAGTTTTTAAGTGCTACGTTTCTGATCACGTAGCACTTAAAAACTACTGAACATTCAGGCAGATAAACAAAAATTCTAAATGGAAAAACCTGTCTAATACGAGCCTGGCTCACACATCGAAGGTTCTCTACCTCGTTACTTTACCATAAGTAATCATTAAAACGAACTTCCTAGTGCAATAACTATTTAAGAATAGCTAATATAAGTAAGTAGGTGTAACATATATATACATGCATATATCGTGAATAAATTAAAAAAAGTGTGGCATCTAACATTTTCCTTTTTCTAACCTTTCTAAAAAGAATTCTAAAAACCCCTTCTTTTCACAATTTAACTTTAGTAGTTCTAAATGTGAGAGGGGCATATATTTTTGCGTGAATATATGCTACCTAAAAATACGAGAAAATAATTTTGAGACCTTTATAACAAACTATTTCTTTTTTGTTTCCGATTAAAATCGCCACACAATTATTTTTGAATGTTAACTATCGGACTATGAGCCTTGTTACCATTAATAAGTCTTATTACTATTCCAAATTCCTAGTATCTACATCAAGCGGTTTCAAAGAAAAACGGCCGTCCCGTTAATAAGACTTATTACTATTCCAAATTTCTAGAATCTACATCAAGCGGATTCAAAGAAAAACGGCCATCCCTTTAATAAGTCTTATTAATATTCCAATTTATTAGTATCTAAATCAAGCGGTTTCAAAGAAATACGGCCGTCCCGTTAATAAATCTTATTACTATTCCAAATTTCTAGTATCTACATCAAACGGTTTCAAAGAAAAACGGCCGTCCCGTTAATAAGTCTTATTACTATTCCAAATTTCTAGTATCTACACAAAGCAGTTTAAAAACGGCCGTCCTCGGCGAACAGACGAACAAGTGAGTGATTCTATAAGGGCTCCACTTTTCCTTTAGAGAGTTCTACTAACAATTCTAAACGAAACATTTTAACACAAAACATTGGATAACAAAATAAATCATCCTACAAACAGGATCGTGGTCGAATGAATGGTGGGAATGTATCGACCGCGTCTATAGACTATACATGTTAGACCATATTAGACGATATTAGTATGATGCACGAAATGATGGACATACTACATAACTCCAGCGCAAGTGCTTACGCAACTAAGCTGAACTGGGCATAAACGGCGTAGCAGCTCTCATGCATTGTGATATAATGCACTCACATCTAATGTGTTGTGGGCCATAAAATAGCATATACTACACATTAGTCCGAATATTCACTCGTACGACCTCACAATCACAATTACAAAGAGTACACGCGGCTACACCGTATATCTAAAAAAGGAGATAACCCGCTTACGGTGACAAAGTCGAAAGTAAAGATCAATATTTTACCGAAGTCCGTGAATCGTAAATGCATACAATAGTTTCAGAAGTTAAGTGGAAATAATGAAAAACGAGTAGCGGCCTTTCAATCCGAACATGTAACACAATAATTACCATTTCCAAATCAGTGGCGTTCATTAGGTATATCCTTAACCCTTAAAGCAATACATACCTTTTAGGTTTACATTTTAATAACCACCGTTTCGCTATGCTGACGTCAATTTCTGCCATGCCAGGCTATATACCTTAATAACCTCATACCACACAAGCTTGCAGAAACCTTCGAAATTACAATTGTTAAGGTTGTCTCTCATGTCTAATGTTAAAAATACTTTCTAGAAAGTATTTTTAACATTAGACATTTTTGGCATCCCTAAGCGTCCCCACACCGATGTGCTCGTCCAAGCATGGCAGTATTTTTATGGCCACAGCAGTAGAATAAGTGCGTTGACTCTCTTTCCACTCGAGATACTTTATGCAAATACATGCACAGACGTATCTACACCATCTTGTCGGTGGTGGATCATAGCATGAAATGGTTGTATAACAGGTGTAAGAATGGTCCGTGTGTTGCGTGGGGAGGTGCATGTAACGCTCGTGCGCTCGCCGAAGCCTGACGGAACTGAATTTGTTTACAGTTTAGATTCGCTCTATTGTCCTTTGTCGTTAAACGTTGTTGTTGTTGGAAGATATATTCAATAACTTCCTTCTACCTAATACAATAAACACCACACATTTATCGTGCCAAAAAACAGGGTATTATACAGCCATCCGCTTGACTAAATTAGTCTAGCTTTCACTGGCATACTTTTCGATAATAATGGAAGATATTTAAACATCACTTAATAAAAATTATTATGCATTTCAATCATTGGCAAGTAAAAAGCTCTAAAAATATAAAGCTCTAAGTAAAATAAAAGAAAAAAAAATTACAAGTGAAATAAGATGTAACAACGGTAATAACTAAAATAAAAAGTTAATTAAACGGTTTCGTTTTCATTATTTCTCCAGTTATCCGTTGATAAAGAGTATTTCTAAGATATTTATGAAACCTATTATCGAAGCGCACCGAGCTAAGAAATTCGTCTCAATAGACGAATATCGACAACAAATAGACAACAATACATTCATAAATATAATATTCATTGATCTATTAATATGATTACCACCTAATCAGGTGGTGCTTCTTAATATGAAATAAAATATAAGACAATGAACTGATTCCATATTAAAAAATATTAAGGGGACACAAAATACTGTACTGTACAAATTCTAGGCATAATTCACAATGTTAATTTTGTCAAAACACACCAAGTTTAGAAGGGGTTTTGTAGACGCCAGACAGATTTTAGAATAGAAACAGAGTAAAGACAGGTTTTAGAATCGTTTAAAATGAGAATACACCAAAGAAAGATTGCTAAAGGTTTAGAAGACGAGTTAACAAACAGGATACCTATTCAATATAGAATGATTATTTTTTGTCTATTTGCTGCACAAATAAGAAGATGGTATTCCTATATTATTTATAGACAAGTCAGTCAGATAAAACAAAATTAAATGGAGTTATAAAATATAAGAATCTAGACCTAATGTTAGTTTTTCATTTGATATCCTAAATACTTATTACAAGCGATTACATAGTCCATTGCGGATGGCTGACGTGCCACCAAAAACGTTGAAATATTTAATACCTGGTATATGTCGTGTAGAAATTAAAATTCTACTTTTTGTTACAAATCACTTAAGATGCCTCTTATTGCAATTTACTGTAATTGTATTAATAATAGTGTTTATGAAATATTCTCCAAATGTAATAAAATGTTTAAAAAATAGTCGTAATCGATTTTTAGAATATAAGTGATTACGAACTTACATTAAACAAAAATAAAGTTTTTCGTGAATACACTTAAGATTATCGTTTTATTCTCATAAGACAATCTCCTAGATAGGTTTTTTAGAAGTATCGAACTTGCTAATTATGTATGTTAACGTCAAAGTTAGAAATCGTGTTAATAAACATATTAACAGATAACCCAGTATTAATTAACAATTACGTTTAAAGCTAATAATGGTACTCTATTTGCTTTAAAAGAAATTGTTAAATAATACTGGAATTATCTGTTAATATTTTTATTAACACAATTTCCAACTTTGACGTTAACATACATAATTAGCAAGTTCGATACTTCTAAAGAACATATCTAGGAGATTGTCTTATGAGAATACAATGAAAATTTTATTCACAACTAAATCAAATTATTTTTATTCGCTGCTAAATGAAACTGCGTGATGTAGTATTATTTCTACTTTATTTAAATTATTAACCACGATTTAGGTTTCATTGTATTACAATATCTTTAGTATTTATAATTGAAATAAAATTTTTAAAAAAAATTATTATAATTGTGAAGTTATTTTCGCATCGTAGAAGGTATCGTTGAACAGTTCTTTCGAAAATATTTTGGGAGTTACTCATGAAAACTTTTCCGATACAACCCACATATCGATGTATCCCACATTTACGAAACGAAGTGGTCATTTATTTAGATTTACGTGCCCCCCTCCCCCTCCCCCCTCTCTTTAAGAGGCGTCTTAAGCGATTGGTAACCAAAAGGGGAATTTAGCTAAACCGCTATTTGTTTACTGGAATATTAGTATACATAATGAAATTAAAAAAGAAAATCACAGATTATCACAACTGAGTAGACTTACTAGAAGTAGAGTAATAGTCGATCAACTTATAACATGTAGCTTGATCTGTAAAAAATTCATAAAAACTCCACAACGAGTGAATTAAACCAACTACAAGAATAACTTTACTTTAAAAGTATATTCATCATGGAAATTTTAAAACCTATATTCATCATGGAAATGGTAGATATACTAGGCAATATTCTTGTACATTTCCAATACAAATACAAATAATTCCAATATACTACAATACAATATAATTACATACACTTTAATTTTGTATTTCTCACTTCAGCTATCGTTCTTTCTATAATCAAACAAAATTTTAATATTTTGGGCTTTTACAAACAACAATTTAACATTTTTGCAAGTGACAATTAACAATTTAACCAGAATTTAACATGCATCGACCTCTTAATTTTGACATTACTTAGATATTAGTACTAAATCATTGTTATTCTATGAAATGATTTAAATAATGATAACATTAACTGCTTTCAAATGGTCCGTTAATACACACACACACACACACACACACACACACACAAAAACGCGCGCGCGCGCGCGCACACACGCACGCATGCACGCACGCACGCATGCACGCACGCACGTACGCACGCGCGCACACGCACACACACATATAAATAATCTGAAAGGTGGGAAGTTCAATGTTATATTGAAAACAGAAATTGATTGAGAAATTGTTAAATACGTATGTGATCTTCATCTTCCTACTCAGACGATCTAAGTATATTTTCTTGGTCACGATTCAAGTATTCATAAATTGTATTATCACATAAGGAATATTTTTAAGTAATGTTTGATACGAATGTCAAGTAAAATCATGTCTTCTCTAAATTATAATAAACGTTTGACCTTAATTTTGGGAATAAATCTAATTTATTATTAACAGATTCTTTACACTATCGCTTTGTCTGAGTAGTAAGGAAAGACGAACTAGATTTTATAGTTTATGCCTCGAAAGTGATGCTGACACTTCATTATATGGGGTCGTTATTATAATTTGACATGTAGAATATATCCAAACCTTTAACAAAATTAAATCCTCTTCTTTATAACTATACTCATTTTAAACTAACCATACTTCGGGTAACAACATATCCACAAGCTGCTATCCGAGCAGACGTCAATAAGAACCGTTTAAAGCAATATTTGATTTATTAAACTCTAATGGTACGGCTCACGGCCGCTCCTATTTCTTAATTTATGTTTCGTTGTAAATATCAAAACTACATAAATATTACGATAGAGACTTTGCCGTAACAAAATATATGTTCGGTCTTTGTTTCGCGAGATAACTGTATCAAGTTAACGACTCATTAGAGATTAATGTTTATACTTCCTGCGGGGGAAGACGGGACAACTGGTTTTCTAGTAAACATTTAAGTTTATTTAATTCTCTCTCCACTAAACTAAGACGTTAGTACACAAGCGATACGAATTGAGTTTTTAAAAAAAACATCTTGATTAATCGAAATGTTCTCATATTTTTAATGTTAGTTTCTTTATTTTTAATTTTACTTTCAGAAATCGGAATTGTTTCTTATATTCGAATAAATAGTCTTTTACATAATCGAATAGAACTATGATTCGAACATAAGAACAATTGGTATTATAAAAATCGGAATTGTTCTCATGTTTGAATAATAGTTCTGTTCTAATATTTTTAATTTTATTTTCAGAAATCGGAATTGTTTCTTATGTTCAAATAAATAGTACTTATACATACAATTTTTATACTCAACACGTAGTGAACAACTTCATATCTCCTTTACTTAATATCTCCTTTTTTTCATTGCAATAAATATGTTTAACATTATTTAAGAAATATTATTAACATATTTGAATGCGTTATTTATTCACTATCATTATCACTGTAGATACTCAAGAGTACCTCCTAGTTGCACCTCAGAGGAAGGAAGTTTACAAATCTGGAAATATGTAATACAGCACAAATTTTCTCGGAGGAAAATGGAAAGACCAATTCGTTCGAATGTTTAAAAAAGTTTTCCAATGTTAACTTTGACAATACAAAATGAACCTAGATAATCTTATTTGCCGTGAATAGCTGGGATCAAGTTATATAAAAACGCAAAGTAAATAATCTACCCGTTCGTCTAAACAAAGAATATCCGCTTACGCGAGACCGCATGACCTTAACATGCCACAATAGCGATTGCGAAGATAGATGTTCCATATTTTACTGGAATGACGTTTACCCAACTCTCTTACGACTTCCTAGGAACAAGCTGTTGAAATTTTATGAGTGAGTAAATAATCGTAAGTAATTGCATTCCTCATAAAACAAATTGATTTACGGATCCGAGTGAGCAATTGGAAGCTGTATTGCTTACACATAATACTTTATACGTGTATAGAAACGTCGTGAAATGGCAACTTATAAACTGTTGGATAAGTCGATTCATTACATGGAACAAATAAATTAAAGTTCTTCAATTAGTTCGATATATTACATTGATCAATTAAAGGAAACCTGCGAAAAGAGACCTGTCATTGCAGAATTAGAGACGATGATTAAAATGTACCTGAATATAAAATAGTTAACAATTAAACGACTGTCAGTTTCAATTCAAAAACTGGCAATTCAATGACGAATTGTATTTTATTTGTGCTCTTTTCTGAATTGCAAGTTACAAATTATATTTAATTTTTTGTTCTTTCCTGAATTGTCAGTTACAAATTGTATTTTATTGTTTGCTCTTTACTGAATTGCCAGTTACTGTTTCCTGAATGGTCAGTTATAAATTTTATTTTATTTTTTGCTCTTTACTGAATTGCCAGTTACTGTTTCCTGAATGGTCAGTTATAAATTTTATTTTATTTTTTGCTCTTTACTGAATTGCCAGTTACTCTTTCCTAAATTGTCAGTCGCAAATTATATTTCACTTTTTGCTCTTTACTGAATTGCCGGTAATAAAAATAAGATACAATTTGTAACTGAAATACAATAAAAAAAGAGTGGCGTTTTTAATCTTGTAACATTCAGATCCAAACTATATGGACTTTTGCCGATATCCTTTTGAACAGAACCATATTGATATATGATCATTGCTGTTTCAAAGAGTTTCGTAGAAATATCATTTCCAAATCGTTGTAAAATATAAAATAACTTTTCTCAACTAATTCTTTTTTAATTGTCTCTATTTAATAGCGTCGTTTTTAATCTTGTAACACACAGACCCAAAACTATTACAAAACAAAAATAATGATATACATAAAGCAAAAACACAATGTCGAAACAAGAAGAGCAACATGAATATTGTTTTTAAAATTATATATAATGGTTATCACCAAAGGGCTAAACATAGGCCAAACAACAGAACTATAACCTGCCATAGACTTGTAATATCAATGACAAGGTATTATAATCTGTATAAAAAAGGTAAAACCAAAGAGTTGGTCTGAAAATAGTAATTTTCTTTACGCCAAATGTTAAAAAATAAATCAAAACCTATTAACACATTGAATCCACTCATCGTAGCAACTGTACATAAAGTTAAAACGATATATACAAATTTACATAAAAACAATTATTTATATACACCTACGCGTAGCAGCAATACATGTTTATGAATAAACGTAAACCTACATGTGTCGATATATCGAGAGATATGCCCGATCAAAATTTATATGATAAATTGTGAAATTTGACAGAATTTATGGAGCGAATTGAGATCGGTCGATAAAGAGGTATTGATTTATGTGCACATTTTCGCATACCAGTCGATAAATCGTAACCATGCACTTACGACAATTTCTTTTCGCCAGTTTCACATTCGCAATATGCCATTCGCAGCGAGATTTCACGCAAACATGTCGCTTTATGCACTGAATTTTCATATGCGTCATACTCGTATCGATATGTTAAAAATAAACTTTTATGTATTATGGAAATGAGTTAGATACATGAACATATAAAATACAAACCTTTAACAATATTCTTTCCGATATTGACAATTCAACACGAATTACGACATATTTCCCAAAAGACAGAGAATTGCGCAAGTTGCATATTTTGGGCACATATTTTTTTTTTGTTATTGGCCTGCTTATTTTTGTTGCTGACCTCTTAATATATAATGCATATTCAAAATATAATGCATATTTTAAATAAAATATACACTTAATTTAAAATATGCGTTAAGCATATTGACATTGACATTCATACCGTATTGACGACATTTTAACGACAAATATTAGGTCTTGCATGTTCGAGATTTGTAACATATTTCCATCGTGCAATCAAAAATTATACGAGAATCTAAATGTAAAAAGAGCATATAAGCCGCACACAGACGTTTACGTTTAGATTCTCGTATAATTTTTGATCCAGTGGTTTCTGGGACTTTATTTGCTTTGATTCGTTTCTACTCTTTTCGTTATTAGTGAAAAAATGGCACGTTGTATATATAGTACAATTAAATAACTGATGTTTGACCCTTGACTTTTCCGATAAAATAAATTTTTCGTTTTAATTCTATAACATCTGACTTACCCTAGCACTTTTTGTCAATGATAACATCAATATTAGATTTTAAGTTTATTTAATTTTGCATAAATATGGATGAGACATATTTTTAAACTATGTGGTATGATTCATTGCATGTTTTAAAGTCAGACATTATAATGAACGCTGCAACAGACGGAAAACTTTTGAAATGTGTGTGAAAATCGAAGGATTTTCAGTGGAACATTTTCATTGTAGACGATTTATTTGCAACTAATTTATCTATACATAAACTCTATGTAAAATAATAATAATTATTATTATATGATGTAAACATTACTCAAATGATTTTATTATTAAATGAATATCCAAAAATTATGGTTAGATGAAAAACATTTTTATTTTTAAATATGGTAGATAGTGCGATCCGTATATGAAATGTCTAATTACTACTTCAGTGCATATACTCGTAATTTAATGATGTAAGTTGTACAAAATATCTCTTAGCGCATAGGCGAGATTGCGTGCTTTTGCGTGTTTGTTATGTACAAGACTGTATGTGTGCGTATATGTATGTATAAATATCGATATGTATGCAAACGGATTTTTTATATTTCTCATATGTATACGTACAAATATTTTTATTTTCTTTTTTGTTCCTTTAACACTTATTTTTCCTTCAATTACTTTATTACGGTGATCTTTAGACGCTTATCCAAATAGTTATAACTACAATGGAATACGCCATAGGTTAGTTGGATTGGTTCTTAGCAGCTTCTATTCAACACAACTATTGGCTTCTTAGCAGCTTCACGTGACATTCTGTATCACATGATTTTTTTTCATAAATCTAATCATAATTTAAAACAAACAAGAAATATAATCCATATGTGATCTCTATTCACAACACTGATTTTAATAAATATTAAATAATACTTATAAATTGCCCGATAGATGGCGTTAAGATAGCGTTGTAAGTCAATGAAACGCTACAGAATGAAATCTTTCCGTTCCGTCTATCACTAAAACAGAATTTTAAACATTTACTTAATTGTGCTTTTTGTAATAATCCTTAATCAATAAATAATTTTTAGTTACATTCTACCTTATATGTGTCCATTTTATTTGCCGCACGAAACATTAAAAATAGTTAGAATTCAATCAAGAAAATCTAATTAAGTCTACGGATATTCGTAGATAAAATTCCATACCGGCGTCCCCAATAAGTATCATTTCTCATAACTTTTAATACATTTACATTTAAAAAAACAGTTACGTACCCAAAATTTCATAACGAGAATCGTTCTCATTCCAACATAAAACGACAAGAACCGAAGGAGATAACTCGATTGTTTATACCGGGTTTAATTGAAAGGTATGGCATCTGTAATCTATCGGTCGCATACTCATAACTAAAGTAACCAACACAAAACATTGCGCAAAGCCACTTTCCACTCTATTAATCGGCCCCCAACGAAACATTACGGACATTGGCAAACGTTTAAATAGTTGACATTCTCATCAGGCCAAATATCACCCGGCGGCGGCGAGCTAGTCGGCCAGCGGGCGCCGCTAATACCTTGCATACGAGCGGGTAAGGCCTTTCGTCTATTATTCGCATCGGAGATTAAATGCAATATGCAATGTGCATTAAGTTGGACGGAAACGAAGTAGGACGAGATTAGAAGAAGATTATTCTTCAGAAAGTCCGTTGAATTGACGGCTAGAGCTATTAACGGCTAACTTCGTAGGTAGTATTCTCGGGGCATTAGCCGTTTTGCCATTATCACTAAAGCTAGCATTGCTTTTATTGAACTACGTCGGACAGACATAAAAACGATAAAATAACATCAAATATTTATAAATCTTTGTTAAATAAAATTAAAAGTTTTATATATATAATATTTACAGAATACAATTATTGATTATAACTTTGATATAAAGGTACACTAAGGTCGTCATCACGGTGTATTGGATTGAACAAAAGGCTCACGACCTTTGACGGCGCGACGCACCATGGGGATCCGGGTTTGATTCCCGGCCGCTTGTCGAGCGGGGCTGGAATGGTGTTCTGGTTGGCTGTAAGACATTCCTCTCTTAGTAATAAGTCTGCCATGTATTATCACTTGCGTACATAAAACTAAGTAAATAAAGTGAATAAAATCAAATATTGACTGATTTATTTATGTCGTGTATAAAAGTTAGTAATAAGCACCGGTAACAATAAGCAACAAACAAAAAGAAAAACACATAAAGAATAACTTATGACGAAGTAAACTGAGCGTAAATAAATGATTTAATTTTATAAATATGAATTTGAAGTGTAGACGTGTTGTTAACAATAATTTTATACTGTTTATCATTAATCATTGGCTCGATCGTGTTCGAATTTGGCATTTGCCGTGTTATATAATTTGATTAATTATTCTATCGATATTGTAGGTCAAAATATGAGCGTCTTTCAAATAGGCTATGTATTTATATGTAGTTGTTACCAGGAAATAAAGCGCACTGTGTATACTTCATTAAACTGTATTAACACCTAGCGGATGATCGATGTGATGAAACTGTACAGACAAAATATAACAAGTACATTTTGATAATTGTTGATCTCGAAAAGAAATCTCTTTATAGATTTGGTTTTATCATACCTTCCTTTACTGACATTATGTCTTTTATTGATGACAATAGAAAAATATACACAATTAAATATTTCGCTAGCTAATTTCGCTTTCGAATTGACAACAGCAACTTAGAATCCTTTGAAATACATGAAACATTTTGCTAGTTTTGTACGTACACTACGAGAAAGATTTTCAGACACTTTACTAATTGTAATTACGACACTTAAAAACATGTAATTACGACACTTAAAAACCTTTGAAATACATGAAACATTTTGCTAGTTTTGTACGTACACTACGAGAAAATTTTTAGACACTTTACTAATTGTAATTACGACACTTAAAAACATGTAATTACGACACTTAAAAACCTTTGAAATACATGAAACATTTTGCTAGTTTTGTACGTACACTACGAGAAAATTTTCAGACACTTTACTAATTGTAATTACGACACTTAAAAACATGTAATTACGACACTTAAAAACCTTTGAAATACATGAAACATTTTGCTAGTTTTGTACGTACACTACGAGAAAGATTTTCAGACACTTTACTAATTGTAATTACGACACTTAAAATAGACAATGTACACTGCACAAATAAGAATTGGAAACGTATCAGACACATAATTATAACATTGATCGAAATGAATAATTAATTCAGTATTTTTTACCCAAAAACTATTACGATATTTATAACGTTTTCCGTATCCTGATACAAAAAAAATATCTTGACTTACCGTAGTAAAATATATTCAGTATGATAACGTCACAAAATTTTAGTCAAAATCCTTTAACTTACCACTCGACGCAAAATCGGTTAACGTCACGGAAGAGATATTGCTCTCGTAGAATTATTAAGGACTTTGTGTCCGTAAATGAAGGCTTACCTGCAAATAAAAAAATTGATTTACGTTAACAAAAAAAAATAAATTTCATTCAATTATTTATTAACTATCTTTACGAAGTACTTGTGACAATAATCACGTGAAAAGACTGGAAATGAGAAAATGTTACATGAATTCTGTCCCGGATGGAACGGGATTATTAAGAAAAGTATGTCCCGGCGGTTTACGTAATGTAATCTAATAGACCTCCAAAAATGGAAGCAATAGACGGATAAAGAAAACAGCACACAATTAGATGAGATAAAACTAAAATATTTACATGCAGATAATAGGTCACTATAATGTTAGATGAGGCGCCAACGTGTATACGGCTTACGTAAAAGAAGTGGTGTGGTAACTTAATGTCAATTCGTTTGAATAAAGACATTATTTTCTACAAAAAATATTTTTTCATTAACATCAACTGTCATCATATTTTCATCAACTACACGGCTTTACGTTTCACTAATATACTCTCAATAATAAAATCACTAAAAATATAAAAAAACTGTTTCTGTAACTATCACCATTAATGTCAAACTTAATGGAAAAAGTACAAAGTCTGGCTAGGACATTTAGAATCATCGCTGTAGTTTTCTAAACCATGTCTTTTTTTATAATTTTTAAGAGTTTCGTTTTTTTCCTTTTAAGGAACGGAACCTTGAAAATAGATGTTTCATAACAAAGTATACGTAAAAAGGTACAAGTAAACAAGTTGCCTTTTCAAACTAACGTTATGATGCATTCAGATCTATGTTGTATTATTCGCTTTCCTCTTAAAAATCGGCTTGTTTTATCGTACTGTCTTATCTTTATCTTAACCTTTATTGTTCGTTAAAGTAACGCTATTTTTGACAACTTAAGTGAAAAGAATGGCTTTACATAACTTTACGAGCAGAAAGAAAAGGATGATGCTATTTCTTCGACGATGACAGTTCTGCATTTTATCAATGGATGAAAGGAGATGCATTTTTATATGTTATCTTGTTTTGTTGTGCGTTAAGTAACAACAACTGGTGTTACAACATCGCTTTCAAATTGTCAATTATAAATTTTGTTATTTCTTTAGAGGGCAATATTGTACGAAACTATTATTTGGTAACGTGCATTTAAATAACCTATAAAACCACCTCCACTGTTTTATCTACCTTTACGTAAAATGAAAAAAGGAGCCATATTAACTTACATAGCTGTCCAAATAAAAGTTTCACGATGACACAACATGCGGACGTCTGCTTAAAGGCTAATAATTCCGTAATGTTTAAGTTATTCATAATGTAACATGATACAACATAGGGCTGATTGTAAGGAAAATAATACATTGTACAATTTTTTTTTTCGATAATACCAATATACTCTATTATAACTATATTTAGAACTATATTTAGACAATATACTATATTTAGATTGTTCTATATACTTTTACTGTTCGTAAAATCTACTTAAATTCAGTATTCGTTCGAAGTCATACCCAGATTCTTAGAGCAAAGAAAAAATATTTATCAGACAAAAAAGAGAGAAAAAAGAAAACAAAGACAAAATTAAGTTCTATGTTCAGAAAATATATAATTTCAGATTTAAAACATTTTTTTTAAATCGAAGGCCAAACTTTTCTACCACCAGGATTAGCGTTATGGGTACAAAGCGTACTGCAAAAAAAAATTATATACGTAGGTATATAAAACAAATTTTAACAGAAATCCAACACTGCTACCATAATTTATAGAGCGTATATATAAAATAATGTAAAGACGGTATAAACACAAAAACTGGTAGATTACAAGGCTTAATTTGTCTTCTTTTTTGGCCCTTGTGAATAAGAATACACACCTCCCTTTAGAGTGTTAACGAACTCGGCCAATGTTGTCGGTTCACATCGTGGTGTGAAAACTAAGCGGTCGCTACGCAAACACACAGCCAGCTTCGCGTTTCCTTCTTTACCTTCGCCTTTCCACTGCATTCCTCCTCGAACTCATCCCAAAGCGGGAAGGTTTATTATGTTTGAACGAACAGCGTTTACTTTAAAACTGAAAGTTAGTTTATGGCGGTTTATATGAGGTATTTGTCGGCTCTCTGATATGATTATATACTCATCCACACGGTCTCTAGCGTAGGAAGCAGATAAAGTTCACTCCGAATATATTTATATACATATATATATATATATATATATATATATATATATATATATATATATATATATATATATATATATATATATATATTCGTAAAGTCCGCTTTACTCCCGAAGTTCTGACATTTTAAATGGAAGGAAACCTTTTAATTCCTCCAATCTCTTATCGAATCGATCTGTCTTTTGTTTCCTATGAATTTTTTTGTTTCATAGGAATTAATTGTATAATTTTAGATTAGATTATTTTTTATTGATATAAAGAATATTTGATACTTGGGTTAATTAATAAAACCTCAAATGTTCAAATAGCAAGGCTGGATATCAGTTCCCACGTATACACAGAGTATGCTATCATCATATTTCGCAAAAATACCCATTTGTGTACAAAGGAACATAAAGTAACCCACTCCGTTAACACGTTGATGAAATTAAATTTGCAAGTCCTTAGTTCAAGTAACTTTTATCAGAAACTTTTTTAGATATTGTACTTAACTCTTGGAAATAAACAATAATAATTCCATGCATTTCCACTCCCACATCAAACTAGTTTAGCACACTGGCAGTTATGATTACAGTTATTTCTATAATCATTAATCAGCTACAAACTTTATATTTTCTATTAATCTTGCGGCTTTTCTAGCTACTGAAGTGAAACAAACTGTATTTTCGATAAACTGTTTTTGTAATTAACAAATTTTCATCTTAAAGATAATCTTTATCATTTCTATTTTTTGATTTGTATTTTTTAAACTTTTCAAATTTCTTGCTAGCGATTATCCCAGAACGATTATCCGAAAGTGCCCTGCGACAAACTAGCGACGGCGTGGTGCGTCCCCGGCCAATTTTTTACGCGGCGCAGGCTGCGAGCGACGCGGGCGTCGCGCGCTCCGCGCCGTGGTCTAGTCACTAGCGTGGACGAGGCAAGCTCTACCATTTTTTTCACTATGTACATACACATATATTAACATATACGTACAGGTGATATTGCGAAGATTTGTCTAGAATAAATAATTCTATTCAATAATACCACAAAATAATAATGAAAACAAGTTTTGGTAAACAGGTAACCAGGTTTGAAGCTAAATGCTCATGTACGAGTAGTTTTGTGATTATGTTCGGTACCTATGCATATTCTATACCCTTTGTCAACATCCTTTTATTTTTGCGGAAATTTAATACTATTGTTTATGGCTGCAAAACCTAAACAGAAGGAAGCTAATATTCGTATTTAGAAAAAAATATTTGTAAAACCAGGACAAAGTGTAATCGGGACTAATAGTCAAGTTAAATCTAATTCCAAACTTATATTACATTTTTTTGTAACTAAATTGGCAACAATCGTGGTTTAGAAATACATTTTATCAATCGATGAAACAAAAATAGTCGATAAGTTTCATAAAAACATTGCCTTATTTTATATTATCGATGTAATTTTTTTCTTACGTGTACCTATTATTTTCTTCCTATTATAAGCACCTAGCTTGGTAGTTATTTATAATCACAGAAAGTCACAGAAAAATACTCATTAGCTTTTTTTTATATAAGTTACAAATAATTGAAGTATATGTTTATACATAAATAAAATAAGTTTTCATACAAAAAACGTGTACTCAATTTGAATAAGCTCGTTAGAAATAGAAGTAATAATTGTGTAATTTATCAAAGCATATATTAAATAAACCTCTACCCATATTTCATATAAATTTTGAATATTATATTTATTCGATATAAATATATGGCCTTCTGAAGCTCGACACTTCTGTTATACACTGTAAACTTCTCATTTACACATTGCCACTCTATTGCAGCGATTAGTCATCAATTCACAACCACAACTGCCATTATGTCACATTAATTATTCACATCACCACGCGCGACGCATGCCACGTCCATTTCGATCTCATAACGCAGGGCCGTATAATAACCCGTTTAACCGGAACTACTCCATCTCCCTCGGCCGGTGGCATGCCGAACGAGACGGCAAACCGTACAAATAGCATTGAGCTTCACAACTATCCCGTTCTATTTACAAACGGCGAAATGAGATGCACGCATCTCGATAAGAGTGGTTTTTAGCGAGACAGCTTAGATGCATACTCCACGCGGAGCGGTGAGATGGAAAACGTACATAGGCCTATTTAGAATATTAGAATTTCGCAACGGTCATTATTTTTTTACGTACCAACGTTTTAACTTGATCTTATTATGTTACAAATCTTCTAAACTTTTTGTAGCGTTTTAGTTTTTTTCTACGTCAATACTGAACTTTTTACATTGTTAAAATATTAAGAAAACATCGATATGTCATCGAAAATTTGACGTCGATTTGTCTATTAAAATGTTAAGTAAATATTTTTTTTTAACACGGACAAATAATTTTGTTTTACATTAATGTTTTACTAACTAAACGCCACGGGGTGAAAGGTTTTTGTGTTATCACTAGACGTAGTTAGAATTTTTCTGGAGTCTTATTTTCCGTTTATACGTCGGTCACACCAAATTATTTCGTAAATTGTACCAGCAAAAATGGACTTTTAAAAACATGATAATTTAATACTCAAATTCCAACATTTTTTACTCATCTAAAAAAATGGTTATATCCACATCAAAAGATACAGCATTAACTAGCTCGAAATTTTTTTGGGCTGCTGGGCCTACAATAAGCCAACGTAATGGCACGACATGTTTTAAAAAACGACGATGAAGGGATCGCACTTTCTCTTAAAATAATTAATTAAAAATCCTCCCATCTAGCAGGCCAACCATCAAAGTAATGAAATATTGCAACAATTTGCTTTATATCAGATCCAAAATTTTCAAGATCACGCAAGAATGAATTATGAATTTTATGCAAATTACATGTTTCAATATCAGTCGAAGATTTTCAGTGTACTGCTAGAACACTTTGGTTCATTAATTTTAACACTGTCTTATCCATATTTGGCCTCTTCTCCTTTTCTCTTCCCTAGAAATAATGTTTCGATACAAGTCTTTCGACTTAGCATGTCCCATGAAAAAAGTCTGCAGATATTTTCAATAACATCTTCTTTAATAGCTGACCTTTGCATTTCTTCTTTGCTGCCTTAATTTCTGGTTTCATCATAGAGTGTATTTATTGAATATATTTGGCGTTAATTTTGTAGAAATTCATTGCTCACAATTAAATGAAACTACGTGACGTAGTATTATTTCTACTTTCTTTAAAGATTTCTAATAGCCCACATGAAGATGCTGAATCTTTGCTAATAGCCCACCTGAAGCTGTTGTAATACAACGGAACCTAGGTCATGGTAAAGAACTTAAAGAAAGTAGAAATAATACTACATCACGTAGTTTCATTTAATGGATTGTGTATATACTAAATTTCTCACATAATCTGTGTAATAGCATACATCATTTTCGTTGGAGACAAAGTAATATCATCGGGCACAGAGTTTCCAAATGTCTCTCTGAAAGCCACTGCAATATCACTGCTGATGATATTCAGTGAGTAATGAGACAATATACATTTTACAATCTACATCACTTCCATCTTCACTGCCTTTTCTTTGTGATATGAAAAGTCAAGTTTCATCTGGCCATGTGGTACAGTTTTTGATCGTTGTTTAGAAGACAACTCTGTGAAGAAGCGATCTAAGTCTCCCTACTCAAATCGACTTCATTCTGATAACATGCAGAATATACTTTTTCCAACCTCATTTGAAGAGAATGTAGTTCTGTTCTACAATTATTCTTATGAACTTTCGTTACGACATGTTGCTCTACTGTTGAGAAACCATAATCGACACTAAAATCACTCTGACACACCAAGCAGAACAGTGATGTTTCTGAACTTCTCTTGGCCCATCAACCAATTAAATACCCATTTTTATCAATACATTTGGGCCACTTTTCGTTTACCCTGCACTTCCCCATGTTTTATTGCATAACCATCTGTTTAAAAATATTCTCATTAATATTCTGGTTGTCAGTACAATAGCATATGAGCCCTTTTATCTATTTCCTACTCGGACTACCATGTGTGAGAGAAAAAGGGTCACATATGCCATTCACAAAATTTAGTTACAATACCCAAAACATTATTTACAACAAGAATATATGTGCCGATACTGAAAAGAAAACAAAATGCTGAGGCAACTTGTTGCAGCATGAAAGGTGCCGCTCAGTTAAACTTCATTGGGGCTATGAAGTACCAAATACTGAATAATTATGTTCCAAACAAAAACAAAGGGACTTTAGGAACCAATTTTAAAAAGTTACCTTTCAGATACTTTTGAAAAAAGGGAGAATTAAAGTACCAAAAGCGACCTCCGCAAAATGTCTCCCTACATACTTATGTTCACGCTCTCAACCCTGACCGGGTGGTCCTTTAATTACCAACAAAATAATTAATTCTACTCTGAAATAAAAAGTGGCGTGTATTAATTTCCTAGACAAAGGTCTAACATTTGAGGCGTTAAAGCAAGAACAGGCTCACTTTCAGCAAGGACAGTCTCACTTTCGCATTCACATAATGTTGTTATTACTATATTATTATAGTTATAATTAGGATTAGGGCAAGTATATCGCCTTGTAAAAGTGACAATATCTGTAATTAAAAATACAAATAAAGTTAAAAGAAAACTCAAAAAGTTAAATAAAATTAAATTTAAGTAAAAAATTTATTAATTACAAGCTTATATTTCGCGCTGCTTGTTTGTGACCTTTAAATATGAGGATACCATATTTAAATCGTTAACCAAATCGGATCACAGCAGCCAAAATTGTTCCGCCATATTTGCGTCGCCATTTTGAATTTCTGAATTTATTATTAATTCGAAATTTGTGACCTTCAATATACCTAGATAATCAATGTTATTTGAATCAGATCACAATAGCCAAAATTCGTCCGCCACATTAAAGCCTCCATTTTTTATTTCTAAATTTTGACTTCAAATTTGTTATTTGCGACTTTTAAAATCCCCTTATACCATATTTCAGTCGAATCGGACTAGAAATGACAATATTTGTCCGCCATATTGGCGCCGCCATGTTAATTTTTTTATAAAGTATCGAATTGTATTGCCATGGCAACTGCATACTTATGCAATATTTCATATCGATCTATTGATAAGAAGTAGGTTAAAATTTGAGCGAAAATTTTGGAGCAGAAAGACATACGAAGCAATTTAAATAAAAGCTTGTAAGAAAAAAGGATGAATATTTCTAAGCAGACTTCAGAGGTAACGGGGAAAGTGTCCACACGGGGAATAGCATCCGGTCAAATAAACGACAAATTGACCGACAAACTGATTTAAATTTCGAACAGTTGACTCTTACTTCCTTTACCACAATAAGTTACGACAATACTTGCGCAAACGTCAAACTTCGCGACTAAACAAGACGTCAGCTACTATTTAATTGGACGATTGGTTAACTGAAATATTTAATCGTTAATTATTTATAAGACGTAATTTTAATTAAATAGCTTTTCATCATTGTCGTAAACAAAAGTAGGGAAATTGAAACTTAAGGAATTTAAAAACAGTAGTTTGTTTATAAATTAAACATAATTTAAGCCTTTTGCGATCGTAATCTTCCAAGATGAATTATTACATCAAAACTAACTTTACCATGAATATGATTTCACAAGTAGTGAAATTTGTTATTTTTATAGTATTATATTTGGCAAGTGGTCACTCTATTATCTCGACGAAATTATATATGTATGTATGTATGTTGAAAATTTAGATATTATAACAACGTGGGGAAATTTGAAGAACAATGGTAAAAAAATATTTTGTGCTATGTGATAATTTGACAATATTTTAAAAGAAAAAGTTTTATTAGTTACACTTCCATTTTCAATCAGGCAATATCTAACTAAGGATCCGTCGAACGTTCGCAACTGAAGGAGTAAAAACAAATTATTACTATATTTAAAAGACATTAATCCGAGATAAAGTCGAACTACAATCTTAAAACATTTACGATCTAAATAAGTGTTAAAGTATATCACCTTGTAAACCATTTTCAAATAACTTCGTCAAATATTTCTAAAGATTAGTTCTGCTTGCCCAATACGGCAGTACATAAATCATAATGGAAACGTCACGCACTCGTCATAAACGTACCGGGAACCCTTTCGTTCCACGGCACAACACAATAGATCAACTTAGCAGAATAAATAAGAAAATAAAACCATTCGGTCTGTTTGCCGCGCGGATTGTTGGAACGCCCATGCAACAATGTCATGGCTTTTTATTTTTTCGCTTCGATTCGAATCGCGAGCGAAGGACGGAATCGTTGATTGCGTCGAAAGGTGAATAGTCTTTACGTACAACTTGCACGTTTTCATGAATAGTCAAAATGGCGAGATTTTCATTCCAATTAACGACTAACTGTTCCCGTGACTTAGTCCACGTGAGTCTATTATAATATTATTAAATTCCTGTAAGATCGAAAGTTAAAATGTACATAACGCCATTTATAATAATTACATTAAAAATGCAAGTGCGCTTTGTATTTAAATTTAAATTACCATATGTTATTTAAACATAGTGATTTGACTATGACGAAACAAAAACTATATTTTAACCCAGACTCAACAAAATTCACTAATGAAAGCTTCATTAAAATCACTTGACAAAAAGGCAAAAATAAAAAAAAATGTATTCGACCATTTTTACTATGTCTCGAAAAGTTATTTTCTCGTAAATGTCTACAGGTTAATTATTAGTTGCTTAGAAGCATTTTCATTCAGCGTCATTCAGATTCAGCGTCTGGTGAGAATTTAATCTTGGACCTAAAAACGATAATTTTAAAAGTATATGGAATCTAGAGACGCTAGTTTTATTATAAAAAAGAAGGCGCTATAAAAAAGGCCTTATCCGTTAAAAAAAAAAAGAAATCGCTGCAACTTTTATCTTCGGCTTATTAGATTTAAAAAGCCGCAACGGCGACGTGATCGCGCCGTTCCAAGTACAAAGTGATCGCTAGCCTTCATTAGAAGAAAAAACATTATGGTTACGCGCTCAATGAAAAGTAGGATTCCTTAAAAATGTGGCACTTCCGGCAGATGCGGCGTGGCTGGTTTGCCGCGAGCATGAGCAATAAGAAACGGCTAATTAATCTGACTTATGACTGGGTAACTAATAACCGGTAACCGGCAGCGGTTGTCAGGAAGGAGGCTTACTCCGTTCTCGCAAGTGACTCGATTCAGATTCCGATTTTATGGGGATTCTGACCATTTAAGACCACATTTTCTCAGAAAGCTCGCATTTGAACAACTCCTGCTATAGAAAAAGGCGCATTTGGATAAAGGCGCATTTTAGATTCCTCATCTGAGCTATATCCTCAAATTCGAGAACACCAACCCATTTTTTTCAAATTGGATACCTCTAGTAAACAGGATTAAAGAGGCTAACCTTTTTAATTACCGAATATTATTTTTTTTATATATGATGACTTTAGATTAGTATTAGGAATCAAAATACACAATTACTACGAAATTAAAGATAATCTTTCGGTTAATTGTAAACAAATAATAAAAAAATAATTCTCGAGGTAAAAGATTGTAGTTTCCTTACAATTTACAATAAATCTCTTAATGAAAATTACAATATTAAGCCGCGATACACTCAGAAATGTGGAAAATTAACAAGTTGGAAAATAGATTACTAAGCGCTATAACAATATCAAATCTATGTTGTTAGGCTCCAAAACGCTAAAGCGACTCCGCGGCTTTTCTTCTGGAATTAATTGAATTGTGTGAACCGAATTGTTGTTTATTTTTGACTCAAAAAATGCAGCTCGCTTTTCTTTAAATCAGCACAAGACGACGAGTAGATTCGAATTGGCGCGTCCAGTGACCACTGAACGTTACTGGCATCGGCAATGCCATGAGTCACGGATCCGAAGGCATTACGCGTTTGGCCACAAGTAAATTAGTATTTCTCGATGTTTTGCTCATATTACTATTATTTAATATGCCATCGTCGGCATACTCGGAGCCGATGTGGGTGTGAATTGGCGAATTTACGAGAGTGACGTGAAGGAATTTAGCGGAGCTAGATTTAATATTATGAGCGTCCAATGACAGCGGGCGTGCGGTTTGTTTTTGTTAAGATAATCTAATATACGTGTTAGTTCTGCTCTGTATCCATCTACATTGTACGTATTATTCCGACTGTTGTGACGAGTAGAATACTTCCAATACTCTGAATTTGATTTAAGGTGTTTCCAAACGATAAAATAACTTTACTTGATTCATTACAAATTTATCTACTACTAGCTTTTTTCCATGGGTGCGCTCGCATAGAAGTTTCGATGTTAACAACTTCCACAATTGACGACTGAACTTAATCACAGAACATATAATAGGATAGAAGTGGCATGTTCGTGAAATTGTTTTGGAACCGATGTCGCCAAACTGTGTATTGAACGCGCCAATTACATTTTATAGCACACCTCCACCTCCGCCCCCAATCACTTTAAACAACATTCAATGCTATATCTGGTTCACACATATTTGTGCCTTGCACATGTCTGTCTTACTCGCACAAACCGTTGAACATTGGATGCATAAACATAAATGTTAAGTTAACGTTTTTAATATAGAAATAACTTTGATAAATCTTTATAACTATTGTAACAAAATAACTCCTTTAGCAGTTAGTGTATACTATTCTTATTTTAAATCATTTGAGTGACAGTAAGACATATTTGTCTTTGATTAAACAATAATAACGTAATACTTACTCACTTCACTGCAAACTAATGCAGCCGAGATGTGCATTCTTTCAAGTAAGCAGAGCTTTGCTTACTTGTGACGTGCTCATCACACTCATATGTTAGTTCTAGTTTACGCTTTGTTCTGTGAATTTAATCATCTCGATGACAAAATTACTCCACTCCTCAGTGTTGCTTCCGTCATCACGCGTAGCTAGTTATATTTATCCTTATTGAACACACTTCGTTTATATTTACATAGCTTAGTAATCTGAGTATCTACACTGATGTTTTACACATAAAAGCTTCCTGGGTAAATACTCGCTTTAATAGTGAAGCTGCGTTAATATATTTATATATATAACGCAGCTTCGGCGAATATATATATATATATATATATATATATATATATATATATATATATATAACATCTTTTTCTAATTGAGTGCAAAAATAATATTACACACAACATAACAAAAATAATAAAACATCCATTTTTTAATAAAAAAATAAGCCTTAAAGGACCATATCTTTTTGTTGCGTGAATCAAAGAACTTAAAATTTTTCCAGGTATGTGATAAAAAGTGCACAGGCATGTAACCTTAATTTCAACTTGATATCTCAAGCTTTTTCTGAAAAAGGGGTTTGACGGATGACAGACGGACAACCAATTGATTTTATAAGGATTCTATTTTTTTTCATTTTGAGGGACGAGTACCTAAAACCGTCATCTCAATGAAGTGTTAATGCGATATTTTTATGATTTTCACATTGCTTTGATTTATCAGTTTATTTTGTATAGGAAAAAACGAGTACATTAAAGAAGTTTTCAAATTATTAATTTTTTCTTTTTTTCCAATATTCAGAATAATTGGCCGAATTATCCCTGTAAAAATATCTTGTAAGAAATAATGTAACCTGTATAGAAATTATTCTATCAGATTAAGTGCATGATACCTAATTCCAAACTGAAAATATATTAGAAAATTCATCAATCAATTATTATTTAATCTAAGATTTTGTTTAACCGATAACTTCTTTGATATACTATCCAGATTTATAAAGAGTTTTCTTGGCACTTTTCCGCGAGCAAAGATCGAAATTTTGTTTATCGATGTGATAATTTGAGCTAATGTCTACTTTCTTTCCCACGTCCCCATTTTTGTCATATAATAGCAATCTGTAACCTAATTGTGGATTTAAAGTGTAATATGATTTAATGGCACTTTTTCTAAAGGGTAATAAAAATTTTACAGGCACTTTTCCGCGTGCAAAGATCGAAATTCTACTCATCGATGTGATAATTTAAGCTAACGTCTACATTCTTTCCTACGCCCTCATTTTAGTCATAAAATAGCACTTGTGATTTAAATGCTAGTAGCATTCTTGTAGTATTTACAAACTTTTAAGTTCATATGCTCAAAGAAACGAAATTATTGCTGATCAGCGATCATTTAATTTGAACCTACGGGGAAGAGACGAAGACCGCAATACATTAACATTATTTGGTAATGTTGTTTGAATCCTTTCTACAATTCAGAATAACTAAAATTTATACATTTGGTCGCAAGCAGAAGAGACTAATTTCTAAACAAAAATGTTCACCAATCACAATACATCGCGCAGTCGCACAGTCCGACAAGCAAGAAGATGAACTTTGAATGGTATTTCTAACTGGTTTCGTGAATAAATTACATAATCATTATATCTACGACCGCTCATATAATATGGTGTACACATTAATATGACGATAATAAGATGCTGATCTGACTAGTTATGTTAATTATTATAAACCCACCATTATAATTCGTGTCACAAACCGAACTAAATTATATGGACGATGGACTATTTGATCTGATTTCTAATGGTTTCGTCTGATTTTTTTCCCTGAAATTTCATTTCTAAAGTTTTCTTATGGAGTCGAGTCGTAAAATCAGCATCATATTTCTTATATTCGGACATCGTTTAGCCATTTTCACTACCATTTTTAAACAAACGTTATTTTAATAAAAGCTTTATGTGGAAAAAATATTTTATGTCAAGAAAATTTTACAGAACTTTATTTTCTTTCCTTGCTTCCTCCAGTTTCATTAGTTGTTCGCAGTAAAAATCTGAATTAATCGTTTGGTTTCTTGGAAACAGTTCGAAATATACCATAACACCCTACTGTCAATTTGGTGGGTTTATTCCACCAAGATTATCCTACCTGTCAATTTGGTGGGTTTATCCAACAGCATAATCTTTTCATCTTTTTTGATGCTATTACGTTTTAGATGCTATTTGTGCTAGTTCATCAGCTTGGATTTTAATCTTTTCCAATTGATGTTATTGTAAATGATCCGTTTTTTATTACCAATAAAGATTATTATCAAAAAAGATTCTATTTGTATTTGATATGCATATCAAAAATATCAATTCGTTGCCTTGAGAATTTCTTCAATCAATGTGGAATCCAAGTATTGAGCTTTGTATCAAGTTCAAGATATTTTAAGTGATTCATTTTAAGTAGCTTCAGTAGGTCGACCATAACGTTGGTCACATTTGAGTTATCAACATAAACTTCATATATCTCTTCGTTAGCTTCGGCAATTTTCTTGCCATTGAGGAAATTAAAAAAAAATTAAATTAACCCTAAACTAACAGCTGCAAACAAAATTACATGCAAATTTCTTTTTGCCAAACTAAGCTCAAAGTCACATATTAAAAAGAAGAAATTATAACATTGACAAAAATCTTTCAAAAGAAACAAAAGCTATCTTTTTTATTTGCGGAAGCCGAAATTACTTTCTTACCAATCCAATAGTATATTTGTTAGAAATACCATTCAAAGTTCATCTTCTTGCTTGGTACCATTGATTCATTAAATGGATTCACTTCAGATCGAAATAAGATCAGAGACTAATATCAGAAAGTAATATTAAATTTTACCCGTTATTTCTGAAAGTAAATTCCGAGTTTCTAGTCATTCCTATTCCTTAGCGCGACTTCTGCAAGCACAGTCACCTTCTAGAGGCCAAGAGAAACATACCTGCGAAATGTCAAATTTATAGACTTTATAGTTCTCGACTTTCTAAACAAAATAATTTGTTCAGCATAAAAGTGGTGATATTTTATAACAATTCAATGAAATATTGTTATCAGTCATAATTAAACATTGTTGTCATCCCTACTTATTTCTAATTAAAACTACCTCAATAGCTCTTTCTACAGTATATCGTAAATCTTTATAAAATAATTACGTAAACGCTCTGTTAAAACAGTCACGATATAATTTTCACTGCATTCAATTTATTTTCAAACTTCCTTTGCGTTACTCAAGAGGGGATTCCGTTAACAATTCTTGGCACAAGTGTACCATTGTCTACATTCGTTAATTTCATATTCTTTTGTTCTTAACCACTTTCGTAAGAGTAACATTTATGGTAGCGTGATATAGAGGCACCTGATAGTGAATGCGAATGACGGCAGATTTAAGTTCTTTCTGAACTAAAAATCGTAATCTTTTTTGTAGTAAAAATGGCTTAAGTACACAGTAACTATCTATTCTATATATCTGATTTACTACTTCCGAATTCTCTACCTTGTACTTAATCATAGACATTACTTATTCGTTAGAATAAAATATCTCGATCTACGTATATATATATATATATATATATATATATATATATATATATATATATATATAACGCAACATCATATCTGTCTTTCTGTTCGCTTATAACTCCAATTCTAATGGATTAATTTTCATACGGTTTTCGTCATTATGTAAGTTATTTATTATGGACTTTTTTTTGTATAACATTAGGGCTGTAGGGTTACGAGGCTATGTTACTGTGTATGAGGTTATCTTGGAAAGCGGGCAAGCAGGAAGCGCTATGAATGGCGAAGATAGGCAGCGCTGGGTCGCAATATGAAAGCCATTGTATTATTCTGTCATATAGGAATAAAATTAAGCAAAACCTTTCTATATTGATAAATGAAAGCTGATGTATAATATCATGGCATTTAACAAAAATATAACGTTGTCCTAATGCAACCTGCGATATTAATTTAAATAAAGGTTGAAAAGTTTGAACTGCAAGCCGCAGATGTGTTCACTATTTTCATAACTTAATAATATAATTTTGAACTAATATCCTAAAATATAAATTTTTGTATATATCTAACGCGCGAGCAAAGTTTAGGAAACACATAGTTCAGAATAAATGTATGCACATTAAGTTAAATAAACATATCTTTCACAAAAAGAAATTTCACTTCAAGCGTTTTTTGTAATTATACCTTTACGCCATATGGCAACACATTACACAGAAGCCAGGCTCAAAGTGCGTATGCGAAATGTAAATAAACTACCCTTATTGTCTCCCGGATAATGCGCTACTCATACGGCAGTCAATAATCATCTCCGATTATCTGCGTACATATTTACTTACACGTCACACGAAAAGCAGGCCTACAGAAAATGCTCCTTTTTATTACGGTCGACTCTCGCCGATCTGAACGTTACGAATTAAAACATGCTAATGGGGAAAAGAATGGAACATGCGACGGAACACGAGCTAACGAAGACAGCAGACGTTTAATTGGCGGTACGCGCTGTAAATCGGTGAAAAGTCGGCCACCCATATTGTCCGACAAAACTCGGCAGTTCTCGACCGCCGACTCGCCATCCACAAACTTCGTTCATCTACGTTGATGTATTCGTGAATATTTTTGTTCTATGGTTTACCTATTTACAATATTTTGTAGTATATGGACATTCCCAAGTACGTGAGACGTGGAAATCTCTTATGAGATAACAGTTATGAGAAAAAAAATGTCTTCATTTTCTTTAGTCTTTCTCAAGCTTGTAATGAAATAAATCCAAATTATATGTTTTGTAGATAAACTAATCGCTTAATCTCGACGTTATTTTTTTCTTTATTTGAAGAGCATCGTAACCATCGATGTTCTCGACTCTGCAGTAAGCCTCCACCTACTGCTAATTGATAATTAAGTGTACATATATTACGCAGCCTTTCTGACGGTGTCATTATAAATAACGTCTGAGTCCGTAGATAGCAATTTTCTACATATTGTCTAACGCCACTTGTTAAACTTTAATTACCCCGGATGTAGGGGCAACAAGACCGTCGCGAGAGATGCCGCCGTACAAGATCGCAAAGCGATTAATCGGCCTCCGTCGAATATAATTTAAGCACGTGTTTTGAAACTAAACGGACGATGTTCATATGATCTGAAACAATATCTCAATGCGGATCGCGATAGTCGCAACGTTAACGATGGACGCAGCTGTACACACAGCCTAACGCCGTATCACGTAGCCGATCCTCTGATAATGCTGCCGTGATATAGCTATGAAGACTGTTAAAGACAGGTTTAAACACAAGTTGAGATTACGATGCATTTTATTTCGCAAGCAAATTGTGAAAGTGAGCAGGAAGTTTTCTTGTCGCAACTAAAAGTGAGAAATCAACGCAATATATGGTGGCGTTCAATCTAAGTATATAGATTTGACACTAGCTCTGCGGTCAGCGTGCTCCTTGTGAAATTCAAGTTTATTTATTGAAAACCCCACTCCTAACGCACAGATTTACCAAAAGCGCTGGATATGTGGGAGACCATAAGAACAAATTTTTATTAAACAATATTGAATAAGACTTAAAACAAGTAAGACAGAAACACACAATAATTCCAAGCAACTCCATAACCTCATTTTCGAAGCAATCAATGAAGTATAAAAATTACCTAGACTGAGTGCATCTTGTAATACTAAACAATGTAAGAGAATGAAAGAAAGGTGAATATAATATTTGTCCACGTTCTCGGTAGATGAAATAAACTATGACTTCGTTTTCTCACGTAACAGCCAGGAATAGAAAACGTTGCTATACTCAATATCGAATATTTAATTATCAAGTAATTAAAAGAAATGCATGATCAAAAACAATTCCCATCGAAGTGGAAGGGAATTGCGTCCGACCCATTATAAAATCCGTAAAATATCCCTTAGGAAGACCCATCATGGTCAAATTTCCGAGTTTACTGCACGTTCCTATTATCACAAGAGGGTGAGAAATAAAGCTAGACTGACACGAAAGTCGAATACCATTACTATTTGTTGTAAATTTAGAAAATTATGTGCTTTCTTTAGCTATATCTAAAGTTGCACAATATGGCCGAATAATTTGCGGCACTGTGTCACTTTCTATTAAATGCTATGCTAATATTCTTATTATGGTGTCTACTTTCCTGTCACTTTCGAGCAGTCGTTCAGTGAGTAAATTTGCAAAACTGTTGGAAGGAAATGTCACAAAAATTCTACTTTCAGGCATAAGATATAATATTTGAAGAGTTGTTTCAACTACAATGATGGTTTTGCCTGTACCAGGAGGTCCAGAGATACAATAAGGCATAGGTCGTGCCTGTCCGAGAAGGATATTTTTAACTGCCTGCATTTGCCAATAATTTAAATTATTGTTAAACCATTCAATTTTATCACTTAATTTTAATTTCATCTGTGTACTTTTAACATACATCATAGGGATACATGAATATACAAGGATAAAATACTTTGAAATACAAAAACCTGATGAACTTTTTAAATATTTACTCCAACATAAGGCTACAAAATTCTTCATAAGCATTAATACGCTTCATACATGATTATAAAAGTTAATCCGTTATTAGACATAATTTTATCGCCCACACGCGCACTGGTACAGTTTTTGAACATAATACCATAAAACAAAATATTTTGTTCGCAGAAAAAGTAGAGGCGATATATAATTGATACAAGAGGAAGTAGCACTTGATTCTGCACGCATTATTATAAGCTTTTTCGGGTACTCGCGTGTGTGTGCTCAGTTGTAACTTGCTTTTTCAAACGATAGTCCACACGGCACACACTAAATAAAATCTAATTATTAATTTGTCTTCAATTCTAAGAAAATAATTTTGAATGTTAACTATTGAAATATATGCGGCTTGATATGTTATATCGCTACGCTAAATTTCTAAGTTAAATTATTTCTGACAGGTGGATGGGCAGACACATTTTTTTGATTTTGTAATGGTCCACGTTTCCTTCATTCTGAGGTATCTAAAAAAACTGTTCTTTTCTTCCATTTTTAAAAATATTTTGCTTGTAAACATTTAATAACTTACTGGTTAGTATACACAGAATTTTAGGACAACCGCGATACCTTACGACTGCGCCCGCATGGACTTCCATAACGCAAGGTTTCAATGCGTTTATTGTGTTCTAAAATTAGACAAAAAATAATTAGCTTAATCCCGCACTAAGTTACTCTCCCTCCCCCTGTTCCCTTGCCCGATTCCAAGTGTTCGTTCTATAGCCTGCTTCTGTCCACCATTCTTGTTGATTAATTTTCTACGTGATTTTTTTACCATCATAACTAGGAAACTATTCGAGATAAAGTAAATTAATTCCAGGTCAATTCCAGTAAAATTATACAAAAGTAAAAACAATTTTGCACATAAGCAGTAAATAATTTTCAATATTTTATGAAATATCTTTTTTGAAATTGTTTCGTTCATCTGTTCGCTGAATATCACGTTAAGACTTCTGGGCCAACTAGAACGAGATATTAATTGATGTCATACTTTGGGTTCATGTAAAAATCTAAATCACCTCCTTTTCTATTCACATTAAAATATAAAGCTACTCCTGTTATATTTCTGTTCAAATTCAAATCATCTCCTGTTCTGTTCATATTATAATCTATATCATATTCAGTTCTGTTCATATTAAAATATAAGTCATTTCATGTTCTGTTCATATTCAAATCACTTCCTGGGATGTTAAATTACGGGTGCTCGCTCTATAACAACCTAGTTCGCCATAAATTAATTAATGGAAATTATTGCCAAATTTTCAGCTTAATATTCCAGCTCATATATAAATTATTTTTGTCTTGACCAAAAGTAAAGTGCCCGTTGAATCAAACATTGACACTGAAGACGACCTCAGATGCATTACAGAAAAGATCGGTGAACGAAGCCGCGGGAAAAAGCTAGCAACAATTTAAGAAAGTAACATGAAATACATTAAAGAATAATTACAAAATATAAAAAAGAATTGAAATAATTTTTTTTATTTCATAAATTATAATTTCAAGACAACCTGACGCGGAGCGATTTTTTTTACAGATCTTAAAAATTTACCGAGTTATAACAGTTTTCAACTTAACTTTTATAGATGTAACGTTATTCAGTATTTTCGTTTTTGAAAGACGGCAATTCAGTATATGTCGACTTTAGGCAATTCAGTATTTGTCGTCTTTTGGCAATTCAGTATTTGTCGTCTTTCGGCTATTCAGCATTTGTCATCTTTCGGCAACTCAATATTTGTCGTCTTTCGGCAATTCAGCATTTGTCGTCTTTCAGCAACTCAGTATTTGTCGACTTTCGGCAATTCAGTATATGTCACATTTGTAGCAATGTTCATTATTATCCTTCGAGCGCGCATGAGACAAGGAGGTATTCATACTCTATACCTGTCGCTAAATTAAGCAGCTCATAACTCGCTTATTTTTTAACATATTTTATATTTTTATCACTACTGCTTTTTAATTAACCTATATTTGGGTAACCAGCAATTTGGAGGTAATCAACTACCTTATTTTTCACGTTATATATCCACGTAAAACTAATGAAGAGTATAGATTAGCCAAAATTGTAGAAAGCGACAAACCTCTTTTTTTCATATAATAATCAAACTTATTATGTATACATATATTCGTACATATATGAGGATGTCCATATCATTGTGTCAAATGGGCGTAAAGACGTATTAAGGTCGAGCAGCGGATACACTATAAAATCCGACTATCTCTATAACCGACAGTGATCAAGAAAGTTATTAAACGTGAACAACTTATTGTGCGTGATAATTAAAAAAAAATGTTCTTTTTTAAAGCTTTATTAAAAGTTTGTAAGATTAAAAAAGCTTTAAAACAGAAGCCGACAAATGTTTATACGTCAAGATCTTCGCATTATAAATAAATAATGCGTGTATATATATATATATATATATATATATATATATATATACGTGTGCGTACACACGTTATATACAAACGTAGCAAATATTAATAATATGTGTGTGTACATAGGATTTAGCAATACAAAATGGTGTCGGCCCACAAAACGATATCAAGTATCAGTATAATAATGACAGAGGCGCGTGGGCGATTCGTACTTGTACAGCGTATTGCGCGTAATGATTATTGTAATTATGTAACACTCAAAATAGGTTTGCTGGGCGCCAACAAAGCCCACCGCTCTTTGTGTTGTGCTCTTAGTACTCGTCGGTTATTAACTTTGCTGTTGTAACAGAGAAGTCCTTGAAGAAATCCCATCTCTGATGAAATTACCATATTTTCACTTCGTTGAATCTTTATACGGCTATCCACTCAGTTATCAATTCTAGAAACAAACATAAAATTTATAAACTCTTTATGAAACTGATATTTGGGATACTAACAACGACTACATTCTTTCGTATTAATCTTACAGTAAGTAGCTTTATTCCTGTTTATGACAAATATAATAAAATCGAAATAAATTTCAAGAGACGTTTATTAATAAGTGATAACTTGATTCAAATTTGTCACAGTCTTGTGATTAGATACGAAAATAATTCATATTAATTATATCAAAATTAATATTATTTGTAAAATAATTGTTTATTTTATAAAAACAAAGATGATGCATAAAAGCACTTAGATAAATTTAAAGGCAGATGGCGCTAATACAACTTTACATGTTGAGGAAACACTATAGAATTTCTACTTAGCTTTTCATATATGAGTACACCTAAAGTCATTTCAACAAATATTATTGTTTAATAAATATAAATAATGTGATTTATGGTTAGATAGAGATATTTCAATATTAGCGGGCTAAATTGAAGAGTGCTATATCCTACAACCCATAGATGTGGTAATAAGTACTTACAAGAGAGTTCAAAAAAAATCACAATGTTTTTTGTAATATTTGTAAATGCATAAAAACTTGATTACTCTGAGTTACTCATTTTTCACAATAAGTTGTGTGGAATTGAAAAGCGACTTCCTTTTTTCAGGTAGCGTGTATATATTCTATGCATTAACACGAAATTTGAGTTTCATACAAATGCTTTTAATATTTGGAGTTGTGGAATACAAAGAAAAAACAATTTCGGTTTCCTTTTCTAATCTAGTTTAAAAAAGCACAAACACTACTAGTTACGATACGATAGTTACTGCTTCAACATTTGATAACGTTGTAGCGCTATGGTAAAAAAATTACGCACAAGTGGAGGAATATCTCTGTAAATTTTATGTATTGTGTAGTCGTGACATTGAGTTCTTCAAGGATTTATCTATTATAGCAGATAAGTTACTAATTGTATATATATATATATATATATATATATATATATATATAATATTGGATAATTATAAGCACAACTAAATACATTGAGACATTAAACCAAACAGCTGCCTTTGATAACACCGTGGGAACAGAATAATTTAAAAAAACTTCAATTTGCCGCCGATTTCTTGCATTGAAATCAAAGCCTTGCACTAATATACCGCGCCTACACCGGCCAAGCCGACAGCCATAAAATCAAATAATATTTTAATAAAAAAGTTATTTTTTACTGACAAGACGAAGAGCATATGCAAGTCATGTCATTATAAATATTATTTGTAATATTTTGTTCCACATAGATTTTTCATACCGCCGACAAATTATATCGCCGTTACGGATGAACATAGACGCAATTGAAAAAAACAGGGATTGCAATGCAGGAGAGTGCCGCAGTTAATTTCGTGAAATACGTCATATAATTCATTCGAGTCATTTAATCCATTTTCAACTTACGTTTATTGAATAGTCCATAAAATCTATGCAAGCTGTTCATGGCGTGGTTGGTTTGTCAAACTCTTTCACTAGTTTAAGTATTCAGAAGATAGTTATAAGAGTGCATAAAGTTTCATCCTTTCTCTTTAAAACGATGTGAAAATGGCGGTGCTATATCTATTTTTAGCCGAGTTAGTGAAAATTGAAATTACTTCGACAGAAACTGTTGCCCATTTGGGCGCGATTAATTTCTCACATCCGACACCGGTTTTAAAAGCGATCTCATATCAATAGTTAAAAATACTGTAAAAAAAATAGTTAATATACTGAAAAACCCCATTTTTCAGTACAATTTGTTTAATAATTTTTAAAACAAAACATTGATTTTTAGCAGTTACGTCAATGCTCTTACAGAACAGCGTTATCAAAAATTATAGATAAACAAAGATAATTTTATGTGTTTTTTGGATAATACAGCGCAAAACAGATTATTTTTTATCACATAAATAAGTATTATCAAATAATACATTAGTCAATCTATAATATTAACCGGAAACATCGAACAAGCTGTCAGCATACATAATAAAAAAGATATAAGATAATAAAGTCTATAAACTAAGAAAATGTTCAAGAAAATGAGATAGGGGGGTAATAAACTACAGAAAAGAAATAGTTCGTCATGTACATTTTATTTTCGAAAATCTTATAGTTTAGTTTCTAGAAATATATTGCAGTCCTTTTCAAAAGATGTCGAAATTGTTTGACTGTCTGTTTTTTTGTCTGTTAATATCACGTCATAGAAAGATTACTAAACTATTTTTTTTTAATTTAATATTATATACCTCCAGATGATAAACAAGTTATTATTAGACCAAAGCAGTTATATAACATTGCCAGTAAGTTTATTATAGATTTTTAAAAACATATGCTGCTCCTTAGCCCGACAAGTAACAATGGAAACGTATTAGGAGTTATTGAAATAAAAGTATATTCATTATAAAGAAAATCAAGAACTACCAGATATTTTTATTACGAACAACGAAAAAAATACAAAACAAATTTGATACTAAATTTTGATTTGCAAAATTGTTCTACTGGGATTGATTTACAGAAATAAACACGTCGAACGTCGCTTTCATACAGTTTTCAAAGACGCCGACATATTTATCTTCTGCGATAACGGAACAGACTTAATCGAGACTTTAATAAAAGAAATGACGTGTGCTCTCTAATAAACGCGCTCCACTCAAGGGCACTACTCAACACGAAACATCGAAGAAAAGTTTACAAGGTAATATAATTTATTTACCGGAAAACACAACATCGAACCGGTTTATTTTGATTCGCTTGTGAAATACATACAGAGGTACAGGACGCGAATAATTTGGCATACCAGAACCTGTTAAACACTTAAATAGTCAGAGTATCTACATAATAAATGATATTCGTATATTATACAACTGAAGAGATCGAAGCTGCGATAATATATGAGTATCTTAAGATTATAATTGCCACGTGGGAAGAAGACATATTTATCGACAATTGGCAAAAAAGCTAAAAATCGTTACGAAAACTACAGGTTCATACTCACATTTTAATTTTTTTAATTATAAAGAAAAATGAAAAATCTCTGACAGCGCCCTGTAACATACTTTTATACATCACATATGTACAGATCGAATTTCGATTATAAAAAACATAAAAAAAATTCTCTTTCTAAAAATGTATATTAAAAGTTGATTACTTTTGAAATTACCCCAGTTATAATTACTTTTAACTTCCAACATCTAAACTGGCGCGTTAATCGATAATGAACCAAATACCACGAGGTGAGCAACCTCGTGGTATTGGTTATTATGTCATGTTATTAAAGCTATGTAAACGTTACTGAGTTTCAAATATTACACAGAGAATTACTCCAAGCGGAGGCACTGACCCTCTCTGTTATTCCTCTTCTAATCACTGCTTAGTCCTTACTGTATTTAAACTTACTGTATTTAATGGTAACAACGAAGGTTAAGGATAAGAAACAAAATTGCTCCCCCGTAACCAACGTTTAGTATTTTCTTTTCTATAACATGGTTATAGAAGTTACACCATAGTATAAAATTAGATTTATTATTAATAGTCTCTATTTTCTAAAAGTTCAAAATATTTAGAAACGCTGTGTGATTTTTTTTTATATAGGATGAAACAAAATTCTGTTACAATTGATCAACAGTTCCGAATAAATTGGATGTGTTACAATAGTCTTCTCTCAAAAGACCACAATCTTCACATTTCAGCCCCAAAAGAAAACCTATGTTATTTTTAAAGGATTTAAAGAGAAAGAAAATAAACAAAATATATAATTTTTCATAAAAATAATTAAAAACATAAACAAATTAGCATATCTATTGTGAGCCGTAGTCTTATATTTCCATGATTACTTTTTCTGCATTATCATTTTTGCTTTGGACGCGTAAGTTATTAAAATATTTAATTTGATGAATACGTCGATAAATTTATGACAGTCATCGCAGCAAAACTACATGCTTATAAAAAGCAATACGAAATTAGACGACAAACAAGATAAGCTATAAATTTACGGGTCAACAAAAATGTCTGAGTAACACAGTCCCCTATACAACTACCTCATTCCTTTATACTTCCAACTACTAACTAGGCAGTAACCCTGCCAGCAATAAACTAGGAGGCACTAGGGCTAAAACAAGGAGACACTAGGGCTAAAATAATGAGTGGCATACCACGTAAAGCATGGCTGACGAATGTTAGACGTCTTGTGCAGAGGCAAACGTATAAAAATGACTTCGATAGAATATGACGAAATGAGCCAGAGATGATATATTATTAGGTTAGAATCGATTCTATTATTAGGTTTTGTATCTCTGTGTCATTACATGTCTGCATCATAAATTAGCATTAATTAGATCATTTTCTGTAATTTATGACTAAATGTGTTACGTATTTTACTCAATTTTAAATGTATATATGATTTTATTCAAAACAGCAGTCATACCAAGACCTTATCGAAATATCGCTTAAGATCCAAAAAACATGGATGAAATTAACAAAAAAAGGTTAAAAAATTCCATTAAATTTTTAATTTGCGGCAAAAAAAATTTAATAGAACTAATTAAAGGATTAAAAATGTAATTTAATCGGCAGTTTTGCATATAAACCAATAGTATATGCGAATTTTTATAATAGTAAAAAATTACCGAACGTGTATCGTGAACATTGAGACCATTGATTCATCTTGCAAGTTTAATTGTCATTAAGTTTCTATTCGGTTAGAATCGATTATATCACATAAAAAAGTATCAGAAGCAAAGAAGCCTCTTATAACTGTCACCATATTAGTTTAATAAAAATATACACAAAAAATTATTACTTACTTCAGGAGTACACACTTTTTAAGGGGCACCTGGTATTTCTATTAACCTATATAAAAATATTATTTTTCGGAATATATTTCCCAGGCATAACAAATATACATTTTAAAATACAATTACTTTTGCAGTTGATTTAAATAATCATTTGTATTTAGTTACTATGGATTTTTCAGACATTGCTCGATTATTATTCGTAAGCTAACTTAGCTGTGATAAGTTTCCTGTTAATTTCGTAATATACACTACTATTGCGAATACTTTTCAGATATTCGAAAATAGCTTTAGCTGGTAGGAGGTGGGGACATGTAACTATAACTAAAAATTAAATATTTTGAAGCTTAATATTTCGAGAACGGACCCCTGTGTCGAAAATTCTTCCTGACAAATCCCAATATTTTTGAAATACCTATTCATCGATACCCTACACAATATACCAAAAAAATTCACACCCATTTTACACGAAGGAGAAGCACCCTAACTATAAAGTTATAAATATGTATAACAATACAAATTTCAGATTTATAACATTAATAGCTTGCAAGTAACACAACGACTGACGGAAAGACGGACAAAGCGAAACTAAGATTCCTAATTTGATTAAAAAAACCCTAAAAATTGTTTTTCTTCAAAAGCATAACAATCATCGATAAGAAAATTATTTGGAAAAAAAATGTTAGTAATTAATTTTAGTAATAATAATAACAATTTTACTTTTAAATAATACAATTTAAACTTTTAAATAACTTTTAAATAATACAATTTAAAAGTTGTCCTTAATTGTTCAATTTCTCATAATTTAAAACATAAATTATATTCATAGAACCCATTTAGGAGTATTTCGAAAATAAACCTAAATTAACGAACAAGATAATAATTATACTGTACATGTGTATCCTTACATATTTGTCAACGCTAAATTTCACAATTAAATGAAACTACGTGATGTAGTATTATTTCTACTTTCTTCAAGTTCTTTATCACGACCTAGGTTTTGTTGTATTACAATATCTTCAGGTAATTGTGAATTGTGAATAATGAATTTCTACAAAATTAACGCCAAATATATTCAATATTCAATACTAAATTTGCAAACCTTTTATATAATTAATTCATTTTATACTACATTGTAAAAAAAATTAATTCAAAGTTTAAAATTAACAAACAAACATAAAATTAGATGATGATAAAATAGAAATCTTCACCCTATATTAAAGTAGAGTGAACGTTAAGAATTAAAACCGTAACGAAAATTGAAACACATTCATAGTAGTCGAGCGATCTATTGATAGAATCAAGTGGGGGAATGGAGAATTTTTTTTAAAATAGCAATATATAAAGAAGATTACACGCAATATAAAAGAAAGATAATTAATAATATAATAATAATAGTAATAATAATAATAATATATAGAAGATTACACTCTTAACAACTTTTCAATTTAAAACATAAATTTCAATCTATATGTATTGGTCAAATTCAATTGGTTACAATCATCTCTCCACTTTGAGAAATTCAGTCGTAAATTCTCGCTTTGAATGAAAAAAAACTTAAACAAATTACTTGACCACAATTCTAATATCACCTACTCGGATCTAATTGTGCAACAACATTCAATGTTAAGTATATCACGGAGTCGTTTCATTCAATGGCGTTATAATTTAACAAAAGGCAGGGTTATCGTGAGTGACTCTTAACGATTACAGCAACTTGGTCTCGAAATAGTCGGGCCTTGCCGTATTAGTGGATTTGTCATTGTTTGAACTTATTACATTTGCCAGAGTTGTCTATTTCGAATGATGCATGTGATATGATAAACTTTGGAAGGTATATTATACTTTGTAAGCGAAATGAATTTATTTTCCAATAAATAAGTGATTAAGGGTTTCGTAACGAAGTAAGTGGCGATGGCAGAGGACTGGTCACGCCACTCGAAAGACGGTCTCGTGATGCAAAGTTCTCTTGGAATGGAGACTCCGGGAGTATAAGAGACAAATTGGGCGACTCCGGAGTATAAGAGACAAATTGGAAAAATGACAAAAAGCAAATATAATTCAGAGAGAACGAAATGGTCCAGATCGAAAGCGTTTTACACCAAAATGATTGAGAATGGCTTATGACGAAGTTGATGTTACTGATGTGGGCACATATAATAGTACAATAGTTTACTGACCTGTCGTCATGAAATTTTGGAAATGGATATTTCAGACACAGAGGATGGATATTTCAGACAAAGAACCCTAAAATTGCCAATTCTACTTTAAGACTTAGCAATTTTAGGGTTCCGTGCCTCAAAATTTAAAATGTAACCCTCATAAGATCACACAAGTGTCCATATATCCGTTTGTTACAGCCGTTTTTCACAAAAATTGCTTAATGTAGAAATTAACATAAGTCCACTCCAAACTTACGTTAATTTTAAACTTACGTACGTCAGAACTTCGATGCGTGAAGCAGACTTGCCGGTTTTTATTTTTTCTCATACATTATCTAGTGCCATCTAACTGAATGTGCCTTTGTAGTTGTAATTTGAAGTTTCATTTCCAATTTTTTATTTTTAATTATAAAATCCGTTAGCGAAATATTAAAGTTCGTAGTGATGCGCAATGTTTACCACCCTCTCTCTCCCTCTCTAATCTTTCAATTGTACATTTCCACAATTTCGTATTTCATTAAAACTTTCAATTATTGATAGTTTTAAATCGTTTTTTCGTCTTCCCAAATCATGAACCAATTATAAGTTTTTTTTAAATCGCCAAAAGGTCTTAATCGAATGATACTAAATGTTTTACTGAGGATACTAAGGGATGAAAATCAATTTTATTACCGTGGCAACATGTAAGTTTTAATTAGATAATCTTTTACACTTTCAATGTAGACATTGTTTTGATTCTTCGTTTTAATGCATATAATATAACTCAGTTAATTGTTTTCCATGTTCGGCTTGCAGCTAAAAATTTATGACCTTTCGGGAGAGAAATTTATACCCTTAATACATCTAAAGACATTTTTATATATATATATATATATATATATATATATATATATATATATATATATATATAATGTGTTTAGATGTATTTTAGAATAATGAGAATTGAATTGTATCTATACATACACCAAACAAACAAAAGCTGAAACCTATAAACAACATAAACCATTCATCCCTCGCTTCCTGAACTATCATCATCGCAAATCTCCAGCCATTTTAACACACAAAGGCTGGATCGAAGTAAGCTTATTGTGCTATTGAGCGTTGGACATCTCGCTTGCTGGCTTTAATCAGATATTCATGGCCACGAAGGCGATGACAACTCATGGTGCATTCACATACACCGCAGCGAATGAGGAATCCGCGATTGGGCGCGATACAGTCAGCAGCGTGACATCGCTCCAGCATTATCCTGTAGGGCTTCCTGAAGGGCCATTAAATGTTAAGGGCCACACGCGAAATCGACAATGGCGTCGAAAATCGTGACTAGCTATGAGGAAATGGTGGTTTACGGACGGTGATCTGACTATGGGGGCACTGACTCGATTCATTTATAGGCTGATGCGAGAATAATGGAAATTGTGTAAGATTATGATGGAAAAGTGTAAAAAAAACGATCAAATATTAATTTTGAAAATACAGTAAATACTTTATATAACGATAACTCACCGATTTTTAATAGAAAACTTTACTTAGAAAACTAATAGAAAAACTTTTAATAAAAAACACATCGTAGCGGAGATATTAGAGAGCGCATTTTATTAAGACCCACGACGCAACTACGAGTTAGTTCCAATGGGCGATTTTTCTAATATGAATATATATATATATATATATATATATATATATATATATATATATATATATATATATATATATATATATATATATATATATATATATATATATATATATATATATATGTATAGAATTCTCTTGCCAAAATCAATTTCTGCACAAATTTCAGAAAGTTAGGATCGAGAGTGTACATAAAAATTTTATGTGTAAAAACTCGATTACATTTTCACTTAAAGAAAAGTACAAATAACCAAAGGCTTTGAATTTTATAACATGTAGAGCATTATCTATTTTTTATTTTTTGAGATTGAAATACAATATTACACAAGTAACATTAAATAATAGATAAAATTAAATATTCGATGAATATTACTAGAATAATTAATAACCACCGAAATAATGTAACGAATTTTTACAAATAAATAAATTATTATTATCAATTATTTACGAATTAAAATAAATTCAAACGCATCACCAAATAACAGAGAAAAATGTCAAGCAAAAAAATCATTACCCAAAAATATCCGTCAATCGAAACTAGAATCGTCAAACAATGACAAGATATCAACAGTAGTAAATTTTAATTTTAAACGACTCGCGTTCGCCTTGTGGTATGGTACACTTAGGCGTTGAACCTGCCAGGATTTTCTAGAAAATTTTATAAAATTGCAGACTGAGTTGAAAATTTGAAACACCTGTCATTGGTCGCTAGAATACTTTTCGCTTAATGCATTATTTTACATGAAATAATAAACATTTTAGCACAAATTAGCGAGAATATAAGAAACATTCACGAAATATACATATCGTATAACAATATTTTGACGAAAGATTTACGTCGTCACGAAAAGCAGTACGAATATCGAGTACAATAAAAAAATGCTCGCGTGTATAAAAATACTCACAATTTCACGAAATCAAGGTCGCCTTCAACGAGTCGCCTGCGCGCTCTTACGGAACATATAACGTACTGGCCTTTTATTACAAGCTTGCTATATATTATGTAACTTTTAATTTCTATCTAAACTTAATTTTCTACAAATGTGCTCTCAGTTTATCGTAATACATCGTATTATCATTTTATTACGTGATTAAATTAATTTGTTATATTCATAAATGGTTGATAACTGCACTAATTAAAATTAAGTAACACCTATCGTTAAACTTTTGTCATGAGATTAATAAGGTCAATTATCTGGCCGTTCTCTTGATAAAATAATGTCTCATAAAATTATTTATAAATCAGCCAGTCCAATAAAACTTTTGCCCGCGATGAACCGCTATTTTAATCTCACTAGATGTTTTGTCCGTGAATTTGCTTACGTGATCATATTCCAATCGTTAAGGTATATAATTTATGAACAACCAAATAGTGATCAGCAATAGGCTTAGCAGCTTCCTTTTTAACTCGCAACCTTCATATTATTTCGTTATTTTTTAATATTTTATAAGCGTCTCGGTGCAAGATTCCCATTCTTATCATGACCAGTGATCATGTTTTGAAAATATACGTGTACTCCTCAATCTCAAACTCTAAGTACGCTAATAATATGCTGAGTACATATTAACCCGACTGCCAAAAATAAAAGGCAAAATAAACATCAAATAATAATATCATCAAACATCAATAAAAAATAAAAATAAATAATCAAAAACTATCTTTCTTTTCAAAATGGTCTTTTTAAGTTATAAAATATGTTGAGAAAAAAATTAAACATTTCATTAGCTAAAATAACTTTTACGGGAAATCGATAAAACTAACACTAAAATGGAAATCGACAAAACTAAAACTAACACTTTAGTCTTTCCAAGACCAATCTTATAAAAAAGTCTTACAATCATAAAAATATATTCTTATAAGTATAATTTATTACAGTGATCTATGTAAATTTATATTTACTATTGTAATGGAATATCCTTAAAGGAATATCGTCACCTGAGTATTGTTCATATGAAAAACTACGAATATATTGAAATAAACAATAAAAATTCACAATTCTAGACAGACATCTATACTATAACAATTTATTACAAAAATCTATGGTAATTCGCACAGATTATTGTAATAAATTATCCTTAGAGGAATATCGTCACTATTACTGTTTATTTTAAGCGTCCTAGTAGTAAAGATGCAATAGAATAGTTAACTACTACAGAGTTTTCTCTTTTTAGTAAAATATTCAGAAAATATTTTTATTTCGTTTTTAATTAGCCTAATGAAAAACGATTGGTGAAAAAATTATAATAAGCAAATTATGAGTTACTAAATTTGATGTTAGGGATAGTGTGGGGAATTCTTCCTGTTTCATTCACTCTCGCAGAATACAATGAGTCTTACTGAAAAATGATATCACAATACATTATAGTTGCACTTGTCTAAACATTATATTTCAACGTTTACAGCTCAGTCAATGTTTCAACACTTGTCAAAATTTGTTTCATTCCTCGTCAGTTTATTCATTAATATTATTATTTATGAAATAAATAAAAATATTATATTATACTAATTAATTTATTTATGTGTATGATAATATATTTATGAGTTAAAAACATGAAATTAATTCGTGGTATTTTTATGACTAAGAAAAAAATTACTTACCCACAAAAACACTTCACTCAGTTAAACGTGATTCTTCACAAGTACTCAGTGAAGCAACCACGTTTTATACATATCTCGATCCCAATCCTGCAAGAGCCAAGAATTTCCAACTCGAAAAATACACCCCGTGTCTGCTAGTGGTACATCTACCTTCTCCCACTCGTTAGCACGAAGTGAACTTGCGCAACGAATGGCCGACTCTTCGGATGATACGCCCTTGATATAGTTGTCGGGACGTGCCGGGGAATATATTTTTGTCGAACCTTTCGAACGTCGTCAGTCAGCGAGACAGCATCTATTGACGTAACCCCGCGGTCAACAATCCACAAGAGCAAATCCAAAATCCATTTTCAAACAAGACACCGACGGAGGGATTCAATAGTAAATAATACCATTGTAATAATAACAATAATTTTGTAATAATACCGAGCACTTTTGTAATAATACCGAGAACAATACACTCTCACGGTGTAGGGTAAGTGCGCCTCGTTTGAGGCCTGTTACTAAAACATTTCCTACAAATGACTCGTTAATAACTTTTTCAATAGGCCGTCGCTCAGTAAGCACTCGAATCGACAGTCGATAGGAGTCGAGATGCAGTTTGGACATTTGGCTATTCGAAAAGGTCACATTGTCATAAATTATGCTTTGATTACAATATTTTTTTAATTACGGACCGTTACCAAGCGACTTGTACACAATATAATGGAAATCAATATAATCGACACAAGCATGTACAAGGGCATTACGGTGTCGGTAATATTACTTTATAATAATAATTTTCAACTTAAGACTCATATTCGAAAGAGAATGCCCATTTCGGACCTCGAACTTTTCACACGTTCATTGATAAAGCTTTTATCGCGAGACCAAAGATCGTGAACTATGTTGGAAAATAATAAACCAATTAGTGTCCCAACACACACATGCCAAACATTTAACTTCTATAAATATCTGTAACAACACCACACAACACTATGTTTTCTTTTTAAAAATCAACGGGTATCAATAAACTTCCCTTTTAAAATTATAACACGTAGATACCCCACTAGAATTTTTTTTATCAATGAGATAAAATTGAGAACCAAAACCATACGTCACCACATTGCTCGAGAAATACCAGTGTTGAGCAGTTTACCCAGCATTTGTTAAACAGAATTTGTTTTAAACAAAACGTTTCATAATTTAGTTAATTAAAGTATTATTATTAAATTGAATGAAAAATATAAATTATTAATATTAGGAGTGATTAAAAAAAACAACGATAAACAATTTTGGCGGAACTGTTTGAAAAATATCCAAAGACAAAGCCAAGCCTGAATTTTGCCAATTGTTTCTTAATTATTCAAGACTATCTACAAAAAGCAATGGTAAAGTCAAAAGTTTTCTATTGTTCATTAAGTTTACAATTGCAAGAAAAAGTTAAAAATAAGAAAAGTTAGAAACGGCACGGAGTAGAGGAAAGTGGAAACAATATTCGCACAAAACATGGAAAATGGAGTTTTTATAGAAAATTATTTATTAACTGACTATCATTATTTGACAAAACATGAAATCAATACGGATTTACTCCGATAGTTTACCTATCTATAGACTAAAAAGTAACCAAAATTGGTCAAAAATTACCTATTTTAGTTACTTTTTAGTCTATAGATAGGTAAAAGCCTGTAAGGTCGTAATTTTTGACGTAAATTCGACCTAAATTCAATTAATAGTAAATAATTTTAAAAATCTCTTTCCAAAAAGATATATTGGAAATAGATTACTTGTAAAATTATCCGAGTTATAGTTGATCGAAGTATTAGGTCAATAGATTGAAACAACATCATGTTACCCTTGTATTAATAGTTACAACAAATTGTTAAAAAAATACAATGAACTGTTTTAATGAAATCAAAAATTGTTAGCAAATTCTAATTAGGGTTGTCATCCGCAACCCTTTTTGTCTGCTAACTTTTTCAAAACTTGTTTTAAGAAATTAGCAGAAATTATAGTTAATGATAATTATTTAAAATATATATATTTTCTTTCATAACTAACTCTGTCGCTCTACAACAAATTAATGAAACGTTACGATTATTAATATATTGTATAATATTTAGAAGCCTCCAACTTAAAATATCCTATTCCAAAAACTACCAAGAGTCAAACAGACACTTAAACGGACAAAGACGAGAGAATGATAAGATTCCTTTAAATCTTAAAATGTCTAGGACAGACTTAGATGGGTTGGGTATTCCCAACTAACTTACCGGAGATCTTCGAACTCATTAAATTCATGATCGCACCTTAGTAATACGAAAAGGAAACAGATTGCCACAAACGTGATTGTACCAAACCAGTTTACATAATTTATACGATAGCAAAGGTTGTAAACTGTTCAAAACATTCAGAAAAATTCAATCGTAAAATACGCGACGAATGTTCTAACACAATCAAGATAATAGTATATTTATTACGATCGGCCAAACCTATGAACTGACACGTCACAACATATAATTATCATTATATTGCTTCTTTATATAAATCATTTCGTTAATATAAAGAATATTGACAATGACCGTTGAAAAAAATCGGATATGTATAAAATTATCATTCTTATTAACAACAGATAAAGAGAATAATAAGACGTACTGTTTGCTATAAGAGAGACTCTCCTTACTGGTGATAGTTGCCCCAGCTTCAAAGTATTCTGAACATAGAAAATGTATTTATAAGTGTCGCCTACATATTGGAATATTATTTTTGACAAAGTCTTTTCATTTTTTTTACGTTTTCAATTCACGGTGTCAAGACTTAATGAACCAGAAAAGTACGTTGAAGCGATACATCAAGTTAATCTGACATCCGTAACTATAATAATTAACGCATTACCGACTAATAGATGTTAATTAATTACATACGCACCAATTTTTGGAGTTTACTTCTTAAAAATCGATTATATAGCGCCCGGTATTAAGTTTTGTGAGTAGTAAAATCAGAAGTTCAGAGGGTTAAAAGAAGTGTAACAGTTTGTAAATTGGGATGTAGGCGGTAATCTCCGAAAGTACTCATCCGATTTCAAATATTCTTTCACCAATATTTAGAAAGAACTTTTAGGAAATTCGTGTCCAGCGAATGCGTTTCTTATGAACGCTGCCTTAATGGTGACAGATATATTGGTAGATGATATTGATATTTATATTTATATACAATGTTACCTATTTTATATATTCCAAGACAATCGTAATTAAGGAGTAAACTCCAGTGGCGAATAGGAGCTGACACGCACAATTTTTTTTTTGTTTTATTTTACATTCAAAAAATTATTTTACATTTGTGTTGCTTACTATATTTACATATTTTTGTAGCTTTTGAAATAAGTACTAAAAATAGTATCAAATTAAAAAAAATAAAATCCAAAGTGACAAAAAATACGTCCATAAGCTGTTACATAAATCTAAATCGAAAGATGATGGAACAACATTAAAAGTAGTCTCGGTACGAAATGCAACCCACGAAATTTTTTTACATCTCGTAATTGCACAGATCAATTCTACAATCGACTAGCAGTTACTGCACCTACCGATATCATCAATTACACTTGTCAATAGCACAACGCTGTACTCGGAACGAAAAGAAGAAGCCGCTTGCGTGAATGGTCAGGTTTTGACCACCGTATCAATAAATGCACCATATAAGCAGATACAACTGGAATACCAGCATGCCAGCAAAACAACTCGTCGTCCTTTTAAGCGCTTCATTCAGAATAAGAACCAGTCCGGCAACTCTGCCGACGGGCGGACCTCTGGACCTTGGCCAAAATTAAAACAAACAGCCCTAAAAAAACTTGAGTCATTTATTTATTCGTCGGTTGGTCGTCTGAAATTCTCAAAATCCGAACACGGCGAGTCTTCCGCGAATTTGGCGGTGAATGAGTGTAAACACGGGCTCGGACAATCGCGCTTACGCCGCTTTGGACCTTTGTATGCGGCATACGCGTACAAAAGGCAAACGGTGGTGGAAGCCAACTCGTTTTGTATGTTGATGTAGGCAGGTACAGGAATAGGTTGCTTTTTTCCAAACATAACTTATATAATCACAGCGTATATCACTTGAGGAAGATATATCGTACGACGTGTTGGCATTATACGTATTAATGCTTAAATATGTATTTTTTTCGAATTTTCGTTTGTATTTCGATACTAATATTGGAAATTGATCAAATAATTTGAACGAAATTTTCATATCCTTTGTTTACCTGGTAATAAAATAGGCTATATATATATATATATATATATATATATATATATATATATATATATATATATATATATATATACATATATATATATATATTATAATTCCTTCGCCTACTTGAAGCAATAGTTAAGTCTTGAAAGGTTACGTACTGAGGTTTGACGTAAATAAAAGGGACCAGCAGAGTATACTCAGTGCACGTAAATTATGTTATATTGTCCAAACGATACAATGGCAGTTTTTATTCTATACGTAAATTTTATACAAAAGTTTTTAAGTTATATTCTAAATTAATATTTTATTAAAGAGACTAGCGAAAATGGACCGACTTTAGAGAAAAAAAGTAGAAGTCAATCTTTAAAAATTCCCACCTGAAGATGTTTTCATACAACGAAACTTAGGTCGTGGTAAAGAATTTAAATTAAGTGGAAATAATCCTAGCTTACGTAGTTTCATTTCATTGTGAAAAATTAAATTATAATAAATGTCTACAAAATTAACGCCAAATATATTCAATTTTTGAAAAAAAGTATAATAAGAAAACTAATCTGACTTTTATGAATGACTTTTATGAAGACATATAAGATTTTTGTTTTGTCTGACGATTTAGATAAAACTCGTAAGGAACTTATGTTATATTCTTGTCATTCTATATTCATATTCTTACATCTGGGCTCGGGGACTTTTGTCAGTCTCCATTTACATTTATTCATCCACAAATATATCTATCGACATTTATAAATCCTTATTTGAACTCGTGAATTCGTTTCTAATTTCTCAAAATCTAGTAATATTTAAAACTATTGAAATCTTCTGTGCAGTATAATACCTGAAATAGAGCAGATTACACATTTCCATGAAGAACTATGGGAAAAGTTGCTGACCAATACTCATCAAGAGCACTTATAAAATCTTATATCTTCTTGAAAGGTCCAGAGTTTATCTTCAAATTAACAGTTAGTTACTAAATAATCATGTTATGTTTAATTTCAAAAAGGTAATAATATTGAAAACTATTGGAACCTCCTGTGCTACATGATGTTTCAAAAGTTACATCAGAATACAAATTTCCATGAACAATTATGGGAAAATTTGTTGCCCAACACTCATCAAATGTACTTTCAAAATCTTATATCTTCTTGAAAGGTCCAGAGTTTATCTTCAAATTAACAGTTAGTTACTAAATAATCAGGTTATGATTAATTTTCAAAAAGGTAATAATATTGAAAACTATTGAAACCTCCTGTGCTACATGATGTTTCAAAATTTACATCAGAATACATATTTCCGTGAGCAATTATGGGAAAATTTGTTGCCTAACACTCATCAAATTTACTTACAAAATCTTATATCTTCTTGAAAGATCTGGTATTTATCTTCGAATTAACAGTTAATTACTAAATAAACTCGTTACGACGAATTGTAAAAAAATATAATAGTATTAAAAACTATTAAAACCTTCTGTGCTGCAAGATATCTAAAAATTATAAAATCTTATATCTTCTTGAAAGATCTGGTATTTATCTTCGAATTAAAGGTTAATTATTAAATAAACTTTTTGTGACGAATCGTAAAAAAATATAATAATATTTAAAAACTATTGAAACCATCTGTGCTATAAGATATTTGAAAGTTATAACAGAATACAGATTTCCATGAATATTTATGGTAAAATCATCAAGAGTACTTATAAACTCTCTAATCTGGGTATTATCTTCGAATTGACAGTTAATTACTAAAATAATCTTGTTATAAACTTCTCAGAAAATAAACTTAATTGCTTTTTACCTTTAAACACGCAACTTGACAGATTCATTTTAATTTACTTATATTTTCCGCATTGTTTTGCAATTATACTCAACATTTTTACACTCCATCGAGCAATTAATATTTTCACACAACCGCAATAAAGATTGGCTTAAAGTGTAGTAATTAAAAAGTATAACTTTATATAGGTTTTATCTTTATAGTGTATTGAAATCACAGATAACGATAATATCCTTAATTAGGTGCTATGAATAGTACGTGGAAATAATCACAACCATATATATTTAAATAACATCGACAACCAATTAAGTGCATTATGTTAATAATTATAACTTTCACATTTACAGTCAGGATATGAAGTATCAACACTCAGCCTACCATCAGCGAACCCGATTCACACTAACGTCTCGACCTCACACGAAGCATAATTAAATCAATATTATTTAAAGACTTCAACAGACGCACGAACAGTACTGTGCTGATAAATAGCACCTAGGATGATAAAATTATCTACGCTGCTCTTACCTTTAATTAAATAATATAATCTCCACTAGCAGGCTAATCGCTTGTTTTATGGTTTCTAGAATAATTAGCTACCGCAGGATACCTATATGGCACATTGAGTTTCAAGATCTCCGACAAGGGTACCAGATATACACAAAGTCCTTCGCCTACTTGAAGCAATGGTTGCGTTCTTTACATATTAAACCACTTAACGAAACATCATTGACGCATAAACCTTTGTGTTGGGTAAAACGCATTTGTTTAAGTTGTAACCGCATCGACTCCGCAATCAGTGTCGGCCTTTTCTCAGATCTACACCGGCGACTTACAATCCTTGAAGCAATATACATCGCAACATAATAAGAATACAACTTAACGTATCCATATTGTTAATTTCCATGAAAATGCTTAGAAAAAAATATTTTTTTCATAACGGAAATGAGTTTAAGAGTTTGAAAATCAATTTCTGACCTTCACTATAGTAATGTATCTACATAGAAAGGCAGCGTTAGTGACGCGATACGCTGGAAATGTCTTTTTATTGATTAAAGCATTTGCCTGGAGATGTAGACACGTGTAACGATTCACCGATAATTTCGAATGGGTTTCGTCCTAGTTTTGGGTCGCAGTTGAGGAAAATTGCAATAGTTCTACCATGTTGTAGACGCTAATTTCCCGCTGCATATTTTCCGTGAAATAAATATGTCAAAGACGATATCATGACAACATTTGTCACATTTTTTACAGATGTCTAGCTCATACATGCTTACAATCCGTAAATAGTGTTAAAATTATTTTATTTAATAAAATAATCGTTTTTTTTTCAATTAACCCTTTTTTACATCTCGCTATATCTTAGTAATTCAAGCAACCGTAGTCCATGGCCAAAATATTGCTTGTTTAACTTTAATTTCGTTCAGAAAACAAATCTCAATGTTTTTATTTATTTATTAACTTTTATGTATAGTACATATTATTGAACGAACGAACTTATTGCTACATGAGCCATCTCTTCTAATCAACCATAACAATTTGTATTGAAATTTAGTTGGTAGACAATTAAGTAGAAAATTCTTTAAAGCACATTAGACGAAACATTTTTTTAAAAAAATATAAAAGTAAAGTAAAAAAAACTATTGACATGATTTAGGATGGGAAAGACAGGAAAGGACAAGGACACAAAGGAAAACATTTCAGGAGAGGCAGGACTTTTTCACTCGATCTTTGAAAATATTTAGACGTGATTTTCCTGTTGTTAGGATCCAGGTGATTCCAAATATTTGCTGCTTGGACAGTGAAGGATTTTTCGTAAGTGGTAGAGGTATGTTTAGGAATAAGTTGGGTGAGTGAACTTTCAGATCGTAGCCCAAGGCCGTGAGCAGACAAATCTTTAAATTTGGGCTATGAGGATTTTCTAATATATTAAAAAGAAGTGTAAGTATGTGAAGTTGGCTTCGATCACGGATCTTCAGCCATTTGAGAAGTGACCTGTATTCAGAAATATGATCATATGTGATGATCATGTATTTTGTTTTTGTACCGCACCAAAAGTAGCATAGGGAAAATTTCAACTTGGTGTTTGTCAGTCAGTCTGTCTGTCTATCATGGCTCATTTCCTTAAATATATGTCAATTTTAATAAGTTATACTAAGTAATGACCGAAATACAGACGTAAAGTAAAAATATCTAAATTCGTAATTTTAGGGTAACTTTTGGCATCAAATTAGTCACATTTTTTTCTTGCTCTCTATCATCGTGTCTATCAAATAAATACACCAAATGACGTAATGGCAAGCTGGGTAAAGGGAAATTTAAACATTATTTTATTTAATTTAAATATTATTTTCATTTTCAAAATTTTCTTGACCAAAACTTCAAAAATCAGTTAAAATCGTTATCCCATCTCTATATCTGTAAAATAGAAATAAATCAAAGAAGAGGCACGGAAATCATCGATTGATTTAAAGATTGTCCGAAACATTTGCAGTTTAATTGCTTTTTAGGGTTCCATAAAGACAAAAGAAAGTCCTTATAAGATTTCTCGAGTCCGTTTGTATATTTAATAGCTGTTTTTCTTAGAAACTATTATACGTAGAAACTTGGAATTTCTCATAGATATAAAGCGCTCAGACCCGCATATTCCATAACAGTAAGAACTTACAAATATTTGTCTGAGATTTAGGGTATCGACGTAAAGAGCTACAGGGGTATAGGATCTATATTATTCTGAATTATAGAAAAGAAATATTGTGGGAAGTGCTTTAGTATTCTAGAGGTATTCTTAAAAATGGCCTTAATAAAATTTATGGTTGTCTCCATTTCCAAAACTTCTAAAATCAAAAATGTAAAAAGTAGGACCCATAGAAGCTCACATTACCCATAGACCCATAGAAGCAAATATTTACTGTAACACTTCAGCGCCGATTGCGATTCTTATAGCAAAATAAACGATAATTAAACGAGGCACTAGTATTTACCGTAACACTGCAGAGCCGATTGCGGTTATTATAGCAAAATAAACGATTAATTAAACTAGGCAATAATATTTACCGTAATACTGCAGCGCCGATTGCGGTTCTTATAGCAAAATAAACGATAATTAAACTAGAAAAACTACATTAATATTTTTAAATAATTTAATATAAATATTATACATGCCAGAAATACTATAAAATCTCGAATTGCGAGTTTGACTCGTTCCTAGTATGTTTGTTTATTTCCAATATAAATATGGAAACAAAAACATTTGTCTATCCACTAACAGAATGTAATTCCTACTTATGTAAATGGAGTCATTCAGATGGTTGTTTATACCTGAATTGTTATGATTAGCATGATAATGATAGATCATAAAGTGCTGACTATGAAAACTCAATGGCAGAACTTTATGACTTAGCTTAACCTTGCTGTACTTATATGATTGAGCTTACGACATATTCGTTTTATCTCTCCCAAATGATAATTATATACATGTATTATAATATAACCATCGTCATATTTCAATTTTAATACATTTACCAAATGCCGTCAAAGCACGAAACTATTTCACTGAGTAATTTTGTCAACATGCCAATAGCACACAAATCTTGTTCCCGCATCAGTGACCCATATGTGGTAGTGGTTTTAATTGGAATGCTGTAAATTAGGATTTTTTTTGTAAAATTAGCGATCAATTTGAAATACAGCAAGAGTATTTACATAAAGACGCTTCGATAAACAAATAAAGCCAATGACAAGCGTGTTAATTAGTGAGTTTTCGTTAATAGATGCACTAAAATCTAAAATAAACTTACTACTTCTCAATATAAATGCACAATTTCCCAAAAAAAATTGTGACCCGTTATGGGGCGCCCGGTGGATGTGATTTCTCTAAATGTTTTTTCTATTTTTATATTGAAACAGAAAAAACAAATATTTAGATAGTTGTTAATAATATAATAATAATTTTATTTTATTATTTTATTTTTATGAAATAATTTTGCCACAGAAATATTTCTTAATTTATTGAACACACATTTCTAATTTCGTAATATTGTTACCCAACAACACGCGAAGCTGACCGAATTAATTCGAAAAGAGCCGACAAACAAAAACTTTCAAGGTAACCTCGGATTTGGTGTCCAGTGACGTAAACGAGGCCGTTGCTAACAGGACTCCTTGTCCGTACTATATTTGAAGTAAGTTATTTTTATCATTCTCTAATTAAAAAAAATATTTAAAAAATTACGTTTTACGCAAAAAATTAGTATGATAATATTAAAAGCCTATTTTTAATTAATTCACTTTTGATAAAACTGCAAAAATATGTAGTCTCTACAGTATAAGAAATATCTAGTTATTTTTTGCATTAAACGTGTATTTTTTGCAATTAGGGGCTAATCTCTTATGATTACTTCATTTTTTACAATAATTACCACAGTTACATTCCAGAGTACACAATAAATTGATAAAAAGTGGTATCAAGTGATGAAACCTGGCCGCACGCATTCGATTAAGTTTTCTATGTTTTTTTCTCTTCACTTATAACAATTGTCAGAATAAAAAAACATTATTATCTAATAAAGGAATACGTAGACAAGAAGTGAGGCCGTGTTTCAAAAGTAATTAAATTACATTGATATCGGACGTTTTTGAGAACAGATACTTCGAATTGTTGCGATCGGTTTTTTTTAAATGTAATATAAGCCGGAGTAGTTTAGTAACTACACTTGTCATCTTGTGTAAGTCACATTTATTTAGTGCATTTCAGCAATTCAGCTATTAACAATAAAATAAAATAATCACGACATTAATGTGTAAATAACTCACAAACAATTTTGTTTTCATAATATTGTATAAAATACCAGTATATTAATCACACGTAAAATTGTTAAATATCGTGTATTCTTTCTTATATTTGTGATATTCATGTCCTGTCACCATTAGTTTTGATATCTATTATATGTAATACTCTCCAAGTAATAGTAGAACATTATTAAGGTACAATACTATTTCAGTATTTGCGTTTTTCGCTAATTATCGGGTAAGAGATAGGCAGAGAAGTTATAGTAGTCATAATCAAAGCCATTTGTAATTGCGAAAGCAAAAAATTAATTTATAATCCCGATTAGTCAATGTCGATAAACTTCAATTACTTCTCAAGTGTCGCACCTTACAGGTCGCTGTGTACAATGCCTTATGCACAGAAATAATGTCGCGTCCTATTCCCCGTGTGTGTCACGATACTATTTCAATATTTGCTTTTTCCCTAATCACCGGTAAGATATTAGCAGAGAAGTTATAGTAGTCATTATCAAAGCCATTTGTAATTGCGAAAACAAAAAATAAATTTATAATCCCGATTAGTCAATGTCGTTAATCTTCAATTACTTCTCAAGTGTCACACTTTATAGGTCGCTGTGTACAATACCTTATGCAGAGAAATAATGTTGGGTCCTATTCCCCGTGTGAGGTGTGTCATGCGTCCTGAAACGTTCGCTTCCATTTTTATCACACTCATTTTATTGATCATTGTTGTCGAATTCGTAAATGGATTTAAGTTTCGACGTGTGCAATGTTAGCAAGAATTTTAAGAGACATGTCGATGTCAGCTGTCGTTTAATGATTTATCCTTGGAAACTCTATATAAAATAAGGACTAATATTAAGAGAATATAAACTTTAGTAACGCTGCCTTATTATAAAATATGAAGATTGTTCATAATAATATTCAAAAAATTATAATATTATTTCAGTATTAGCGCTAAGAATTTGTTTTTAAATATAAAAATAAACAGCGATACGTAAAGTTTACAGTTTAAATTTCAATGTTCATTTCAATTAATATCACATAGAGCATTGTAGAAGTTCTTATATAAAATAATCTATAGACAGCATTAGGAGAGTGTTATATTTCAATGAAATTACCGCTCAGAAAGAAATTTTATTAAAATAAATAAAATGAAAGAAATTCACTTAAAAAAATAATAATAATGAACACTTTACGTGTCCGTTATTTCAGCGATACATATACACGTTATCAAAGAAATACATTATTTTGCCAAGTCCTAATTAATATATTATTAATTTTATGATACAATGTGATAATCTTCCAGTGAAACGATAGTCACCATATAACTGCCATTAAATTTTATTGACTTGAAATTTAGATTATTACGTAAAAAATAATATAAAACATACATTAAAAATATACATATACATTTTTCGTTAAGATTTCCACGCAAATTTTAATGGAATCTCGACGAAGCCTTAAGCGAATTCCACAATAATAAAAACTAAGGCCGTATCGAATATCTGTTTAATTCATACAGAATTCGAGCTCGTAATAATTGAATAGTAAATACTAAAGGAAAATCATTCAAATCACTTGAGTCTTTTTAAACAGAATCATTGGTTAACTAAAAAAAATTCGATAATTACATGAATTAAGATTCATGACCAACTACTTAACTACGACTTAACTAATATATGGATGGAGAAAGATTTGATAGAATATTTTTTACTTGTTACTCTGTAACTTTTAAACGAACCTACACGACTATAGCCTGTATTAATATACAGATTTTTATCTCGAAATCTAAAGTAGAGCCAGAGGGATAGCGTGATTCTTATACGATAATCATAAGCTTCTTACTTGATCACTTAATTCGGTATTGCGATTACGCCATAAGAAAATACTAAATAAACATTGATATCTCACTCTAATGATGCGCAGAAATGTTGCGCGGAGAGGCCGCCTAACGTTTACCCTTTTTTTAACGCTCTGAACTTCGTATGCTCCGAACTTCTAATTTTACTCCTCATAAAACTTCATACCGGGCGCTACATATAATCACTATCGATTCTTAAGGAGTAAACTCCAAAAAAATCATATTATTCTATATATCGTGTGGGATATCATTTGAAAGGACTAATAATACGAAACTCAAAAACATTTTTTTTTCAAAATTTTAAGTTGCACGTCCACAGAGATATGAATCGAACAAAAAGGAGCATCGGTTACGACGAGATTCGATGACATCAATTAAAGTTTTCAATCGATTATTAAATGTTCCGCACTTTTGGTACATAAACCACACAACGCATTATTTGTTTACTGGTTAATGTGTCTAAAAAAAAATAAATGTACTTCTACTTTCTCGTAACCCATCCCGCCACGCAACAAAGGCGTACGGAGCGCAATTTCGCAACAAAACAACTGATAATCACACGCGAGCGAGCAAGTATTTGATATTAAGAATCATGCAATATAATACCATGCGTAGTCCTCATTCGGCGCGAACGAACAATGGCGCTGCGAGTTTCCGGTCGGACCCGAGCAACTGTCTTGCTTCCTGTCGGCGGCCCGCAGGGCAGTCTTACAAATGACATTGGGCGCTTATGTCGGCGTACGAAAACGCACGGAATGCCGATAAAACGTGATGTTTATAATAATTGCAAGGTACGGGCGTGCGTGGGAGCGGAAAGCTTTTTCTGCCGCGCGCTATCGGCACGTCGAATACGCGCGTCGAAATGTCAAGTCGATCTAGTAAACGTTAATTGAGTTCATGTTCAGCTTTAGTATAAATGCGTAATCAGCGAAAGGACTAACCATTTAAGAACACCACATATATTTTTATATATTTTTTTACGAGTAGCTTATTGCATTACCACAAATAATACCATACGTATATATTATTATAATTTAACAGCAAATTCTTTGTAATATAAACTTGGTAAATAAACTATTGAATGAATCAGTATCACATATTTTATAATTCGTAGAAGTATAGAATTATCAGTACTAAAACGATGTTATAAAAGCCTTTACGCTCCATTCATTATGCACGACCAGTAGAGAGAGGTCGCTATGAGAAAAAATGAGGACAGTCTAAGCGGCTTGTGTATCTCGGTTTCTCACTTAGCGGTGTCTCACTATGCTGGTCGTACAAGATGAATGGCGTATGAACACTTTAGCGAACCCAGAGTTTATCTTTCTTCACTATCTTGTCTTATAATATTATTATTAACATTATTGCTGTTATCATCGCCGCGTCGAACTTTTAACGTCACCGCATTGGCGAATTTTTGTCTTTAATCTAGCCGACTATTTGTTAATTTAAAGGATAAATCAAAATAATTTAAAACTAAAAACGATTTAACGAGTTTTAATGCATTTCTTCAACTAACTACCAATTAGTAACCGGTCTTGCCTATAAGTATTCTCTAGTGTTTTGAGTATAATAATTTTTTTTCTGTAACTGACATAATTTCTTACGCCGTTATACCGCGCAAAATTATAACGTTGACATTTATAAAATAATACTTATTAAATTAATTACTATAGTATACAGTACAATAATAAGGATTTTTGTCAAGTTTTACCAAGTATTTTATTAAATCTAAAATGTATTTAATCACCTTTTACTAAATTCATTGAACAAGTCTTTTCAATAAATTCTTTACATCTTTCTTAACCTGTTTATGCTTCAACGCATGATTTTTACAGTTAACGTTTATTTCGTAGCCTCCTAACGTTTATCGCAAAAAAACTGTGACTGAAATGTTATATTTAAGTTTTCTTTCTTATCATAGTTGATAAAAAACAAAAACATACGCCACCTTAAAAAAGTGTAAACATATTTAAAGTTTAGAGAGATACAGAAGCTGAAAGAAGTGATAAATTGAAAGATTACATTAGAAAAATGCTCCCGTATTGAGCAATAAATACTATATCGATATATAAAACGTAAAGTCTGTCTATTTGTCTTCCTGTCTATTCGCTTATAGCTTGATTTTTACGGGAACGCTTTTTATGCGGTTTTTATTTCATCACTCTACGGGTATGGTATTCTAAAGAGATTTTGTGTATAAATAATTAGTATAGGCACAGAGCTATAATAATATTTATGAGTTGTGTGAATTCGGAAAAGTAGTAAATACTATGAATGGCAAAAACAGCAGGTGGGAAGTGAAAAAGAGTGGGTCGCAGGGGGAAGTCACTCAATTCTAACCAAGTTACTAAAGAAACTATCACTCAATTCATTTGCCACAATCAATAAATAATACTCCCCCGCCGTAAAACCACAAAGACGAATGAAGAATGCACCCATATGAATAGAGAAGAAACCCAAATGGTAGGACCTGCATTTCACTAAGACAAGGAAAAATCTTACAGCTGGAAACGGAAAACTTCTTGGAACCGATGAAAGAATATGGCGACTCTGTAAAGGCGCCGCGCCGCACTGTAAGTAGGGTTGTGCAAATAGTTTCCATAGAATATCCATCGTAGGTTTTTTTTTGTTCAACTCTATGTAGTACAGCTTTCTCTCTCAGCGAGGCCCGATCCACTGTGCATGCTCTTGCCATATTTCTTACTCGTACAGAATACCTATGTATCTTCGCGTTTATGCCGGTAAGTCTTTTTCCCAGTGAAACAGACTCAAAAAGGTTGTTACAGTATATCTAATATATAAGGCGCTGATACCACAGTAAGGAGGTGGCTTTAATACTCGATGTTGTTATAAGTTATCCTCTTTTGATACTGATACTTAATTGTAAGTTCATAATTATCATTCATTTCGCTTATCAAGGTTAAAATTATCTAACAAGAGGTAAAAGATAACATTATTAGAACTTCAATTAGTCGTTTTTTTTGGAGTTTACTCCTTAAGAATCAATTTTCGTATATAGCACCCACTTGAAGTTTTATGAGGAGTAAAATCAGAAGTTCAGAGCGTACGAAGGTCAGAACGTTAAAAGCAGTGCAACCGTTAGGTGGCCTCTCCGCGCAACATTTCTGCGCATCTTTAGAGTGAGATATCAATATGTTTATTTGGCATATTCTGACGGCGTAATCGCAATGACGGAGTGTGACACACATACTATCGTTCATTTATATCAAGATGTTATCATCGAATGTCATTTTGTGTGAATATTTGGTGTCTTCTTTCCTATAAAATTAAAAAGTATCATTTAATTTTAACTTTTTAGCCTGACGTAACTAAATGTTTTTAATTTTGTTGTATAAATTTGATATTGTTTTTACGTGAAAATAATTAATTATATCGTCAGCATTTTTTTATTAAAGAATTTCCCATTTATATTTAATGATAATGATATATATATATATATATATATATATATATATATATATATATATATATATATATATATATATATATATATCTGAGAATGTAAGTACAAAATCTCATATCTTCAACATTAATGATTTCGAAATTTCCATACAACACCATCCAATTTCCACCCCCATTTTTATTCCCTTAGCGACTAAATTTCGAAAAATCATTACATAGTGAGCACGAACAAGCTTAGAGAATATACTAGCCAAATTTCAGATTCGTAGACTTTGTAGTTCTATATATTTGTTGGTGAGAGAGTTAGTGAATGGTATTTGGCTTTTATACATACATTTAATTTGACCTTAGGCCATATTTTCACATGACTGATTTGTCTCAACGTTCTGAATGTAATTTTTTTTTTAATAAACGTGAAAAGCCCCAACCGTTTACGCCTTCACATTTTTAAATCCGTTTTTTATCATAAAATTCCTTTAATAATTTTTTACATCAAATAGTAGAATTTGGTGATTCTCTCACAAAAATTAAACTTTACAAATTTTATCATAAAACACATTTTAACAATTAAAAATCAGTAATTAAATCAGTTGTCGATTCTTATAGTGTTGACATTCCGTTTCTTTCATAATTTTCATTATAGATTTAATTTGTCACTCATTGTTATGAATAGGTTAAAGTAAAAAATGGGTACATTAAATTTCTTTTCAAAATATTTCATTTTTCTTAGTTTTTACTACTTAGAATAATGAGCCAAATCATACCGATAAAAATATATTAATAGGAATAATGATGTGTATTGACAGTATTGCTTTTATTTCATAAGCAGACAAACTAAATATTTTACTAAGATATTTGGAACACAATTATATAATAAACTATCTGTGTTATTTCAAACTTAAACTCTACGGAAATAACATTACAAAAATTAATTCTAAGTGGATTTATTTCAAACTACACCAACGATCATAGTCACAGTACACAAACCTATATAATATGAAATTTCAATTTTGTGTCTTATTCTTATGGAAATTATGGAAAGTTTTTTTGTGTAATGTCAGGATGAACTCAATGTTAATAAACTTTTATGAAAGCTTTTTGTGTAATGTCAAGATGAATCCAATGTCAAGAAACTTTTATGAAAGTTTTTGTGTAATGTCAAGATGAACCCAACATCAAGAAACTTTTCTGAAAGCTTTTTTGTGTAATGTCAGATGAACCTAATGTCAGGAAACTAAAGCGGAAAAACCAAAGATAAAATTATAGAACAGATGTAGGACATTTAGATAGCATATTTTTTAATAAATAACTTTCCTAGTTCGAGAGTTATTAAATGTTAGCTCTTTAATTTAGAGAGAAGGAATTGTTATTTTAAAAATAATAACGTCAACCGATACTTTGCCCATCAAACAATCTCCAAGTTATGCGTTCGATATATTAATAACATATTAAAAACACAAGACGTTCCCACGCCTCAAGTAATGTAAATTTATAATTTAAGAGTCCCCGAAGCAATTGGTAGTAAAAAACAATGGAGTTTTGTTTTCTTATAAGATCATAATATTTTTACCCTTAAATCGTGATCCGACACCACAATGAATTCAACGCAAGGTCATTAAAGAAATTCCCTAATAACCTACTACGCTATTATACCGAGTGCTAAACAACGTTTACTCATGCACAAAAAATATCAATCATGAAAGGTCTGTATAAAAAGTTATTAAAAAAAATTAATTTCAAGTTATAAGTTATTAAAATTAAGTTAATTTCAAGTTATAACCGAATAATAAACTAAAAAAAAAAATTCAAAAATAACTTGTTCTTAAATAATAATTAATTATTGTTTAATTCGGATATCAAATCTGCCTCTAAGTATATAACTGAATATATATTGATAGATCTAGTATGTAAGTAGATATCTTGTTATAATGGAATAATCTTGAATATTACACAATTAAATAACTCCGCATATCTACTCGTTCAAGAAGATCAAAAGCTGTTTATAATCTACTATGTGAATTAAAAAAAAATTCCTCAGACAGACGAAGTTTAGAGAGGCAAACAAGGTTTTAGCAACTTTTTCTTGTTCGAATTTTAATTCTTTTCTATTAAAATTCTGCATATTCATTATCAAAAGTAGACTAGACCAGAAAAAGGCCGCTATATGAGAAAGTGAGATAGGCAATCATAGCCTCGCAGAATATATGCCTTTTTTATAAGAACGTCTTTTTCTGCTGGTCGTGCATGATGGATTATGGGTAAAGGTTTTAAGTAATGGTTAAAAATGTGCTTGGAAAAATTTAAAGTTACTTCGCCCGGCACTCAGTTTCGTATAAATAATGCTACAAAGCTTTATTTAATTAATTATGAAGAAAGTACTAAGGCCTTTTCTAAACATTATTTATTTTCCTTGTAAAAATCGCTCCAAAGATGAAATCAAATTTAATATGTCGATTCATTACGTTCTCTTACATGTAATCTTCTATAACTTACTACAATGATTCCTCTCCGTTTACGTAGGCAGCCTACATCCGTACATGCTAAACGTCACAGTAAAAATAAAATACTTTATTTTATCGTCAAGCTTTCGTCCACTTTGTGTTATTTCTTTAATACAATTTTTTCCTATCGATTATATTATCACAAAATATATCTGAAGCTATTAGATCACGGTTGCTCTAAAGATTATAGCATTAAAAAATCGGTAACTCGCTTTCGCGCTAGACGGGTCCTGCCTTATCTTAATAACCCCGAGCAGCTGCAGCCGAAAAAAATCTCCATACGATTTTAGAGTTCGTTGTATCTCCGAAATACACTATTCGAACACAAACAAGCGATCGAACGAGAACGGTTACGCTGTCTACGCGGCGAAGCCATTTATTTCACCACATTTTATGCTAAGCAGAAGATTTAATAGCTATAATCGTCGAGTCAATGAACAAGACGTGACGTCAGACTTCGAACAAACCAGTTTTATAAGAGCGATATATTACTTTACGATCACATCCTGACCGGCGTCGCGTCGGTTCGAATCGAGTTATATCGGACATTATCGGCAATGTCCGAGAGCTTGTACACTACAAAGACGCGTATGCATGTGTACACCGTATGGCCGCCTATACCGAAACCTGTATGCAAATATTTTTGTAGGTACACTCGTGGTCAAATGAGGATAGCACAATAACACGCCTTATTGCAACATAAGTAACGATTATTTAATATATAATACATACACATAAATATTAACAGCATAAATAAGATTAACAAACAAAGTAAATAGTCTAAAAACGGTATTAAAGTAAGTTTACGTGTTTTTTTTGCTAAACAAAGTAAAAGAAAATTCAAAAGGTAGTTATTTTTTTTATGTTCTAGTAGGAGCAAATCAAATGTTGTAGTCCTATATTATATTACTATACTCAGCCTATTTTTTTAGAATGATTTTAGTTTAAAAAAAATGGTGCGCGTCAGAGTTTACTCCTTAAGTACGATTGCTTGGAATATATAAAATAGGTAACACTGTATATAAATATAAATATCAATATCGTTAAATGGAAATGGGAGATTCTTCTATCTTCTTTTCTTCTATCTTCTGTCATAAAAAATACTGACAATATAATTATTTTCAAGTAAAACACAAACGAACATCAAATTTCCACAACAAAATTAAAAACATTTAGTAATATCCGACTAAGAAGTTAAAATTAAAGAGACTTTTTAAACTTGTAGGATAGAAGACACTAAATATTCACAAATAATGGCATTAAGAATTACATATAACCGAACGATTTTAAACTATGTGTGTCACACTCCGTCATTACGATTACGCCATAAGAAAATGTCAAATAAACACATTGATATCTCGCTCTAAAGATGCGCAGAAATATCGGGCAGAGAGGCCACCTAACGGTTACACTTTTTTAACGCTCTGATTTTTTTTACTCCTCATAAAACATCATACCGGGCGCTATATATAAAAATAGATTCGTAAGGAATAAACTCCAAAACTCTCAAACTTCTTCCAATTTAATAATTACCATAAATAAATATAGTTCACAATAGTTTAGTAGACCATAATAAATGCGAAATATTTCGGGTGCCGCAAATGCAAAAACGAAAGAATACCTAAAATGGTAAGAATAAAAAACTTTGAACGAATGCATTACACGTTTTGGAATGTATTTTTGTACGTTTACATAATTTCTATGATAATGCGAAATTTCATGCGATGGGAATCTGCAATGTGCATCGTAAAAATACCGCAACGTGATAGTAACTCGCGCATTACTATTCTAATCACGTTGCACATACGTGAGAGAATACTTGATACAAACACAAGACTATTAGCAGTATCTAAGATTGAATCTGTCTACTGTTCTATGGAAATTTCACGGCAACGACTTCCTACATATTTTATTTTACATGCTGACTTCAATTATTATTAACTGATGAACAAAATGGGCAATTTAAGCGCTGAACGTGAAGCGCTATGTGAATGCGGCTACTGCACTCACCTCGGTGAACTCACAGGTAAAGGAAAACAAGCAATATGTTATTGTCAAATACTAATAATAATAAAAAACTATAAAATGATGTGATTTGTTCACTTCGTTAATTTTTTTCTTACCGTAGTATTTGACAATAACATATTGCTTGTTTTCCTTCACCTGTGAGTTCACCGAGGTGAGTGCAGTAGCCGCATTCACATAGCGCTTCACGTTCAGCGCTTAAATTGCCCATTTTGTTCATCAGTTAATAATTATTGAAGTCAGCATGTAAAATAAAATATCATATTATTCACTTCCCCAATAGTATTCTTGAAATGAGTATCGATTTGATAAAAGTAATTTTTAACTTATTTGTTTATTTAATTGAAAAAAATGGTCCTAACCCGGATTGTACACAGTTTATTACGATGCTTGTTATAATTGCATATGTTTATCTCGTGATAAGCTTTTTATCCTAATCTTAATAAAAAAAACTATAAAATGATGTGATTTGTTCACTTCGTTAATTTTTTTCTTACCGTAGTTACTATACTCCAATCAGCGAGGATCACGGTTAATTCGGGTAATGTTTTATTTCATATTTTCCTTTAAGGCATTCTAATAAAAATTTGTTTATGAAGAATATATTTTTTTAAATTCACTTTTTTCCTTTGTAGTGAACAAAAGATCGGCCTGTCAGTGGATCAATTCCTAATAGAATATCATTCTATCGATATCGATACATCGAGCCTAATCACACCAATCTCGAGGTGTCTATATAATTCAAATTATTATTGTCCTACGGCACCTTTCAACTCCGTCATGAGACCCTGGTCACCAGCTAGGAAGCGATTGCTAATAGAAACAAATCAAACGAGCCCAAACTAGAGGAATCCTTCTCCCTCTCCTGCCTTCCAGCTCCATCATCAGACAGTTCGTTGGTACCATCAAATTGTATTGTCATCGAAAACATAGATGTTGGCAAAATTTCATCTTATTTTGACGGAAAGTGGATCTAAAATTGCTTGTAATATTAGTACTAATCTCACAAACTCACACATACATATGTACATAAGTGTACATGTATATATATATATATATATATATATATATATATGTATGTGTGTGTATATATATATATATATATATATATATATATATATACACATATATACTACACATACATATATCTATATTTTAATTTAAATAACAGAAGACCTACATATTTACAATATACTGTAAAGAGAATAGCGATTATAAAAAATCTTGAACATAGTCTGTAAGGAATAATTATTATTAATCCTAAATAATAAACTATATATTATAATTTAACACAGGACATACATTTGCCATTTTTAAAAAAAACGTCAAACGCTTATGTATCAGAATTATCGCAATAGACCTGGCAACGAAAACCATCAAGCTCGACGTGCCTCTAACATAGTTTTTAAAAAAGAAAAAAATTGCGGATTGAAGAAGTTACGGCATGTAGAGAATAGCAGACCTAGCCCCCCGCACTCTCGAAAAAACATCGCCATCATACGGCCTGACACTTAATAGGACACCTGACACTTATCGGCCTGATACTTAATAAAAAGGCTAAATATTAATAAAAATAACAATTAGTAAGTTTACTTATGAATTTGTTGAAACTTTCTCTTTGTGAATCGATTAATTAATTTTATAATAATGTAAATAAGTTACACTAGAGGGTTAGCTTTAGATTTTATAGATAACCCACTGATTTCCAAAGAAAAAAACTTTCTTTACCGTATGTAATTATGATGAAGCAATTATTACAAACAAAAAAGAATTCCTTTATAAATTTACAATATTATATATGTATATTGTTGGTTAAATAATCTGTTCTTTAAAATTAAAATTACCAAAACAGAAGTGGTACAAAAATTGAACGAAGAGAGATTAATTTTTTTTACCACCCTCGCAACCCAACTTGAAAAGGATATATTGTCGACATGTTCTTAAAGACATGGGAGTGCCGGAGGATTAAATTAAATAACATATTAAACATGATTTTTAGTTTAAAGTGGAAATATTCTATATATATGAAAGCCAAAAACTCTTCCGTGATCAACTCATCACGAAATCTCCAAAGCTATGAAGTCTACCGACTTCAAATTTGACATGTTTCTTTTAGGCCACTAGGTGCACGCTATTTATCAACGTTCAACCCGTACAATAGAGCAGATAGGGGTGACAGATTGTAGAGAATTTCGAAATAATTAAAGTTAGACGTGAAAATTTGTGTACTTAGACTCAGAAATCGAAAGACACATCTTTTTCGGCGTTTATTATAAAATATCTAATCATAAATAATTACTATGCTAATATAATTACTATGTAATACTATGCTATTGTGTACTAGCTGCCTGCCCCGCTATTAATATAGCGGGGCAGGCAGCTAGTACACAATACGCGCAAAATTTGGCGTGTAAAGTTCATACTCGTTTCAAGAGCTAGAGCAGGTGAAAAAAAAATAATAGCAATAACAAATCTTTTCGTAGAATAGCATATACGACAATAAATTTCACAAGTTTCATTGATTATTTATTACAGTCAATAAAAACATGAAATACACTCCTAAGCTAAAACTTTGCGCAAAAAGCTAAAAAAAAATCAGGCTATGCGCGCTTTGTAACATGTCAGAAAACACACTTTAGATAAATAAGCCTAGCGGTCTGCCTTCTATACACCGAACCTGAATCATTTTTTACCTAAGCTTTATCATGTACAGTTTTCGAATAACTGTACACGCGAAGTCCACGGATCGAATTGCTAAATGTTCGAATTCGCGTATGCGTAATGTGGAATGAGAAATGGTCTTGAATAAAATATGTAATAATAATTATAATACGTGTTCTTATATAAGAAGCTATGGTTGTGTATAATAGTACCAAGGCATAGATATACAGAGATAGGTATTTCTATTATTCACATCATGTTGTATGAAAAAAACAAGTATTTATAAGTATATTGAAATAAAGTTATACTCAAAAGAGAAGTATTTATATAATTCAAATAAATTTATGCTCGTATGATGGAGAAACTGAATAGGCAAAAACATTGTTTGTTACAAGGCTAGTTAAAAAAACTGGACTTGAATTCCAGAATCACAAAAATTGTAGCAGTATTTGTTAGTTTAATGTGGCGCGAAATTAAATATTTCTAAAAGATTGTACAATGCAATCGATATTTATGACGTATGTTTGATTAAAAATTAATGCAATAAATATCTATATAGATCAGAGTGTACTTCATTTCGTAACTTCATCTGTCGACTGCTTGGAGTTGTCTCAGAGCGAACGATGCGACAAGGTTCAAGAAAAATAAGATTAAAAAAAGAGTTAATAAAAATATAAGATTAAAAATAGCGGAGAGAAACGGGCAAGAAAATTCACACCAAGCAGGAATCCAGCACGAAACATGAAGTTAAACTACTTAACAAATCGTTGCAAAATTTGACTTGTCTGATAATTAACCAATAGGCAGAAAAAAAAGCAAAATAATAAAGAATTACGACGTGTAAGATATCCTCATTACATTTGTATATATATATATATATATATATATATATATATATATATATATATATATATATATATATATATATAATTTTTAAATTTTTTAAATTGTTTATTGATAATATTTTTAGGGTTCCGTACTCAAAGGGAAAAAAGGAACCCTTATAGGATCACTTCGTTGTCCGTCTGTCGGTCTGGTCAGGCCCTTTTTCTCAGGAAAGCGTGGGGGCATCAAGTTGAAATTAATACCAAATACTTGGGTCAACGGTCCCTTAAAGTTCTAAAAAAATCACGCATCTAAAGGCTCTTACTGTTGACCTGTAATTATAAAATTTGGCAAGAAACAACGTCTCACCGAACAATTAAAAAAAATCCAAAAACTGTTAATTTGTAGTTATATCACACAAAAAACTATTTTAAATACGCGCCTGTAAAATATATAGTAGGTAATATATTTTCATTCTAAACAATTTAAATTGTCTAAATAGTTTAACAGGAATATTATGTACTATTAAATATTTATAAATGCCTAATTATGTACGGAAGCCTCGTAGAGTTCCACTCGTGCTTGATAGGTTTTTAAATGAAGATCTATTCTTTTCAAAAAGCTATATTAAAAGTACGAGTAATCGTAAAATTACCGGAGTTTATAGTTACTGATATTGTCAAATTTGACGCTGGCGCGCTGAAAATAATACACCGAGCCAAGGAATGTACAAGAGTAAAGGTAAATTTTAAATTTATAATATTTTCGAAAATTTTTTTTTATCGAAAATGTTTTACGAATTATATGTCTAGAGAAATCAATATATTATAGAGAAATCAATATATTATAGAGAAATCAATATATTATAGAGAAATCAATCATCATTTAAATTTCTGTGCGTGGGTTTGTTTGAATATTCATATGGAAATATTTATATGGGTGGAAGGGTTACTTGATATCATTCGATATGACCAGTTTTAAGGAACTGAAAAAAAATAGGATACTTCAGAGATATACTGAAAAACATCTAAAAAATCGAAAATAATTTTTGACAGAACAGGGTTTTAGATACCTAGGAAAATCATAAAGATGATTCTAAGTATTTTGAGATATTTACGATATGATGAATATAACCCACTCAACTCAATTATATTAAGTATTATTAAATATTTATTGCGCTAGAAATTCTATTTCATAAATAAAGTAATATCATTTCAAATAAGGTACGGAACCCTCGATGCACGAGTCAGACTCGCACTTGTTCAGTTTTATTTATTTTATAAATCCTATATCCGTGTGTTACGGAATATATGTATAAAGTTACATAGGCGACTCTTTCATTTAAAGTCATCAATTACAACATGGCCTAAGGCTTATTCGTCGGTCTATTGAAACGATCGAGGACCTAGCCACACTTGATATTTACACTGAGCTAGGCACTCGACAACGTAACAATATTACAAAAGGTCGTTAAACACTTATTAACACATTGTCTTTATACTATAAATGATTTACTTTTTATTTTTATTTCAGTAAACATTTTTGCTTCAGCGTTTATATTCAACCAATTATTACGTTACGATACAGCACGTAATAACTGATCCTTTTTCTAAGAAAAATAATTTAAATAAAGTATTTATATTTTTGATAGTTTTAATAATAAAAATAATTTCCAGTAAAATATCATCATAAATATATCAGTATCATTCGATAAAGTGTCTGCATAAAATCAACTAAAATTAATGTAATAAATATGATGTAACACAATCAACAACATTCTACATCAAATTTACATTGTTTTGAACTTTAATTGCACAACACGACACGGATTTACTAACATCGATCAAGAAAGTGTTTATATCCGTAAAATCGTATTTAGCCAAAGACAAAAAAAAACATTGTAGATTTTAGTCAACAGTTGTTACAGACGAGCAAATGGATAGATGAAAAATTATTCCGAAAGCAACGCATAACTTACCATTGTATATTTTGCAGCACATTATTAGTATTGCCATTTTACAAGACATTAGAATTTCACATTAAACAACACATCATACATTTTTCACAAACTAACGGAATTATTTTTAGATCTCGCTGAAATTAATATTATTAAAAATTTCCAAAAAGGAAACACCAGTTTAGGAATGCAGTAGTCCCAAGAATCTCAAAGATAACATTTTATTGACTATAACTATCTTCTTTCATGAAACGTAATGGAGGAACGAAAGATGAGAATTATAAATTACAAACATCACAAAGCAATGACTCACAGAACGTTTGTTCCAGTCGTCCTAGGTCTTGTGAAACGGACCGCGCGGCCACAATAGGACAATCCGACCACTCGTCTAAACACAGCTAGGTATTGATGTATTTGCTAGTATGTACCGGCATATGCGTGAGCATACTAATATATAAAGAACCAAACCCTGCTCGTCCGAGTATCGATATCAAGCGAGCACCTCAAACAAGACTAGTGCGCAACGAATGGTTAAGCAACGTTCACCTTTGACTGAAGAGACGACTCGAGTTTGCAGCAAAAATGCTGAGCAAATTATGTGCAGCTTGTGATCGAAATTAATCAACCCTATGGGTTTTTGATGCTTTTCGTTACAAAATTATTACATTATATGACACTCCGGTATTATATTTAAATAATACATCTCAAAGATACAATTAAGCTGTTAAATACCATTAAATCGTTGACAGTTGTAAAATTGTGTACTTGGCTAATAATAAAAACTTGTAATCATTATCACGAATACAAGTTTTTAAAGTCCATTCCCATTCTGGCTCGAAGCTTGTACAACATTTGTTATTGCGAGTTTTGACCGAACGCGACGACGCCTACACTGTGCGAATATGTGATTAAAGGCATAACAGGACTGTCTACTAAAAACTAGAAAACTTGTTTTTACCTCAACTCGTACCCACATCCTGTGGTTATATTAATGCTTGTCTGCTTCGTTGACGATTAATTGCAAAATCTTTAATTTGTTTCCGACAGTTTTTTGTTATTTAATTTACTTCTATTTAAAATCTCTCAGATTATGTTATTAAAATTAATCATTTTCGTTAGATATTTTGGTTATTCCTTTGCAGAATTTTAAAGTTGTAGAGTAGTATGGTATATCTGTTACACCATTTTGCATCTTTTCTTGTAGAACACTCTATTATTTAATCATGATTTATCTAGCTTTTTTTACAAACTCTATGAATATTGAGTAATTGGAGAGATAAAGTAATTAAGTGTTTCTATTATTTTTATCTATGGAGATTCTGTTTATGATAATAAAACGTTTAGATGTAATTATGATCCAATGTTGAAAGTTCCAAATAATAAAAGACCCAAATCAAAAAAACTGTTATAGAATATTTTCATCTTATATTTTCGAAAGGAGCTTGAAAAAAAAACATGCCTTAATAAACCAACAGTCTGTATTCATCTCAAGCTCTTTTTGGCTTACTTTTTTATTACTAACTTGAAATTAATTGACTTATTTAGCATGTTACAGCTCACCGCCTCATCGTCACATCCCGTCACACCACGTCACGCTCTGATGATTCGCTAAGTTGAGCTGTTGTGCCGCTATCTTAAAAATTAAAGACCAATTTCGAAATTTTGCCTTTTTCTTAATTTGAATGAAAAATTGCAATTAGACAATTGCAAATTAACTTTTTAACGTAACCTGTTTTATTTGGATTGTTTAGATAATCTGTTTCATCTTGTTTATATAACAGATAAAATGTTTAGTAAATATTTGCTGAACAGTTATTTTTTGTCAGCAATATTTTGTTTCATTACAACTTCCGTTTAATTATTTTTGTTTTGACTAAACGATCTGATAGCCTCCGGTGCAATTGATGGACCAAACAAATATTGCGTTAACAATGTAACTACTGCATTATCATAAATATACCATTGCACCTCTACAATTATACATTTACTTCAACCCTGTAAAATGATTATTGCTTTTAACACCAGACTCTCCGAAATACTGGAAACATTGTCTCTGCCATCTGATATAAACTGTAAAATATAATTCCGACAAAAAGGTAATTAGTTTTCTATTACAGAAACTTAACGAAACTTCTTCACTTTTTTAATGCCGTTATAAAAACGTTACATTTTTAAATTAAACGTTACAAAACGTTACATTTATAAATTTATTACATTGTTACATTGATAAAATTATTAACTCCAGAAGAAACATACTGTTTAATATTTAGTCTTTAAAATAAATCATAACTCTCATAAGTTTCAATCTCTCAAAGTTTGGCCAATATACATTTACGCTTTCACACGCTTCGCGACGTGCAAAAGAAAACCGTCAGCTGCGCACAATTTAATTTACAGTGTACCAAAAATATATTATTAAATACTCTTTCCTTCTCTAAGCCGCATGTGTTGAACGAGACTAAACATCTCTTTATCGTCTCCATGTGAATACGACTTTATAAAGACGGGCCTAGCGCCGGCGAACGCACGTCGCGCGGTGTGCTCGCCGCACCGACAGACCAATAAATACCGTTATCTACCATTCCGTACAACCGACTGACATAACTACCACTCTGGACGCATGCGAGCGCCGGTTCACAAAAAAAATGTGTATCTACAAGCCAGCCGAGTCGCGTTCGAGTTTTCAACAACAGCGCAGGAGGAGGTTTGTAAATACGGGAGCAGTGCATCGATCTATTTGTTGTTTTGTTCGTAATGGCAATCAGTTATCGAATACTACCTCGTACTGTGCATCGTGTACAGTAAAGAAACTTGTATGTTGAACGCTCAATGATCATGAGAACAAAAAAACTTTCGAGCGATCGCAGAGTATTGAAACTGAGGCGCTCTTTAAATCGAATTAAAGAACTTTTAATGTAGCTGAACAGAATTCATTATGAGCGTAAATAAAAGATCGAGCATGCTTATAAAAGATCGCCGCGAGAGTGATGAAAGTGCGCTGGAGAAATTAACAGCTCTTAAGGAAAAAAGAATTAAAGTACAATTTAACGATGTGGTTAACCAGGATGAAGAAATGCATTAATTAACTCATCAATCGATTTACATTCTAACCAGCTTTCGACCGCGAGTACACTCGCGTATATTTTTGATCAAGACAGCACAGCGGGCTTTTTTCAGTTAAATGTAGTTTATATAATCCGGGAAGAGTCTTGACTTTCATCAGTCCTTAACCCAGCACACTGGGTTACTGTCTGAATACTGGGTTACTGTTTTAATCTATGTCAAGTTCCTTATGAGATATTCGATCGAAATAAAACCTTACCTAGATTTTAATCTATACTTTAAACATTAGCTCACTGAAAGTACAACTCACATAGGTCTGGTAATACTCTAAAAAACACAGAAAACAGAGTCAAAATTCCAAAAAGGATTATTTGGCTTCGATGGATCCCAGAATGTTACAAGGTAAATATTATTTTGGTCATAATTTGCCGGTTCCGGCTTAATTTGGCAAGACATTAAATTTTTCATGTGCGAACATAACCTTTTTTAGCATTTACATTCGCTAATGCGCTCTTGTAAACGATAGCATACTTACATATAGCCTATCTTATATTATATATGTTTACTATATGTCAAATTTAATTAAAATTCGTGAAGCAATTTAGGCGTGAGAGAAAAATAAACAAACAATATTAATTCATAAAAGAACTTACAGACTCTTTAAGAGGATATTTATGTATTACTTAAAGTTTTAATAATTGTTACCAACCTCAATGGATTCCGCAAAAATGACCTATAACGTTCCTTTTTTACTTCTTATTTATTTATTTTAGTAGCAAGTTATTTCGGGGTTGTTATTGTTGGTTTTGTAAGTTATAGGAAAATTACGCAAACAACGATAACTTACATCTAGGTTTTGGAGGATATTTGGGGAGCAATATTGATGCATGAACGATCCCATCCAGTCAACAACAATGGTTAACTATGAGATTTTAGTGATGTGCAAAACTGTAAAAGATACGTATAAACTTCCTCTTTACAATATGTACAAAATTATGTATACACTCTTTAAAGGAAAAGTAGAAAAAAAAATTCTATAGAGGAAAAAGGAGCAAGGTGGAATAAAAAAGTTTATGATTAGGGGATTATGAGATGAAGCACTTTTTCAGAAAACCTTTGTTAACATATATAGAAGGCAACTTCCTCGGTGATAGGATTCGGTTGATACCAGAGTTTTTCAGCTTGGACGAGAAGGCCTAGAAGGCGATTGCATACTTGGAAAAAATAAAACTGAAGTGATTTTCAGAGCACAATTCCATTTGTAAATAAATTTTATACAACTCAAGAAGCAATGAGTATTTTTGCTGACTTAATCAATATTGTTACCAATTCTTACTTCTATTTAAAATAGGCTTATTCTCAAATTGCAATATTAAAAGGTGCATTTGCATAAATTTTACCGTTAATGAGAGAATGAAACATTCGAAAGATTTGAACTTAAACTTATATGTGTATGATAATATTGACGTGCAGTAATTGGGTTTCAAGTTTAATCGGAACTCTTATCCAATCAAAGCTGGAATCGTTAAACTAGTGATTGAACGCCGAGGACGCATTATGTCTCCACATCCTTCTACTTGGACATCAAAGTGGTTGTTGAAACAGGTGACGGTGACGTCGAACATCCTCGTGGTAAATAGTTATTAGCATAAAATTATCAACGGTTAAAGAACAGTACAATCGTGAGTCATTGTTATACCGGCGCGTGGCGCGGGAGTGTGACTTGACTATCCGTAGTGGGAATCTCCTTTCAGTTCTTATTCACTAAGTTTAAAAAATGCCAACAAGAAGGCGAAGTAAAAGAAACGCGTAACATAATGAGTACAAAAAAATTTAAAATACCTGTACGCTTTCAATGTTATTTCGTACCTACTTAGAATATGTTTAAAAGTAATCTAACTTTTCTAATATTTATTTATTATTTAATTTTATAATTTTCCATGGGAATATTTTTTACAACCTTGTGATCATTATCTTCATTGTTTCCTCTATCTTAATCTAGCCTTTAACACCAAAAAAAAATTACTTATTACTAGTTGTGCGCCGTAAAACTACCTCAATTAACCTGCTACACAACAAGGGGGGGGGTGTGTTCATCCACCATCTGCAGTCACTAAACGCTTCCGCTCCGTTCACCAAGCGATATCGACCGTCGGGATCGGGGTATGACAGTTACGGGGTGATTCGAGTATTCCCGAATACTCGATAATAAATTTTAATAAGCCGGTCTCTCGCTACCTTCCACCGTTTAAGCAGTGTTCCGCGACTTCTGTTATTTTTTTATCACTGCTCTTCGACTATGATTCATAGCGTGAACGTAGACTTCCTTAAATATGCGCTCTCACGCGAATTGTTTTTCAATTTGAACGTGTCGTTCCAGAGACTATCGAAAACAAACAAATAAAGAAACTTCTCCGTTATTGATATAGATTTTACATTTTTTCAAAGAAGATTAAATATAATATATATATATATATATATATATATATATATATATATATATATTATATATATTTATATATATATATATATGTATATATATATATATATTTACATATATTTATATATATATATATATGTATATATATATATATATTTACATATATTTATATATATATATATATGTATATATATATATATATATTTACATATATATATATATATATATATATATATATATATATATATATATATCTTTTTTTTTTTCTAAATTAATGAAAAAAATCTAGTGTAACTAATGATATATGGTCAAATGCGTAGTTAATACATTGTATAGAAATTCAGATACATTCAATACGTTATTCAAATTCTTTCTGTCCACAAATTTAGGGCATTATGAAAGTTCTTTACAGTGAATTCAACGTGCGTATTTATTATACTACAACCGCAAAATCTGAACGCTTTCTGTGTTTTACATAGACATTTTCTCAAGACTATTTTGATATCGATTTGTCTTTATTAATGACTATAACTATTAAACAAAATCAAATTGATTGCATACGCATAGATGTAAACATTGCATTTTATATTAATACTCTATAATATAAAATGCGATGTTTGTATCTATGCGTATGTATGTGTGTGTGTATCTCCTACAATTTTAAATATATTTCCCTCAAATTTCCCACACTTAGGTACCACATCTACCCCCTAACATATTTTAAAATTTAAGGAGATGGCGATCTCCCCCCCACCCCTCAGAAAAACCAAGTAGCCCGGGTAATTAGTAAAACAAAAATATCATACACTGTGGTGATAACACTGTGGTGTAAGTAGGTATTACTTACGTGCTGAATGAGACGAAGGCTATACGTATCACTTAGAGACGTGACCAAGGTCAAACTATTGGCAAGTCTTTTAAATAATGACATAATCGTATGACGAATAAGCCATTTTTATAACCAGCTATAAGACAACACGGTAAACGAATTGGTAAAGCCAATGATGCACAGGTTGATTTGTATTCATTGTGCTAACGAACAGTACGAGTGCATATATGTGGTGAGCTTAACCCTAAAATTAATTTTTCTTTTACATTCTTCCAGCCGTGACAATGAAAGAAAAAATTATTAAATCAATTTGTTTAACTTTCCAGTCTTATCATGGTTGATAAGAAAATGTAACATTAACCAAGGGTTAGAGCTCTACAAAACAGAAGTAACAAGTTGCGTTTACTGTGGTTGTAATATTTAAACTAGACCTTGGATAATTCTAAAATTCTGGATTATTTATTATCATCCATATGTTTTGTTACTTAAGAAGGTAACACAAGGTTTACATTAATTTTATTTATATTGGAAATGAAGGGAAATAAAAAGGGTAAATGTTATTTATATTGGAAATGAAGGGAAAATGTTATTTATATTGGAAATTAATGTTATTTATATTGGAAATGAAGGGAAATAAAATGGGTAAACTACGCGAATTCGCAACCAGGGGAAATATTTACGGGGAAATATTTAAAAGGGTAAATGTTATTTATATTGGAAATTAATATTTACGGGAAAATATTTAAAAGGGTAAATGTTATTTATATTGGAAATTAATATTATTTATATTGGAAATGAAGGGAAATAAAAAGGGTAAACTACGCGAATTCGCAACCAGGGGAAATATTTACGGGGAAATATTTAAAAGGGTAAATGTTATTTATATTGGAAATTAATATTTACGGGGAAATATTTAAAAGGGTAAATGTTATTTATATTGGAAATTAATATTATTTATATTGGAAATGAAGGGAAATAAAAAGGGTAAACTACGCGAATTCGCAACCAGGGAAAATATTTATGCATAAACTTTTTTAAGATATTTCCCGTGGTTGCAAATCTTATGTCAAGATAGATGCGTCTATGATGGCAAATGTGATTTGACAAAAAACGATCGTAGATAAGTTATGCCACAAAAAGCCAGACTACGATAACATGGAAATTTAGAAAGCAAATTCGAAATAAATTTTGTTATCTGTCATAGTTCTATTATTTTTCGGTTTCCAATTTTTGAACTTGCCTTTCAAAACTCTTTCATGGATACTCTTCATGATGAATTCAACTGAGTGAAGAATTAAACTGTTTCCAGCCGCAAATTTAGTGTCCGGGTTTGGTATTTCTTCTTCGCTTTATGAGGAATCTTAGAAACATTAACTTTTTACCCATTTCAATGTCGTTTAAATTTTATTTTCTTTTTATATATGGCGACGAGTGAACACCGTATTTTATTTTTATATAGCTTACTAGCTGCGCTTAAGATTTCCTTCGCGTGAAAATGGAAATGAGACAAGTTATTAGATTTTTTTCTCTCATATGTCGCTCAAGTAAATTTCATAGTAGATTTCGAACAAGTTAACGTACAGACAGATAAAAATTTCTGAAAACAGGTCTTCTTGCTTCAGTCATCATTTTTTACGTTAAAGCACTCTTTTTAAAATATATTCCAAGAAAAGAATTCACTCTGTCACAATTTTATTATATGTATAGATAGAAAACTCTATTAGGATAAATCTAACAATGTCTCATTTGTAAAAGTTGCTCGAACAGTTCGATCAATATGACGAAACCTCTATGTTATGTGGCATGTGAATGGGTATGTGGAAACATACAAACACTGCTAAAATCATATAAACCATCCTTTTCGACTTTAACCTAATCGGGTTAAAATAATTAATATTCCTTTATATAAATAAATATACACACACACACAGGCACACACACACACACACACACACACACACACACACATATATGTATGTGTATATATATATATATATATATATATATATATATATATATATATATATATATATATATATATTGCTAATCTTATATCAAAACATTGAGAACCGTTAACTACATTCCTTAAAGAATGTATTTTATTTATAAAGTGCGGCTTCAGACCAAGTCAGGGCTAAAGTTCATCCTGTCTTCCTTGAATATCTGTTCGTACTTCGATCATTCGAACCAGGTCACGATCTTCACGACGCCATCATTACACACTACTTTTATCTAGAGGTTTGGTTCTAATTGAAATTTTAAACAAAACCCTTTCGTTCGCAGTATTAACTTTCAAATAATTACACTACAAGAGAAATTAATAACTGTATTATTTGTAGAAATTAAAAAAAATATATAAAAAAACTAAGTAAAAGCGAATCAGCGATACATCTGACAAAATGCATAGCTTTATTAATTCAATGCAACAATGCAAGCCACTGCGGCAAATCAACGTCGCAGCAACTTTATAAAAAACTGAACAAAGCGTCGATTCGAAAGCGCAATCTTGGCTGCATTACTCGAGGTAGGATAGCAAAAAGAGGAACGAAACAACGCGGGTAACAAATCATAACAATAAAATATACAACGCGACGGGGACGAGTCTGTGGCGGCAACCTGTTGCGATATCGACTTTCAAAATAACTATCGACATACAGGGTTAGAAGTATCTTCCCTCGATGGGGTTACCTGCAAGTTTAAAGTTTTCCAATTCGTCTGTTCAAGCTTATATAACAAAATTATCTTAGCTAAGGCGGAGTTCCATTAAAATTAGCCCTAAAATGCAGGAAATAAATAAATAACAAATATTTCATTCTATTCTGTTCGATCTGTCTGTTGGAAATACTTTAGAAATGTCGATTCGGATACAATTTATAATATCTTTAGCAATAAAATTAGTGTTTTACGATGGCTATTAAATATTTATAACTGCAATTACATTGCAATGTGGCACCATCCGTACAAAATAACATAAAACTAATGTTTAATCCAATTATATCGTATACAACAGTTGAAACATTCAATGTATAGTTTCAAAGGCGAAGTAATATATTATGTGTTCAATCTTGGCATAATTTAGGTCAAATAGGAGCATGATGCTTCATGTTTCTGTTTGACTGTGACGCATGGTGAAATGATATAAAGGTGATGTGAAAGCAATAGTGATCATACTTCGTCCAGAACAGGTAGGAATAATCGTATTTTTTCATGTTACAAAAAAAGTTTCAGTTGTACTTATTCAAATATGTGTACTAATTTGTTTATATACTCAAGAAAGGTGTGAGACTCACGCGTATAAGCTCGCGGATGTAGTTAAATTTCTTTAACGGTTCAAGTTAATTGATAATTTATAATAATTAGTATTTATCTGTATGATAATTGACGATTGTTATAAGTATATTCTTTGTTATCTTATTATTCTGGGTAAAACTAAATTTTAACTAATTTACAATTGTATACTTAATACATTTCCAGTCGAAGCTATTGAATAAGTGATAATATCACATTCACTTACAATTTTTTTAATATACTGTACAGAAAATTTATGTACGATTAACGGCACGAAAATCAGTGGTGACATACCGATTCATTGACAGATGAGCTCTTATAAATACTTTTCGACATTCTCGACGGCTACATTGTTAGCCCTCGGCCGATTCCACCGCAGCCATATCTGTCCAGCATTTGTTCAAGCGTTACACAATTTTAACGTGACAGAATGTTTCATTCGTTCGCTTCGAATAATAAGTACACACATGTTTTTAGTTTACCCAAGTAAATAGAAGTGTAGATTGCTTATTTATCGCGTTACAAAAATCAAATCTACACTGGTCGAAAATTGAAGCAATGGCAAATAATGTATGAGTACACTAGACATATAATAATAAGTACACACATGTTTTTAGTTTATCAAAGTAAATAGAAGTGTAGATTGCTTATTTATCGCGTTACAAAAATCAAATCTACACTGGTCGAAAATTGAAGCAATGGCAAATAATGTATGAGTACACTAGACATATAATAATAAGTACACACATGTTTTTAGTTTATCAAAGTAAATAGAAGTGTAGATTGCTTATTTATCGCGTTACAAAAATCAAATCTACACTGGTCGAAAATTGAAGCAATGGCAAATAATGTATGAGTACACTAGACATATATACCTGCTGACCAAAAGTTTGAGACCAATAACAAGATGTGTTACCTTTGGTTTAAATAATATACATAGACAGACTCCGAATGTACAAACGTGTCAAAATCGGTATCTACATGTGCGTCAACATTCATTAAAACAAGTTATATGTGCGACATGTGTATTGATATTCGTGTCTTTCAAACTAGGGATATGTATGTAGTTCAGTTCTATGTTCTCTAAGTTATTTGTCTCCCTCATACTCAAAACAAATTCGGGACAAGTATTGTGGACGTTTCTCTACTTCTTAGTGTCAACGTCATTTTGTAAACCTTTGGCGTTGACACTAAGAGTTTTTAATGCGTAAATGTTTCTAAATAATACTATTTAATTAATGTACCTTTGGTCTTATTTTGGTTACGACTTGTGTAACTTAAATGACACGTTGAATGACTTAAAATGGCTCGTTGAATGTTACAATGACTTCTTGAATGTTGGAGAATTTAACGTAGTTACTGTTATAGTAAGCTATCATATGATAACACTAAATCGGTTATGCAGATTGACTTTGGCTGAAAGTGTTTTGACATTAATTTCACAAACTTTTCGTATTTACTCTAAAAACATCGAATTCGAAATTAAATGACTCGTTCTGTACACGATCTATTGAGGACATTTGCGCTTAATATATGGGCTATTTTATATTATTTATATCTTCGATTTTAACTCATTAAATGCATTGTACTTTTCTGTAAATATATGTCATTACAATGATAAGCTGATGCTTTGATAGTAAATTTTCGAAATGAATGTCTTAACACCTACAGCAAAAGCCAATTTGCACAATGAATTTTCGATAATAATTTTGTAATTTCTAAAAACTATTGTAATTTCAAAATAAACGTTCTTGAAAAAAAATTTTTCCATATAAAATCTCAATACTTTTATACAGTGGATGAAAAAGAAAATTCCATTTAAAGTATTTTCTTTATCCATTTTAAAACTCAAACATTATATACCATTCTTAAATGTACAATTGGCAGTTTAAAGAAGACAAAATACTCATATTTATATAACTATTCGGCCTTTCATTTTCAATGTTTTCTGTTAAATTCTGACAACCAGTTTTGACAGTTTAACATAATTTTCATGACTGAAACACCTATGTTTCACATCGAGAAGAAAATGTATTGTACAGCAGTAGCAAATATTTCTTGGTAGGCGTTATTAGTGAAAAGGGATAATAATATCATATTTCCACTTTATGCTTTCACCTAAAGAGCCAAAATAATATAATTTCCTTTCTGCCCTTCCGTTATTCTGATTGTTATTGATCATTTGAATATTTGATCATTTGAATATTTGAGCAATAACTGTGTTGAGCGAGTCTCTGGCATTGAACGATTAAAATAATCAGCACAAAGATTTCTCAAAAATATTTCTACATTCATGTCATGTCGAAATTACCACATAATTAAAATTATTTTTATTATATTCATTTTCCATTAAAGTATATGCTCAGGATGAGGTCCGTATTTCATTAACGTCCATGCTTAGGATCAAGTCTACATTTCATTAACATCCATATTTTTTTAATTATGGATGTTAATGAAATGTAGACTTGATCCTAAGTATGGACGTTAATTTAATATGGATCTCATCCTCATCCTGTTTAATTTCCATGTTCACGAATAGGTCAGTCGTAATTTATATCACAGGACAGGCACTCAAAGCAGTCACACGGCAGAGCACACTGAATAATTGATCCGAGTAGCCGGTCGCGAACCTTTGACGCCGCCTCGCTCCCACGTCGATAAGTCTGTGCGCAGGATTTCAATTTATATGACGTCATTTAGCAAGAATGTGTGCCATCGCCAAGATTGGCATCGCTACTCATTTTACGGCAACGATCGAAATGTTATATTCACGAATATAAATTTTATGTAACATTACTTTACTTGAATTGCTTATTACTTCTATAACTTCGATAGTATGCAATTAGCTACGTCATGAGTTCAACATAGGTAACAATTTTTTTTAAGCAAAAACAAACAAAATACAATTTTGAATACATGATTATTCTAAGTGAATACATTAAATTAATTATAATTGGTTTAAATCGGCTTGAACTATTTTTTATGTCCAAACAAATTCGCTTAATAGTCAAAATTAAGGCGAGGTTTCACTTAGCCTGTAAAATTTTAAGCTGTATAAAATTAGATACAGCCTAAAATCTATTTACTGTATATTGTATATCCATTTACTGCATATTGTAAATGTCAATATTATCAAATCACTTATTGTCTACTTAAAGAATGCGTTATTTTGAACCTGTAACTTTTGGTGCTATGAAAAATAAGAAATATTTACAAAAAAACTTACCGAAATATAGTAATAAATTGCTTAAATAAAAAGTATTTAAATGTTTCAACGTTCACTTTATATAAATATCGGGCATTGTTTCCTCACGTCTTTATTCGTGAATATAAATATATTATAGAGTATCTGTGCCTACGGCTTCCTACGCTTAGACCATTGAAAAATAGGCCGATGCTATTTTTATAAGTATTCTTCCTACTCCAACTCTGGCCTTGCCCATTTCTCCAATGCATATCCGAGTGAAAACTTCATTGCGCGATTTAGAATACACACAGCGACATCTGTTGATGTACACTACAACACGTTTGTGTAATTACTAAGCGTCGAGTAGGTTAGTACTTCTCTGTTGCCATTGTACTAATTCAACGTAAAGTAATTTTTGAAAACATTAAATTGTCATGTCTACCGATTGCGTGAAACTATTTATATGGTTTTATAAAAAACATCCCAATTATACAAGCACACAAGCAGACAAAGAAACAAAAATGATCTTAATGAATCCAGTCCAGTGAAACAATGATTTCTACCATTTATCCTTCATATCCCAAATTTGGTATACTACCTTCATATACAGACACGCGAAGTTTCGAGCTTTATCGTATGTACAGTTTTGTATGAATCTGGACTGCCTTTTCGACATACTTTTCGACCAGCCCACGGCTATTCAACAACTGACATTGACCAAATTCCAACAGCGCAAATTTAAAGACGACAATACACAACTGGCTCACTATCTAAATACCGATGTTGCATTAATCCATTTGGTAACTTTAATCAGGCATTCCCTTGAGCAAGCATTACGCGAATGAACAACGAGTTACGTTTGATTTTATCTCACTTAAATGTACGCCAATATGACGCGGCAAAAGTTAGGAGCGCTTGACTTCTTGCAACAGGGTTAAATTATCACTATTTAAATATAGAATTAGTGGACGCGAAAAACTTGCTTCAAAAATTTCCCTCATAATATGAAATTGTTTTTGACAAGAAAATTTATATGCATATCTACTCGAACGCAAAAAAATACTTGAGCTGCTAATTAAAATCTAAAACCTCCTTTAACAGGACGTCATTTTCGACATTCCGTCCCTCTAAAAACTGAACCCTTATCGAATGATGCTATCATTTGATTTTCCTTCGTCCGTCAGTCCGTCCGTCTGTCAAAACCCTTTTTTCGGAAACGGCTCGTGATATCGTGTTGAAATTAATATCGTATACAGAGGCCTATAGCCTTACATTGCGACAAAAGGATGTGGCCCTTTAAAGAAGTTTTTTTTTATTCATACAACAGTCTTGCTCACTGATCATCAAAACCTATACTTCCGGTCGACCTACAATTTTGAAAGTTAGCATAATGAGAGCCTTGTAGCACGTGTAAAGAGAAAAGTTGATAAACAGTTTAATTATAAATAGTGTGTTTTAAATGTTTATAAGTGCCTAAATGTGTATGGAACCTCCATAAAGCGAATTCTACTCGTGCTCGACAGGTTTTGTTCAGCGCGGCGCTCTGCACAAGAGCACGGGGCTATTGTCATAGAAAATCTATAGAACTTTTAATTGTGCAAATATTACTGTATACATTTTCATGCTGTCTGATCTATAATTGAAATCTTTAAATACATGACACTAATTACATGTAATTTTATTATAACATAATGAATACGTGGATAATTTGCTGATCGCGCGGATAAAAGATAAAATAGAAAAAATATCAGAGAAGCTTTATTGAAGACAGCTTACCTATGTGACAGGCTACTTATAAGCAGCAAGTGTTTGCTGATTAGAAAAACTTCGTTTACTTTTAGGTCAATATAAATATAGGCTTTTATACAAGACAACAATTGTATCAAAACCTCTTGCGCATCGGCGCTCTTTTATCCGAAACCCAAATGTCTTCGATTTTATCGATCACTTTTACTAATCCGACTAAATTCCGGCCAGCGAAACTTTAAAAACACGCTCGGCACGCTACGAGACGAAATCTTTGCGACTAACCGCGAAAACAAACAGCGACGAGCGAGAAGTGGGTGACAACAATTGCGTAACGTCGCCCCGCCGGCGAAGAGATCTTCAACCTATATTCGAATAACTAACGCGAGAGCAGCCGAAGACAGCGCCTTGCCTTGTTTGTACAGCGACATCTGTGCACACAGCTCGCAAGCAGCGGCCGCACCGCGCGGCTCTATGTGCTAACTAACGGTACATCGCTGCCGGGCCTTAGCCGATTCGATGGCGTATGAATATGGCGCTTAAATTCAGTTCATAATGCGGCGCTTGTAGACCATGACTACTTTGAAATGGTCGTAAACAAAAATTAATTAAAACATAGGTCGAGTACTGGCGGAGCTTGCTCACGGAGCGTTCCGTAAACGCTATCAAAATTTCGAATTACAGTATTTGTTATAAACTTAGTTTTATGTAACTTATTGCTTTCAGAATAACTAACACAAATAAACATCGCTATCGGTATATGTTTATCGCTATCGGTATATTTATTTCGTTTATTTGTGTTACTTACGTTATGTTGTATTTGTTATAAACTCTTTGTTTATGTAACTTATTGCTTTCAGAATAACTAACACAAATAGACATCGCTATCGGTATATGTTTATCGCTATCAGTTTATTTCTTTCGTTTATTTGTGTTAGTTATGTTTTTGGAGGAAAATAAATAATGTTCAGTCAGCCACGAGCCAAAACGCAAAATGGCTTCGAAGTTTTTAGGGTTCCGTAGCCAAACTAATAACCCTTATAATTTCAGTCTGCCCGTCTGTACTCCACCCTACAGTCGTTTTACTCGCAGACTATTAGTATTATAAATTAAAATTTGGACGGTTACACATATTTATAATGTATATAGTCGCCGTGGTTTGTTGGATCGATCACAATACATACGGCCATTGACGATGCGGCGCACCGCGGGGATCCAGCCACGTTCGATGAACGGGGCTGGACTGATATTACGGTTGGCTAATAAGAGATTGTTCTTGTAGCAATAAGTTCCGCCATATGTTTCAATTAGATACATTAAAATAGATAAATAAATAAATAAATAATGCCTACAAAGGTCTTTTAAAAAAAATTGTGAACGTACCCCACATGTGATGCAGGGATGATTTTTATTATTCGCATGCGCCTTTATTAAGGGTATCGTTGAATAGATCTTTCAAAAATATTGGAGATATGTCATGAACACTTTTTCGATATAGGGATCCGTTTACAAAATTTTACACTTTAAAATAGTTATTCTTGTTAGAGTTTCGTATTCCTCCTTAATCAGCTGAACCACTATTTTTTAATAGTTGAAAAGTATTTACAATAATAGTATATCAGCTAAGTAGGTCCTACTAGTTTATAAGTAATAACTCTGTACAAACTGATTTTAGTATAATTTAGTAAGATTTTCCTACAAAAATGTCTGAAGGCATAATTATGGCTTACAGATTATTAATAATGCGAAAAATGTTAAGAAGGGTTCTTGTGAAAAAGTAATTTTTTTCTTTGCACAAAATTTGGTAAGGTGTTTATTGAAAAACACTGACATACACCATGTTTTCACTCAGCTATATCGACAAACATAGACATATTTTTTTATTTTATTATTTTTAAACTATTTTAATGCAGTATAAATAGATTTCCGCAAAAAAAAAAGAGAAAACTCGAATCTAAATTTTTTTTAATTACTAAACTTGTTCTGCTCCTTTCGCTCAAATGTAAAAATAAAATTAGAAAACATAATTCGTAAATACAAACAATTTTAACGCGGTATTTTAAATCCCCATTCGACAGGTTTAGAAAGGACACTGCAAGGTTTAGAAAGTGGAAAGAACTCAAAACACTTTACACGACCATCATAAGGCATCTTCAACGATTTTGGCGTAAGCTTCCTTCAATCTGTACCACTCGTTTTTATTTTGGGCTGTCTGAATCCCGTTTGTCACCACCACACTCTATATGATTTTCCATCGCATTAGTGGCCATTGAACTTGTATCTTGCACTTATAGGTTCTCTATTATAACATAACTTTGCACTACGAGTTCGACTTTCGAATAACGTTACCAGCACATTGCTACTTAAGTTCCACCATTCTCTTGACAATGTCAGTAACTTTGCTTTATCTCCGAAGCTACCAATTTGTCTTGTGGTCTTTTAAGACGATCCTAAGGGTCCCAGCATCTTGCTTTCAATCACCCTGCTACAATAAGCTTTTGCACGACGACTTTTGTAGATACCCAAGTTTCTGCTCCACAATTGAGTACTGGCAGTACATGCTGGTGGTGATGGTAAAAGTACATATGAAAATGTGTGCTTTTAAGTAGTTTTTGATGTTTATTTTGAAGTGAAACTCATATTCTGAGAAGGCAGCCCAAGCCAGTCTTATGCATCTATCCACTTCATTGCTATGGTTCTTTTTACCATATAACATATTCAACAATTAAATATATATTTCAAAAACACAATCTGATAAACATTACATCTACGTAAAAACATCCGAAGTTACTATTTCGAGGCAAATCATGAAATAAGAGGCTAATATACCCTTGAATAAATGAGCAACAATTATATAATGCATTAGTCGTAATCGTCTTAGGCCTTTGCTACCAAGAGTGTGTCAGGGTTACATACTTGAGCTCAGAATGTCATTTTTTTATGTACATCAATATGCACTTAAAAATATATTAAGCGAACTCATACAGAACTACTTCGCATTATCTCACCTTCCTAGTATTTATGTTACATTACTTTATAGCTTTAAATGGAATAAGTCTTCATATTTGCAAATTAACTATACATATTGAACTTCAAAAAGAATTTAATATCAATGCGACCATTCAATTCACAAACACATCGGAGTGTGTATGTATGTATGTACGTATATACCAAAGGGAGCTTTCAAAGTCTTATCACAACCGAAGAGAGCACCCGATTGATTACGAACTTTTTTATTCGATAATGCACAGAGGAATGAACAAAAGTAAAAGAGCTCCTAAATCCGTTCCGTCTTTGGGTTACGCCACCCAAAATTTAAACCTACAACAGTAATGGAACCAAATAAATTGCAGACTATTTGTATTGGTCGATAGATAATGACTATTATTTTTCTGGCTAAAGAACATTTCTTTTTGTATGCCAGAAAGTCACTGAAAGGCTGCGTACAGTAGAACAAGATGGCTGTCATTTGATGCTGTCGTTATGCGTTTTATGCTGTCGTTACGAGTTTTAAAAATCGACTCATATATCGTTCATTTCTACCAGGAAAAGGCCTTTATGTTTTTCTATAGACATTTGCTGTAAAAATTAATCTGCTTTACGTTATTCGACAATTGTTGACCCTCACAATAAACCTTTAACTTGCTCATATTGCTACTGTACCTTTAAATGTTTTCCTTATTTCTCTGTAATGTAATGTATCTGTATACATACACTCCACTTTGCTCAAACGCATCGAGAGCTAACACCTAAAACCTGCTTCACATACAAGAAACTCCATTGTGAACATTATAATCGCTCGAATTTCCTTATTGTCCACGATTAGACAGTTGAAACGAGACAAGTAATACGAATCAAATTCTTAAGACCAACATAATACATTTGATTACAATAGTTACTCGTCCAATTAATCCTAAACTACGTTTAGAAAACTCTTAAACTAATCTCGCTCTTTTAAACGTGCTCTTAAACAATTCTCGTTTAACATTGAGATTAAAATACAGGATACCTTATCTACGGCGATATTCCAATAAGGTTGCTCAACTGTAAAGGCATTCTCTTGTGGCCGCATAAGACCCTTCCCCACGCTAATGCACCGACACGATTATATTATTAATTACTTCACACTTCGTTGGGTGCGATAAACGGCGCGCTGCGGTCGAGACTTTAACTTCACACCACCCGATCTATATCGGACCATTTCACACTTTCCTGCTAATGCCTTTTGTGCTATACAGTCTCGGGGCGGCATAGCGCGAAGACTTTGGTAAATAGACCGAATCCAGCTTTTATTAAGCTTTTTATCGAACACTTTTTCATTGAAACATACCGGCTGAGATCAAATAAAAAAGTGAAGATTTAATTAGAGTCAACTATTTCCCGCAAGAATTTCTGTTGACAAAATAATATGAATGGAGGACGGGTAGGAATTACTCAGTATAAGCGAAAATTTTAATAAATTCTTGAAAGCACGCTGTGTTACAGCTAAACTAGGCGAAATATTAAAAAAGATCATAAAGATAAGCGTTGTGGTAACGGTAAAGTCTATACATGTCGCTACTTGAGGTCACTGGAGCTTTTGATACAATTCTAAGCGCAAAAAAAAGTCGAAAAGTGTACAAAATAGATAAGATCATAAAGTAGGTCTGTTTACAGATAATCAGTTTGTTTCTTCTTTGAGAATACATAAAATACAAACTTATGAGAAATCTAAAAAAAAATTTGTTGTCACGATAGTTGGGTTGTTGGTTAATCCTAAATTTGTGTTTTTCGTAAAATATCATGATAATATAGATTAATTAAAAACCAGTGTTTTAAAAATAATAAAAACGACCGAAAAGATTGGGGTTTCGCTCCCGTAGATACAATGATCTTTACAAAAAATGACGATATAATCTAGTAATGTCGTCCCTGTCTAAACTTTTAAACCATTACAACCCGGTCAATTTATCAGAGTGTCAGTGAAGGAGTCACTTCTCGTCAGATTTGAAATTAATCAAATAAGCTATCGAACTTCAATACTCTCGGATATATTTTATTTTTTAAACAAGCAGAATGAATGTTTACTTTAATTTCTTCACCTTTGGCCGGTTTTAACAATAACAATTTCCGCTAGATTTTCGGAAAATTTTTCTGAAGAAGCAAATATTTTTTCGATTTTTGTAATTGAAGCATCATTCGAAACGCGTATAATGAAGTTTATTAAATTACGAACAGATGATATTAGAGTAGAACATATCACATTCAATATCGAATTGACGGTGCCAATTTCTTGCAAGTAAGTTTTTTTTTTGCGAGAGACCATAGAATTAATTTTATTATATTCAAAAGTAGATGGTTAAATTTACTAACTTCATTATAACTTGAACAATACAACCCATCTAATGAGACATTATTTATTCCTCTACGATTATAACTACCAAATATATAAGCGCTCAAAAGGTGGCATATTTTTGTACATTGAACTCACCAAATAATCTCCGTCTAATCCAAATAAACGCATAGTCCTTCCCCAAGAAAGGATTTGAAATGCACAATCCCCTACCATTATTATTATCAAATATATAAGCGCTCAAAAGATGGCATATTTTTGTATATTGAAATCTCCAAATAACCTCCGTCTAATCCAAGGAAAGGCATATTTCTACATCAAGAAATTTGAACTGCACAATGAGATATTATTTATTACTCTATGATTACTAGACCCAGAGATATGAATGTTCAAAAGTTGGCAAATTTTTATACATCGTAATTTCAAAGTGACGTAAGTAATGGTGTATTTCTATATCAAAAAAGATGCAAAAAAGAGTTATTCGAACTATACAAACGATGTAATGACATATTATTTATTACTCTACCATCATTAGATCAAGAGACATAAGCGATCAAAGGGTGGCATATTTTTATGCATCGTTGATCTCGATATGACCCCTATTTAATTCGAGTAAAGGCGTAGTAAAGGCGTTAAAAAAAACGACACAAAAAAGAAACATTTGAACCATACAATCGGTCTAATGACGTATTATTTATTGCTCTACAATTATTAGTTCCGGAGATAAAAGTGCTCAAAGCGTGCCACACTTTCGTGCATCGTAATCTCGAAGTGACCCCGTCTGATTCAGGTAAAGGTGCAGTTCGACGTTAAAAAAAGAACAATTCATTTGGCAGACCCAAGCGAGCCGCCATTAGTAACAGCCACAACGATAACGTGACACGCGGTCAATAACGGGAGAGTTTCCATATGATCCATTTAATCATTAAAATTGCATTCACATAAATTGACGAACAGAAACGAGACTGGGCCGAGATGTTGAGTTCGCCTTTTGCCAAGTTCGCAAACTAGCGCAAGTAACTGTCCCGCAAATGGCGATAAATCATCGCTTTAGTTTCATCGTGCAGCGAAATAATTTGTTAACTGTCTGTTATTGTAGATAATTAAATAATAAGAAAGACGTGGAATTATTTCCCGTAGAAACGTAACACGTAGTCCGTTTATTCGCCGCCTTTCGGTGAGGTAATAAATCGTTAGGAAATATTAAATACTCAAGTAAACACTTGTTATCTTCAAAAAAGTATACATTTATTCTAATGGCGACCAGATTTCGTTGAAAATTTATAGAAACATTTATATGACTTACAAAACGAAATCTATAATGTTTTTGTTCTAAATATTTAAAAAATACTGGAAGTTGCCCTAAAATTAAACAAAAACATGCCCTTTATTAAACTAATTTCTAACCTAGGCGTAATATGGCTCGTATTATGTACGATATGAATTATAATTATAAAAAGCTTATCTCGTCCAGTATGATTTCTCATGAGGTATCAATTATTGATATCACTAAGAAGCTTATTGTCTTAGAAAAACTGAAAAAATGCTAGTATAATTTAACTCACTCAATATTTTTTTCCGAACTACTGACCATTCACGTGTTGTAAAAATAAAATTAAAATTTATCCAAATTATGGCATCAAAATGATGTTAGACAAAAAATAAATGGAATTAAAAATAATATTAAAATCATATACAAACAATTATGTTGGTAAACTAAAATATACAAACAATTATGTTGGTAAACTAAACAAACAATTATGTTGGTAAACTAAAACATATACAAACAATTATGTTGGTAAACTAAAATCATATACAAACAATTATGTTGGTAAACTAAAAATAAATTTAATAATACAAGTATTTCAGTGCCATTCGTGATAATAAGGAATTAATAACATATACAAACAATCAAGTTGGTAAACTAAAATATATGTTGGTAAACTAAAACATATACAATACAATTACAATTATGTTGGTAAACTAAAACATATACAAACAATTATGTTGGTAAACTAAAATCATATACAAACAATTATGTTGGTAAACTAAAAATAAATTTAATAATACAAGTATTTCAGTGCCATTCGTGATAATAAGGAATTAATAACCACTTTTATTATGTAAACATTCGGATTTTCAAAAACTTTGCTATTGCATAATCGTCTTTCCCTTAACGAAATTAGAAAAGTCTAATCTGGACCGAATGCCACTCCGAGATAATGAAAGTATAGATTTTTAACAACACAAATATAAACACGCCAACATATTATTGTGCCCAGAGCAATTGTAATTCGTATAAATTTAATCATTGTTATTTCAAAGTTCAATGTTTCATATATTTTCAGTAATATGCAGTATCCATCTTACATTACATAAAAAAAAATTTAAATGCCGACCTATAAACAATTCTCCAACTACAATTCAAAGCAAAAACAGCAGGTACGTAGACTAAACTATTTTTTAAGCCTTAATACACATTTTAAAAGACCACCCAAACAGCGATTTTAACCGATACAAAAGCCTTACACGTTTCACATAAATAGTTACCTTTATGTATTCGACTACGCGCCTAATCCTCTTCCGCCCCAATTGTATGTATTCATTACCACCTTCGCACTTTCACTTGTAGGCGGATATCTTCATTTCCTTTTGTTAGCGCTCATTAAATTAACAACAATATCGAACTAAATACTTGAATTTCAATTAGCACTCGGAGAGTTGCTCATTGCATAAATCGAAATCTCGATTTCCATAATGAAGTATCTTAATAGGAAATTAGAAGGCTATAAAATGACATCTGTTTTAATTTTGCTAGTAAATTAAGAGCTTCGCTGCAGCGTTTTTGCATGTATTATTATTTAGCCGTACAAAGGAAGGCGCTCACAATATAATCTATACGCAATCGGGTCGTGAGTATACATACATAAATTTATACGCCTTTTAATTACTGCGTTTTAACTGCGTCGAGATTAACGCGTTAATTCCCAAACTTGATTTCTTTGTCACTCTCGAGCAATAATTATTAAAAAACACAATTAAATATGTAAATAAGATTAATAAATCCTTTGGGTAAGTTTTGATTTACTTTGATTTCAATATTTCCTCGATCATCGTAATGGATAAATGAGATGAATTAAGATATTGTTTATTCAGTTGCGTAAATCGTGCTTGTGGAACGAAATGGACTCGGGTTGTTTTAATATTCATTATACAGCTTCTATATTACCTTATTTTGCAAACGCGTACTTAACATGTCCCATAGTAATGTAATGAACATCTCTCCTTGTGTAATTTTATCCCTACTAATGTAATAAAATAATTTAATGTCATAACACGATTTTATTACAAAATTCTCCTGAAGCTGAATATGGTATCATAAAACATATAGAAATAACTAGATGGCTGATCATGCTACTGTCATTGTCAGACACATTGCTACTAACAACGTTCATTTATTGAAGTGAAAACTCCTTTTGGTTCACCTCGTCCAAAATAGTTTGATGAGAAAAGGGATGCGATTTATTTACTTATTTATTCATACTTTAACGTGCATATAACACATACATTTGACGGATTATTATTACAAGAGCAATCTCTTCCAGTCAACCACATTGAATAAATATAAATATATTGTGATGTGGATGACTGTAAAAGACATTAATAAAAAAAATTAAATTTAGGAAATAACATACAAAAAAAATTCATTTAGTGTCACACCAAGAGCGTGACGCGCCTCAAGTAGATTCGCCGATAGTATACTCGGCGGTTGGTATACTCGGCGCTAGGCCAAATACCACCAAATGAGAAAAATATAGAGCGTGCGAGTTAATAAGTATACTTTTATTTTGATCACTTTTAATGTAATAATAATTTTTTTGATTAAGTGAGTTATTGACGCTGTGGCACATCGCAGGATTACGTATGGAACGCGACGGAAATGTGAGTTTAGGATCTCGATGCTTGTGCTTTTTTCCTTCATCTTTTTGTTACATTTTTATAAACAAACGTATAGTTAATTAATAGGACTCATAATAAAATTCTATCTCTCTCTTTCTCTCTCGCTCGAAGTATACTCAGTGTATAAATTACACGTTTATAATGAACATTATATTTTCTCTGCTATTTTATCCTTACTACATTCTTACAAATCAAGGTTTAAATTACCAAAGACGTTTCACTTCGAACACGTGTACTGAGTTGCACGCGATTCATTTCATAACTTCCAGACTTTCTCCCATATCTACCATACTCTCCATAATCTACCTTTATCTGTTCCCCAAGTATCTGCAGCTGCTATGCTGCTTTAATCGAGCTTTTATATAGCAAATATAAAATAAAATTCTAAATTCCGAGTTAATTGGAGAGCGGCATTAAATGACCCTAGAGAGAACACTACCAGAGATCGTAAAAGCACGAAGCATCTTTCATGTTTCTATTCTATATGTGACTCTTTTTGTGAAGAGCTCAGTATTACGGAGTGATTACATCAAACTATAGGCTATTATGAACTATATTCTATGAAAAAATTAAAGAATTCTAAAATAAACGAGCGATCATCAAAATGAGATAATATGTGAATCATGCTATTTAAAATGTGACACAGTTACAACTTAATACTAAATCAATCAAACCCATCTTTAATACAAAATTAACCAACATCTAGCATGTGTGTTTTAAAACAATGTAGCCATAGTAACCGCATTATCGGTAACATTCATTTTTTTCTACTGCACGCACGCAACCTGCCAATAGTGTTGCCAACCTAGTAAGTTTTACCACTAAATCCAGTGAATTTAATGCTTCCTAGTAGATAAATATTTTTAAGTGGATACCAACCACTAAAAAGTTGACAACACTGACTGCCAGCGACTATCTAGTATATAAATAAAATCAGTTTTCCGCCTTTACCTCCGAAAATACTTTTTCAACTATCACGAAAAACAACAGGTATTTATATATCAACACTAAAAGCCTGCAATTTGTTCGGTTCCCATCCAATTAGTTTTTCTTTGTTTTTTGTAGGACATAAATTTAAACTTTTCGGTGGCATATCTCTAGGGCGGAACGGATTTCCGTGCTCGGACTCTTATTGTTTTGTTCGTTCCGCTGAGAACTATCAAATAAAAAAAGTCCGTAGTCAATCGAATATTCCTTTAGATCTTATAAACCTTTGAAAGCGCATATATGTACTTATATACGTAGGTGCATAAATTTTTACACACAGAATCCAGTGTGAATCATGCTTATACACTAATTTTTTTTTGGTTTACCCTTCCTACCCTCATTGAACCACTCCTGGATGCTAACGTAATACTTACATTATTTTGGTGAAAACACAAAGTGTTCTAATACGTGGGTGGGCTTGTTTAACGATGAATTGGAGGAAAAAGTATTACAGAGAAGAATGTGTGTGAGTCGCATTTCGTTGCCTCTCTTTATCCTTTTAAAGAAGACTAGGTGTGAAAGCGTAAATAGTTAGGAAATTGTTTATTGGCGTTTATTACACATTGTCAGGGGAGACAATGATGGTTTAAATTCGTATGCGGGTCGGGAACGCAGTAAAAATAACCGGACGTATTATAACCTTCACTGCTGGTGGTCAACATTAATAGAGTCCATTCAGTTAACAGTAAAATTGAGAATGTATAAGTATAAGTAATTTTATTTATCTGTTGGCCGTCAGACAAAGCGAGATACATAGCGATGACAGTTCGAACAGTTTTGATGTTTTGAATTAAAGTATTTAAGGTAATTAAAATATATTGTTTTTTTAAAAGGAAATAAATCATTTTCTTTAAAGCCCCGTAGCCCATGCTTTTGTTTTGAAACTGTACATTTTCGTCTTTTCGATTTTATCAATAGTTAATAGTTTTTTTTATTTATTTTTTTAATTCGAAAGTCTAGGACCTCTACGGTAAGTAGTCTCTGTGTGTATATAAATTTGTTCACCAATTACGCCGAAATCTACTGGACGGATTTTGATGAAATTTGGTATGGTGATAGTTTATACCTAAAAGGGGGAAAGCTCTATGGGAGAACAATTTTAATAATTTTTGGACTAACCAAATTTCACGCGAACGAAGTCGCGGACACAGTTGGTCATTATATAAATGACTAACTCTTGCCCTTTCGTTCACACGTTGATTTTTAATTAAGATGGCGGGATTTGTTTCTTACCTAATAAAACTTTTAATATATCCCTATAAATGATGTTAAAAAGTTTTGCAATGTCCACACTTTGTGCTATCTATTAACAAAAAACAGATGCCACTGTACAGGAAGTCATGATTGTTACACGTACAGGATTGACACTGTATAGGAGGTTCTGGTTTCACTGTACAAGAAGTCATGATTGTTACACGTATGGGATTGACACTATATAGGAGGTTCTGGTTTCACTGTACAGGAAGTCGTGATTGTTACACGTACAGGATTGACACTGTATAGGAGGTTCTGGTTTCACTGTACAGGAAGTCATGATTGTTACACGTACAGGATTGACACTGTATAGGAGGTTCTGGTTTCACTGTACAGGAAGTCGTGATTGTTACACATACAGGATTGACATTGTATAGGAGGTTCTGGTTTCACTGTACTGGAATCATGTTATTTCTTGTGTAAAAAGAAAACTATATGTTTATTTCATTTGTGTACTATATGCCAAGTTTCGAAAAATTGGTTTCGTACGTGGTTGAGCAAGAAAAATTTCTAACACCCTTTTCGTGGCATTAATAATATTCAACGCGTGCGAAGCCGCATCTCAGTAAGCTACGTCCGGATACTATTTCGTAAACTAACCATTTGTGACGAAAAATATCTACTTTAAACTAGTTTTAATTATTATCTTTTTTAATGATTTCAGAGACTATTTCAGTAAGGTGTTCTTAATTTTTTTCAGTGGTGAACCTTTTTTAGCCACGGCACAATATATTTTATGTGTATTTTGTCTTCTCACGGCTATAATAATGCAGGAAGAACCATGTGTAGTCGTATAAAATGCTTCAATTTTATTTTCTTCATTAATGTTGAGTGTAGATTGTAATATTGTCTGCCTGTCGCTCTTGTCTTACGTTCTGCATTTATTTCCTCTAGCACTTGATGAATGTTAAATTAATCGTTATATGAATAACATAGCTAAGCATAATTAAGGATAATTGTTGAAGATAACTCTGCGTTATGTTTAAGTATGATAAAAGTTCGTTAAATAAATCTCTATATTGTCTGTGCAAGATGCAATCAATGCCAGCTGGTAATAAATTAATAAAGTTTTGGTTAAACTGTTGTAGTTTTCTTCGTTTGAAATCCCCATAGCGCACATCTTATAATCAATCAAAATTATTTATAATGATTGAAATATTAAATCATTTTAAATCATTTATACATACATTACCAAAATTTGCTATTTTTGTTGTTTTCAATGACGAAAGGATTTATGTTAAAAACCACGTATTTAACAAAAATATTAACCGTTCGTAGTTATTTCAATAAAAATAATAGATACGTTATTATCAAGAAATTACTGTCAATCGATTGTTAATCATCAGATTAAATATTGGATAACCTCACTTGACGCAATCTTTTCGATTCTTACAATTTTTGAGTAATAGCATCACTCCAACAGAACTATAGTTCTCGACTATATGCATACCCAATTTGGTAGTAGCTAATAGCTTAATTGTTTGTTTTTTATCTAATAACTCCTATTAAGTAATATAAAAACACTCAAATACATTTTTGCATTTATAAGTACGGATGCTCATCCATTTGCCTATTCGTAAAAAAGGATATGTTTTTGAATATTTTAGCTTAAATATTACAATAATAATTTATTCACAGGCGAAAAAATAATATTGTTGGAATCATTGTTAATTATAATATCATGACTTATCCTAAACCAAAATCAAATTCACAGATATTAAACAATAGTAATCTATACGATAATTGTTATGTAATCTACGGATATTTTTTTTCAAGTTTCATCTTTTGCGTTCCGTAACTCAAAACGAAAAATGGAGTTCTTGAATTACATGTACATATATACATATATATATATATATATATATATATATATATATATATATATATATAGTTTTTTGTATATTTACAATTTTATATTTTATATAAAATTGCTATTCAATACCACTAATCCGAAAACCCTTAAGATTTAAGTGGATATATTAAAGCACTCATACTGTCAGAAAAACGTTTTTTCCTCTGAAAATTAACTAAGTATTAGTTCTAGTATTAATTGATATTTTAATATCATTTGATAATTATTCAAAAGTTACAGACATGCCTGCTCTTCGTTAATAGTTAAAATTCTTTTAACAAATCACTTGCAGCACTCGGTGGCCCAACAGCGCCGCGAGGACCTTGCTCTTCCCAAGAACTATAATGACGACTGGTCCCCAATTGGCCTTCATTTTCCAGTTATTAACAATTAAGGTAGCAGTGTGTTTTCCAATTTCATCAATCCATCTCTAAGATCGGGTTTGCCTCTTGCTCTGGTGTAAATCAGTTTGATAAGCATCCCTAGAATATTATGTTATTCTCAATACGAGGACGGAAGGCATATTAACTGATTACAATGACGCCATTTGTTATCAGAATAACCAAATAAAATGACAGTCAATAAAAGGATTAACTATCGTTTACCCTTGACAAGCGAAGATCAAAAGTGAGATACATATATTACCTTAGCATAATCAATGTCACAGTATAACAAGTCGAAGTAAAATAAGATTTGTTGAAGCTCCTAGTCGATGAAACTCAGCATGGAGTGGTATCTCGGGTCGTCAGCTCGTCATTATCATCTTCCGTCCTACTGACACACAGCCGCCGCTCGAACGTTACATAAAACGAAGAGACACGAAACGTCATGTCAAATGCATGTAATGTTTGCACAATTCTTAAGTCCGCAACAGCTGATAAGGTGGCCGACGATGCTGTTTATTATGCATATAGCATTTTGTATTGCTTATCTACGAACACCAATGCATCATTTCAACTGCATTCCGACATTACCTTTATACTCGCTCAATCGATTTTATGTTCGTTGTGGATATGGATTGTTGATGAAACAATATGCATAAAATAAACGCATTCTACTATATCAAAGACCCATTGTGTTTTGCGTTACATTTCATTTCGATGCAGAGAATATATTGATATGTGATGACATCAATTTAATGTTAAATTTATTTTTAGGATACAACCCCAAAGTTAACGCAAGGGTTAGGAGTTCTGCAGTGCACGCACACCGGGCGTCGCGCGGTGTAGTCCAAGGGATGCGGGGAACTCTTTATTTGGTGATGAATATTGACACCTAGCAGTGTCTATTATTGCATAGAAATAAAAAGGTATTATACTGGTAATTCATTGGGTTTTTAATTTTTTTTTTACATGAGATTGTATTTACGATAACCCGTTATTGTAAACACAATCTCATGAACTTTTAAATGTAATTATGATTCAGAAAATGTTAAAAAAAATGTTCTCCTTTTCTCCTAATAAAATAGAGGCAAATCAAAAAAGTTTTAGATTATTTTCGTCTTAATTCGGGAGGAATATATCAATTAAACAAATGTGTATATGAAAAAGAAATAAATTAAATGTCCGCGTACTGAAGACATTTTCGACACAATGAATTTGGGGGACTACAAATAAACTAAAGAAATGTTTATGAAATTTATTTTTATGTTTAGAAAAATGTCCCTGTTCAAAGACAAAATTCAATTAGTTGAAATTACTAAATAAAACTTGTTTTTTTGTTACTTTTACTCCCTTTTTATTTTTTTTTTGTCATTAAGCAGGCTGAAAAAATATTAAAATAATTTTAAAAATTTAAATAATGTCTTACTACCGCCTCCGACTGGCTCCAGTAGATGGCGCTAGACAGTAATTTAACTTGCGCGAACGAAATCAGTCCACTTATTAATAGTCAACATGAGACTAGTCACGGGTAAATGCTATTTGGGAAACTGCGACAAACATAGTTAAGAAAAAAAGAACAGCGTAAGTACGATGTATCTTACAAGACTAACATTTCGTTTCTTTCACCACGTCGATGGAAAATGTTATGTGTTTTTCTCCTTTATTCCATATTATGTTAGAGGAAGCCAGTTTTTATTAAACGTGTTGATTGGTTTATTACAAAAAGGACGTAAAAAGCTAATTCTCGAACTTCTAACACCTACCACAGTCTTTGAAAAACCTACCAATCTGTCCGCCAATAAACACTTTGAATCTGCAAAATCTACACTAAAAAATAAGCCAATTTAATGTCGTAACTTCAATGTTATATTTATAATCCGAAATATTGGGTATTATTACATATATATTGGGTATTATTTTCCTGCTTTTAAAAGTATATATTTATCCTAAGAGACGGGAGGTCGTGACTCTAATACCGCACTAAACTGTAGCGGCTATGGATTGTTACATAATATCCCTACTTGTAAACCCTTAAAATTACAAGGATACACCGGAATTGCTTCGTTAAATTCACTGATACCTTTTATTTTCATTGTCATAATTACGATCTACTCGTCTTATTAAAAGTATAATTTAAAGTTTTCTTAGCCTTAAGTCTCCCTACTTGTAAACCCTTAAAATTACAAGGATACACCGGAATTGCTTCGTTAAATTCACAGATACCTTTTATTTTCATTGTTATAATTAAGATTTACTCGTCTTATTAAAAGTATAATTTAAAGTTTTCTTAGTTTTAATTTTCTGTAATAGCCAAACTTAAATATGCCACTCAAAGTAAAGTGCTCTACATCTTTAAAGAGTTATAGAAATTTTAAAAAAATTCTATACCCGTTCTTCCAATTTGAAGTTCAACTACTTTAATCGCCGAGATATTAAGCCATCGATAATATGTTTCCAATTAAAATCATTGTACCATGACGTCACGCTAACAGACACTTGCATTATTTAGAATACAAGAAAACGTTTACAGATACACTGTATGAGAATATGTATATATTATTTTCGGAACCAATTAACAACTACAGTATTATGTATACCTCCTTCCTTATTACAATTTTATTAAATCAAGGTTTATCACTTCAAAATGTTCGAGTCTGCCTGCCCACTCATAGGCGGTTCGTTATAAAAAAATTTAAAAGCTTATTCATCAATTACAGCTTTTGAATTATAGCTTTTAGATATAAGAATAATTAAATACAGTCACTGGGCGGTGCCCCTAAGTTTACGTTAGCATTTTAGCTCTTAAACGATGTGATAAGAACTAATTTGTTCACGTTCACTCACCAACACGATTCCTTTGCTTGTTTAATAGATTTCGCAAACAGAGTATTTACGCTTTCTTAAGTATATGTAAATATTACAAGTACTGTCTCTCCAAAAGAATGGGTCTTTGTTCAGTGTGAGCAGGTTTCTCACTTATCTGGTGTTATTAAACATAAACTTAGTATATCTTTGCATATGAAAAAGTTGAAGATGATATTTCGGCAGATATTAATTTTAAAAGATCTTCGTTACTTTTTCAGTTTATACGATTTTTATGTGGTTACATACTTAAATGTTCATGCTATAATATCGACAAATTTTGATTCACGTTTTGAGTCTATACTGAGACACTTTATAAGGGTGTATACAATATATTGAGGACATTTTTTTTTTAAATATTATAATATACTATAAAGACTTTATCTCACGCTCAGGACGCTGAGGACAAAACATAATAAATACAAATTTAGACTTCCTTTTGTCCCTTTCAAATATTCGAGATCACAAGGCATAAACCTTTGACGGCACGGCACACCGCGATGACCCAGGTTTGACTCCCGGTCGTTCATCGAGCGGGGCTGGACTGGGGTTTATGGTGGCTGTAAGAGACTTCGCGTAGCAATAAGTCCGCCTTATGTATCCATTAGATACATTAAAGTAGAAAAATAAATAAATACATTTTACTTAAGGGACGTTTGTCTGACTGTTTATTGTTTAAATATACGTTTGTTTGAATATCGCGTAAAAACTACTTCGCTGATTTAAATTAAACTTTTACTAGGATTATTTTTACTAGGAAATAATGTCAGATTAAAATCTGACTCTCTTTTATAATCAAATGCTTCCAGACAGACTCAAAATTGTATCTACTTCGGTAATTCGGCTTAAAGTTCAAGCTAGCAAATAAGATGTTTTTATCCCAGTTAAGAGCTTTTGAGATGCAAACGTTACTTTGATCAAACGTTTCCTAAGGAACTTGAAATTCAATTATTAGCACTTAGCGCTCGGAATTTGAAATGATGAAAATTGTCTTTACTATTACAGTAATTCAGCTTAAAGTTCAAGCTAAGATATGAAATGCTTTTATCCCGGTTAAGAGCTTTTTAAACGCAAACGTTATTTTAGGACATACTAAAATAAATTAGGAACTTGAAATTTAATGATTAGCACTCAGCACTCGGAATTTAAAATAATGAAAATTGTCTATACTTCGGTAATTTGGCTTAAAGTTCAAACTAAGATATAAAATGCTTTTATTCCGGTTAAGAGATGCTTAAATGCAAACGTTGTTTTGATCAAGAAACTTGAAATTCAATTATCTTCCCTAAGAAACTTGAAATTCAATTATTTTCACTCAGTGCTAATAATTTATAATGATGGAAATTGTCTCTGCTATTACAATCATTCGGTTTAAAGTTCAAGCTAGGAAATAAAGTGCTCTGATACCGGTTAAGAGCTGCTGAGACACAAACGTCATTTTTATTCAAATGTTCCCTAAGGAACTTGAAATTCAATTATTTGCACTCAGCGTTCGGAATTTCAAATGATGGAAATTGTCTCTACTATTACAATCATTCGGTTTAAAGTTCAAGCTAGGAAATAAAGTGATCTGATACAGGTTAAGAGCTGCTGAGACACAAACGTCATTTTTATTCAAATGTTCCCTAAGGAACTTGAAATTCAATTATTTGCACTCAGCGTTCGGAATTTCAAATGATAGAAATTGTCTCTACTATTACAGCAATTCGGGTTAGATTTCAATCTAATATAAAAATGATTTTATCATGGTTAAGAGCTTTTGGGTTGGAAAAGTTATTCAAGATAAGTTATAGGTTATTTTTAATCCAATAACACCTTCATTTTTGGACGTAAAATATTATTACAAAAGAAAAAATCCACCGCGAAAATAAAATATATACGGGAGCGAAGCCGCGGGCATATCTTATTATAGATGCCTATTTAGTACATGCGTTGCAACTTAACTAATTATTTCCCGCCACCAATAATAGTTTTGTGTCACTGTAAAAAAATAACTAAACTTTGACTATTTCAACATTAACAAATTTTAACATGCACATGATTAATCAACAGTGTAAAAAATTAAAATGAAGTAAAATAAAATTTACAAATGTAAACAAATAAAAAAGGGTGCGTGTACTTATGTACGCGCGTGAGAAGTTATACTTCTTTGGCATCATTAAATAATACATACGGATAGATAACCTCAATTATATTGGAGCACTTGAAAAAGTCTATAAACACAATTTTTCACTAATATTTACGAATAGTAAATATATTAATCAAAATATTGAATTTAAATCACTACTGAATATAATTTATCAGCACATATATAAATCGCACTTATATGAAACTAAAACACGTGTGTGAATGTAGACACTAGAAACATGTGAATACATACTATGAATATGAAAACAGTGAACAGAGGCGACGATGGTGCCAATAGCTTTTGTTTCGAGACTGCAACCGCTGCAACTTCATACTGTAACTTTTGTTCTTAAAATTTCACTCTCATCATTTTTTCATAACGCGCCTAAAGAAGTATAACTTCAAAAATTGCAAATCCAAGGAAATGAAACAAGAAGTAATTAAAGAACGGTAAAAGGTGAGGATTGCTAAGGTTAAAACTTTTTTAGGGAGCCTCTATACAATAAATCTATATAGAGGACCAGTCTGGATTCAGTATTAGAATCGAGCTAATTATGAAGTTCTGAATCTTGAGCGGCGAAAGGAACTTGTTAAAAAATAGTCATGCGTATAAGAAAAAGGAGACCGAGATAAATATATTGAATATATTTGGCGTTAATTTTGTTGAAATTTATTATAATTAAATTTTTCTCAACTAAATGAAACTTTATTTAAATTCTTTATCATGATCTAGGTTTCGTTGTAAAGAACATCTTCATATTCTACCACGGTGGGATCTTTAAAATCAAAATCTTTACAAATTACTCACCAGAAGATGTTGTCATATATATATATATATATATATATATATATATATATATATATTTATATGATAATCTCTTCCAAACTAGAAGATTAAAGATATTATTACGATAATATAACTGAACACAACAGTTCTTAGCTAAAATTTAGAAAAAACGAATCACAGTACAAGAGTCTCTTGCCTACTTAGTAAAATACTGAAGTTTATACATTTAAGAATACATAGTATTTTTATGGAACTATTTCTACATATTAATATCAATATCCTCTATGTAAACATATTGCCTAGTATATATTTAACAGGCGTAAAATTATCAAGAATTTCTCAAATTAGTAAACTTTAAACCCACTTTTTTACTTTAAACCCTTTTTACCAGTAAACTTTAAATTAACTTTTAGTAACCGTCTTATTTTGCAAAATTACTACAGTTTTGGACATTTCCTTTGTAAATATTCTCAACAATATGTTCAGAATATATTAGGTAAAAGACTAACAAAAATATTATTCGCAAATCCTCATTACGATACAAGAAAAAAAATTATTGAAAGTAACTTTATTTTTGAGGGTTTTACTATTCAGAGCTTTTACTATTAATATAAATCCGTAGAGTCAATAAGACCGACAACTATGCCAAATTTCAAATTCCTATGTCGAACAATTTTTGAGAAAAATGGCTGTAATAGACAGATGCTCATGAGTGACTTATAACGGTTCCGCCTTGTTTCATTGCAAGGAGGGTACCCTAAGGAAGACTTAAAATTGATATGTCGGTAGGAAAAGAAAGGATAACATATATGCGAAAAAGGATAACAAAGGAGGAAAAATAGCGCGAATGACGTTGGGAGAGAGAAGGGTGCCTTTTTTATTCAAAGCTTGGCGGTCTCAACAGAGAGGGCGTTTTCATAAAATAACAATTTTTAGAAATCAGAATCGTCCTTTGATTGTACTTGATTGGTACTGCAAGACTCCTTAATTTTTTTTCGAACTCCTCGCGAAAATATAACATGAAAATAATCTCTATAATATTTTTTTATTTTGCCTTTATTGCAAGGAAATAATTTATTATTCAATAACAAAAACTTTTTATTTTCAAAATTTTTCTCAAACATGATTACATTTGAACAATTTCGTTATCACAAACGGAATATCCATTAAAAATTAAGAAAGTACCGTATTACCACTATTATTTTCTTTCTCCAGAATAATTTCTTTAACTCGTTATTCAAGACCAAATAAGGTGTTATATGTGTCGCATCGTATTTCGCTTTAAGTTTGCTGCGCGGCGCCCGGTGTGTATGGTGCAATGCCTTAACCTTGCGGTAACGTTGAAGTAGAATATCTCTAACGGGATAAGATACGAAAAAGGTTATTCATTATAATCATCTTTTCCTGGGTACAAAATCCAGGAACAGGTCATGAGCGAAATTAACCCTAACCAGAAAAGGAAAATGTGTTATAAATTCATTGTGATTTCCATAATTATAACACACACATAATATTTGCTCAATTAGTAACGTTTGCATAGAACACAAACTATTTAAACTTTAAATTGTTTTTAAAATTGTTTCAGTGGATTATGGTTAGAAGTTTACAATATGCATATAGGTATATCGTATTTATAAGAAGCTTTCCAAGCTCTATAACTTGAAACTCTGTGATTAGTGAACCGATGGAATAAATAAAAAAACGTCCAACGTTTTTATAACAAGTTTTTGGCGATTATAATATGGCGGGCACAAGAGCTTCAACAAATTTCGTTTGTTTTACAATTTTTAATTATTTTTGTTTGTTTTAATTATTTTTTTCCCTTCAGAATAATTTTCACTAGAGGATTGAGAAGTCGGAGAGGCATTTTCAATTTTCTTAATAATTTATTTATACCGTGCTTACATAAAGATGTTTCGTAATATTTAACATGATTTATTTATTTACTTTAAATTTTCTTTTGTCAAGCGCGCGCTATACAAAAATAATTTTACATTTTTCTTAAGCCAATTAATACTTACAAAAGGCACTTTGGACATTTATAAAAATAGCATGTGATTAAATTTAGTAAAAAAAATGTACAAACGACTATCATGTGTAGGCTATTCTTTTCGTTTATTTCAGTTTTTCTTTTTTATTTTATTGATTACACTTTTATATACATAAAACAATATTTAATGAAAGCAGTGAAAATATCACTATTACATACTTCAAAATAAATAAAGCCATGATTTAAAACAACTTTAAAAATTGCACTCTTGTTCAATCAGAAAGCATATAATAGGACTAGTTAAAAAAAAAATTATGCAAAAAATTAAGAACACTCCGCAAACACTAACAATGTCAAGCAGAGTTTATTAAACGTTGTATTAAAAGCACAAACAAATACATCATAGAAATCTTACACACATATGTATGTATGTATGATATATATATATATATATATATATATATATATATATACATATATATATATATATATATATATATATATATATATATATATATATATTATACAAAGTTACAACAATCAAATATAAACACACACCGACATACATCGTTACAGCATACACTTGAAGAAAAGTTGGGGACACACATTGAAAAGTATAAAATTCGAGTCAATAAACTTATAATAAGCCAACACGAAATACAAGTTTACCACTTAACATTCAAACTTAACAAAAAAAAACTTACCTCTAGCAAATGTTAAGTGTATTGCGTCGACATATGTAATCTTCCCATAGAGACGGTTTACGATCACACTGTCCAGTTTCGACTTTAATTTAAAAAAACCATGTCCCGTTCCGAAAAAAAAATCAGTTTTAAAACACACACACAAATTTTAATATACCTTCACAAGAATTCATTTGCTAGCGCATTCATTGTTCGCACAGTGTTCTCGAAAGCCCCTTTCTTAACTATGACGCGATTTCGTTATCGCATAATTAAGACGAATGCCGCAAATGGGATAAAACAGCCCACACGCCGTGCACATAAAGAAAACTTGTTATCAGTCATAAATGCCACAAATAAAAACAACTGAACGTGCCGCCGGTTAAAAAAAATTTCTCAAAAGTCAACTTTGGAAAGTCAGATACAAAAAATAGGAAAACAGTCAATGAGAGAACTCGCTTAATTAAAAGTTTATGTACCTATTCACTTCGTATAAATTAGGGACCACGTCGTCAGTTAGTGTTTAGATTTTTTTTGTTTAAAGTTGTCAAAACTACATATCACTATAATAATAATCAATAAAAGGAGATTTAAAAAATGACGCCTAACAATTGTTATCAGCTATTTTAAGAGACACGTTTTTTATACTTCGCTACGTGGTGTCAAAATGGTCTCGTCAGACTGGTCTTCACATTATTTTGGATCACGTCCGTTATTCAATTTCGAACACTTCACACTTACGTTAAAACTTTTAAGAATTTCTTACACTGCATTTACTATTGTTATTTACGTTTTACGTTCAATAAAATGTATTAAAATAGTGCGTAACGTGACTTTATTGACGGCTTTTAACTATTATGGTTTAGACAATTAGTTTGTGTCAAAAGAAAAGTAATGTTCGCGGGCGTCCGTGCGGTTGGAAAAAATGGCGCGTCGGGAGGTGAGAGCGCCGCGTCGCGTCGACGTGCGCACGCGCCGAAGGCCGATGCCGGAATGCGGTTTTGTGGCGAGCGTTTGACTCAGCTGCGGCCTCGGCAATGCACGCCGCGCGCCCGAGCCGGCCGGCCACAATATGTAGTCACCCGCTCCTCTCGAAACGCAAACGATGCGATATAGCTTATTGACTTATTATAATGATATTATAGCGAAACTCTTTTGAGATGTTACGTCCGAACAAAGAGTGCTGCAAGCTGCCACAACAGTAATCGTAATTTGTGCGTGCGTAGTTTCCCACCCGAGCTTTGGATAGGAAAGTCGGATAGAACCGCATATTTGAGTTACTAATTCCCACTGCTTAATAACCTACGATATGTTCTTGGGTGCTAATTTCTTGAAAGTATTTTAGAACTGAAAAGCCTCTGAAAGTCTAAACCAACCCGTTTCTTAATACTCCAGCTTAAAAGCTCTGACAAAAATAAAGGAACATCGAAGATCTATCAACCTACACTTTAACACCACTTCCCATTCGAACAGAGAAGTGGATATTTCTGAATACCATACTGCTTCATCCGTATTTATGAATATCACTTCAGCTATGCTCTTTAATCTTCGTGTTGCAGAATCTATAAAAGGTGGTAACCTAGATTCTGCAACCCGTTTCATTCATTTGTTCTGTTTTTTGTATATATACTTACTTCTTTCAAATATGTCTTTCCTTAGTCTATCGTTAACTATCATCACAAGCTCAAATGAACCAAATCACGAAATAAAACTAATCCTGCATATTTATTATAAATAGAACACTTAAGCACTTACAGAAGTTTAAACTCAATTTTTATTCAGAACTAAATGAAACTACGAGAAATAGCATTATTTCTACATTATTTAAATTCTTTACGGCGACCTAGGTTTCTTTGTATTACAACATTTAAAGGTGGGCAATTTTTAAGAAATTTAAGCATTTACGTGGTGTTTCTATTAAATTATTTAAATGAAACTACGTGATGTAGTATTATTTCTACTTTCACAATATAACATAATACACAATTAAATGAAACTACGTGATGTAGTATTATTTCTACTTTCTTTAAGTTCTTTACCACGGCCTAAGTTTCGTTGTATTACAACATCTTCAGGTGGGCTATTAGCAAAGATTGATAATTAAATTTTGATCATTGCCTTAAGAGTTGAATAGTTAAATACTTAAAAGTTGAGGATTTAAGAGTTGAATAGTCACGATAGATTGAGGGAATACCCTATGGCAAATCCTAGTACCTTGTAAATTTTCTGACAGATTACTATGATATGACCGTTCTCATGCAGATGAGGCCATTAGTGAATGAATTAACGTTTAAATATTTTTTTATGAAAACTAAGAAAGAGATTAATTTTGTTATTTTTTTTATTCAATCTTTACTAATAGCGCACCTGAAGATGTTGTAATACAACGAAACCTAGGTCGTGGTAAAGAAATTAAAGAAAGTAAAAATAATACTACATCACATAGTTTCATTTAATTGTGAATAATTTTTAGTGTTATTACACTGCGCTTAACGTGTTTTTCATAGAAAAAATATATTGTGAATTTCCAAAAATAGTATTGGTTTTATTATTCAAAACTTTTTAATATTTTATATTTAGCTGTATTTCAATATTTACTATTTAAATACAGGATATAGTAATTATTACGTAATGAGAATTAATGAGGCAAATTTGCTAACACAGTGGGTCTAAAATAGTAAAACTTACCGGTACACCAAATCGTTATTTTTCAGCGAAAAAAAATAAAAACCAGTTTTGTACTCCACTCAAAATTATCTTCATGTCACAAAGAATATCCACATGCCTCTGCAGAAGAAAATCGTTAATATTTTTTTTCTCTCATATTTATATTATATAAATAATCCAATAAGTTTAAATTTGGAATACATGGACATCAATCATCATCATCTTCAATACATGAATATCAATGGAATACATGGACATCAATCGCACCTTCGGTCATATATATACATAAAGTAAAAATAGTTAACAACGAATTTAAAAAAAGTTAAAAACAGCAGGGAGTTGAAAGAAGAGCCAAGACAATTAAATGGAAGTGGATAACAATCGCCGAGTACGAATAAGAAAGTTTTTGTTTATTCTCGTTTCTAAAAATTACGCCATTTGACAAAACCTTATTTTACACAATTTATAAAGATCAATAACAGTCTTATATTATAATTAAAAGAAAAACTTGAAGCCGGTTCACCGATCGAAAATAAAGTCCACACCGGCAGGATGTGCAATTTCTGTTTAGGAGGTCCATTGAAAAAAGTCATTTTAAATGCCGTTTGTAGTTTAGAGCCAATGATAAGAATTTGGAATCTCATTCTTATTTGTTTTAGAAGTTATAAGCCTCCGACAGTTAAACAAACGGTCACCCATTGACTATACCATAACAGATTCGTTTGAACCATACAGAACACTAAAAATACCGCAAATCAAAAAAAAAATAGCTACGTCATGAAAATTCGAAGATCTTCGGACATCTTTGTCTGCAGGCTATTAGAAATATCATTTTCGCCTATCTAATTATATAATCTTTCACAAAAATTGATTGTTAGGGTAGAAAGAGAATCATTTCGCATAGATTTAATAAGATACCCCATAATTTAAATTTTGTTCCGCAATTGTCTCTTCTGAAATTAAAAGTTTAAATCTCTTCCCACAAATTTGTAAACGTCTTTCTCTACGTTAAATATGAATTATTGTACTATAACATATTTAATCTCCTTTACCGATAATTTACGAGAGGTCATAAAGTCAGAGGTTTCAACCTAGAAACTTTCTACACCATCTCTACGATAATCGCAAGCTTTAGAAGCTGCAAGTTTATTAAGATCATATCGTTCGAATAAATCAAACATTATCGAAGTTCATAAAATTTTCAGTTATAGGGCGATCTTAGTTGAACTTATCGTTTATTATTCTTAGATCGAATTACTTTTTAATCAAAGGAAGCCTTAATATTTGCCCGACGACAGAGGCGGTGATCAAGATTCTATTCGTGTATTACGGCATCTTGTTACTTCATTAAATTAACAATTTATTGAAGTCATAACGGATCTTTAAATTTTAATTAATATTTTAGCGAAATCATTTTTTTAAATTGATTGCTTCTCAAATTTAATGTATCTTCAATTGAATATATCATATAATTCTATAACAGTTTCCGCTCAGTTTGATGTGCAAAATCACCTTCAGACTATATACATATATATATATATATATATATATATATATATATATGTATATATATATACACACACACACACACACACATATATATATATATATATATATATATATACACATACATATATTTACATTTGTGTATATATATTTTATAAAATTGTAGTTCACTCTGCAGCCAAAACTACATATCCCAGATATATTATATATCCCAGATTATACGTGGTAGTGACCTCAACTCTCCTTATGGAAATTGTATATATACAGTCTATAATTTCTTTTGTATTTTAATTGGTAATACCAATCATTCTTTCATAGGGTTTCAATATAAAGATCCTATGTCATTGGTTAATACCCCATTTCATTGAAAATTTATTTTACCAATCTCTTACTAAATTATAATGAATACGTATAGACGCTTATTAACAAAGCTTAACAAAATAAATGCATCTTAAACAATTATTAAAAAAAATCCCGCCATTTTTGTGTAACATCAAAAATATAAACATTAACATATTTTAGCTTTTAAATGTTTTAAACAATGTGCTACACAGCCTTTCTGCACACAACAGAATGATAAGTATATCATTTGTTATTGAAAATTTAACTGTCGGTTGTGAAATATAATATCTTATTTTTTTTTAATGAGCAGGAAAATTTATAAAAATAATGAAAATATAAATAGTACAAAAAATTTATAGATATGGTATATAAAAATGAAAACGAGATAAGAAAAAAACAATATTTAAAAACACAAAATAGAATAAAGATGTAAAAGTAAAAACATTAATAATCTGAATACTTTTTCCATTTATTTTTCAATTCCCTCTCTGCAACTTTAGCACGAGCCTTCTCTTCTTGATCTTGACTTAATAAAATTTCCTAGCGGATTTCATGGAGCTCGTCTTCTCTTCATTGTCTCTGCTCCAATGCAATTTTTTTTAATTCTTCCGCCTGATGAAACTAACGTTGTCTAAAAGTGAACCGAATATCCGAATGCTGGCTGCTGGTGCATCTCCTGCGTATTGGTACATTCATGTCCACGTCCAACATGGTTTCCTGTACCTCACCCCTAGGCTGACCCGCAGGAACATCTTTCGTTTCCTCGGACGAGATTCGCAAATATTCTGCGGCTTCTGGAAAAACTTTACTTCTGCTCGTCGATTGTTGCTCAGAAGAATCTGTAGATAATTGACTCTAAAATCAATATCACCAATTTAAAAATCTTAATTTTCAACACATTTTCGCATATCACTAGAAAGAAAATAAAATAAAAGTCCAATGGAAAGGTTCTTAAATGAATTCTACTATTTGTCATTTTAAAGGTGATTAAATTACAAACTACTTTCGTTCGAAATTAAAAATGTTTGGTGCTCCTTTACTATATTAACCAGTTTCTAAAAAAAACTGTAAATAAAAGGTTAATTCTTCATTTATTTACATCTATTTTATTACACAATTTGTTTACATCGATTGAATTGCTGGGCAAAATCGTTTGATGGGACTTCCACAAATGAAACAAAGGAAACGACGGGGTTAATTTGGATGTCGCTAATCGCGTCCTCCGCCGGTCGCCATCCGCCGGGGCCTTTCCTTTGTCAACTCTCTTCTATGCTTGGCTTTTATATTAAGCCAAAGTCCTTTTGCCCAAAGAAACAAATAAAGTACATGTTTCTTAAGCACATTAATTAAAAAAAATTAAATTCGTGCAAACAAATTCTTTCTGTGTTCATAAAAACAAATTAATTCCGACTTCATCTTGGACGAGAGTATGGATCCTATGAAATCCAACTACAGAGGTTTAATTTGTCTTCAAAAGCTGCACGGAGACAAAACGCTGATCTATTATATTTATATAAAAGCATCATATTGATTGTCCCTATCTCCTCCTCTCTACACTACTTCAACAATCGACTCTGATCCCATACACCAATACAGAGACTATTCGTACTACAAGTTTATAACAATGATACTTCTTTTTAAAACCCCATAATTCGAATGTGTCGATTGCATAACGATTTTGTATCTCCACATCCGTCCTTGGACATTTTTGAACCGAAATTATTAACATTTAGAAAGAAAATACAAAATATATTATTTAAAAATTAAAACCTCTACGATAGAATTAATGTTTTGTTCAATGCATAGAAAATAATATAATTCTAAGTTAATATAACTTTAATAATTGATCAGTTCATTTTGTAATATATTTGATAATACAAGTAACCCTTGAAAATGTATACATAAATACTCTAACCATTTTTGTGCACACAAGTTTTATACTCTGTTCTTTTTATATGTGAGTGTAACTTGATTTGTGAGCCTCTCAATAAATAAATAAATAAATTCTATTTTCATTATAAACGTGAACACCTACCTTACTGACTTACCCTTTCATCAACAATACTTTTGTCAAACGCAATAAAACAAACGACGCTTACAACTGTCAGTAAAAAATTGCGAATGTCAAACAAAGATGTACCCGAAATTAGCTGATTACACTTTTCTTTCTTAACGCTCGGAACTTCTGATTTTACTATTCATAAAATTTTATACCGGGCGCTTTATTTAAAAATCGTTTCTTAAAGAGTAAACTCCAAAAAAACCGCTTAAAAAACTAAAACCCAACTTCAGGTAAGAGCACCCATTGGCAAAAAAATCTACAAACAAGCATCTACTGCTGTATTCGCAATTTGGTAACTAACGTTTAGCTAATTTTAATATTTATTAATTTAACTACATATTCGTGAGCGCGACAGACAAAAAGAACTAAGTTCAAACTAAAATGTTACGACATCTAATGGTTTTACCCGTAGTCAGATTTTTGTTTTTAAACGGTTTATTTTAATTCTTTTTTCCGTGAACAGTAATACACTCACGGGGATATATAATATATAATAATTATATATATAAGAACCTTAATAAAATTTCTCTTTAACCTGCGTCTAAGCAGATTGTGTAGTATATAAACTTTAGTTCCAGCTCATAAGATTAACCAATTCACTTTAAGCTCATGAAACTTTAAGGCTGTTTGAATAGCATAACGCCATTTAAAAGCACGCGCCGCATTGATGAAGCTTTATTTTAATATTCACTGGAATTTCCATTTCCCCGTTTCTGTTATTCAGCTTTCTGTTTTTCGGTTGAATCTGCAGAACTGCGAATATATTTCTAATTCGATACTTCACGAAGCGTTTGAATATAATCTTATAATTTTATTTCACTAAATATTCCTAACTTAATTATTGCCAACTTGTTAATGTGTCTGTTTTATTCCTAGCTTGTTATTGTGTCTGAGTCTTTAACTATATGAAAAATACTTCTATTAAAAAACAAAAGTCACGATTTAATATACGACTATTAAATCGTGACTTTTGTTTTTTTTCAGCTTGAAATATTTTTTTCACTTTTGCGAAATTTCTAAATGTTAAAACAGGATCGAAAAGTAGAAACTTTGAATTAGATAATTGACTACTCGTAAATTTCATTTTTTTTCTAACATATGATGAAAACGTATGTTTATTAAAATTCAGTATTCAATATTTATATAAATTTAAGTGAGATATTAGCTTCTAAATTTAATGATTAGGCTGGGGTGGGGGTATCATTCTTTCTCGTAGAATACTGATAAATGACGTTATAAATAAATGTGTTTCCATAATTATAAATGACGTCACTAAACGTCCTTGTCTAAAGGTACGTTCAGAACTTTGTAATTGGAAACTTTTTAAAAATAAACAAAATGCGTTCACTCCTCATCGGCTAGTACTTTACTGATAAATTATGATTTTTGAAATAAAAAAATACAAATACTCTTAAACTTAAAGTTAATATAAATGTCATTCGATCAATTTCAATTTGCTCAAGGTCTACTTGCTTTCAAAGTCGAAATTGATTCTGAAGCGCTCTAATTCATTTGGCATCTGATGTTTATGCGTAGTGCTGCGATATCAATTCATAAGACGTACAAAATAAAATATTTTTGTATTTATAGATCTTTACGAATCAGTAATATACTGAAAGCGTATCACAAACTTATAATAATCGACATATTTCCATTGCGACCTAAAATTTGTCTGCTATAATTATTTTACAAAAGGCTGTATTCCAACGTAAGTTCTATTACAATGCATTTAGCAAAATAGTTATCATTAAAATTATTTCATATGGTTATCAGAGATCTGACGAGGACAAATGTAAATTTAAACAATGTATATATATAGTCTGTAACAAAGTACGTATCTATTATTTATACAGGTAATCCTGTACACAAAACTGAGTATGTTTGAGAAATATTTCTGTAAAAATATAAATATTTGTACTTTGGTATCACAATTCTGACAGATTTTTTTCAGAAACGTTTAAAAATATTGACAGAGTTCCTTAAAATTTAATCCCTGAATAATAGACAGCTCATTGTTAAATTTTGTTTGATTGTTAAATTGCAACAACATTGTTGTTTGTTAAATTTATTTAAAAAAACAATTAGTTCAATTCGTTTAAATCCATTTATTTCCAAGTATGCTATTAATATTTTTTGCGTAGTTTCAATAAATCCTTATGTCGTTCTTTGAAATGTCTGACTAAGAATAATTGCCCCTACGCCAATAAATTCGACAGCGTCATCTGCTCTAGACATCCTCTTAGGTATTTAAAAATAAACCTGCAGGGTACAATTCGGACTCGTACTACGAGGATTCTATATACACGTACTTAAATATACAAATTTAAACATAGTGTTAAACTATTTTTAAATAATAATGTTATTTTTCATTATGAAAACGTATTTCCTAGCATACTTTATAACGTAAATTTATCAAAAATATTTTGATTTCATTACTAATAACCTTCTCAACATTTTATGTTTAACTTTGTATAAAATTTGTTGCTTAAAAATATAATATGTGAAACATTCAAGCTGAAGTATAGGTTCCTGCATAATGGCCTTTTTATGGATCTAAAAATGGAAACTTCCATAATTATTTTTTGTTGAAAAAAATTCATAAACTAATTTGTGCTCTACACAAAGAGGTTTTTTAACGAAGCCCCATAAACATTTTGAGACCTCTTCGAAATGTAGTACTAAATTGTTTTAAATCATCATCATCAAAAGCCTAGCTCAGTCTGCTGTTGGACATAGGTTTCCTAAATCCTCGAGTATCATTAAAAATAAAACCCGTAATCGTCAAGCTGGACAAGCGGATTGTTGATCGCAGTGCGCAGCTTCTCACACCAGTGGGGCTGTTACCCGTCACTGATCCGTGACGGGTAACAGCCCCACTGGTGTGAGAAGCGGGTTTTAGCTACGCGATTACAAATTCTCTGTCAGGAATACGTAACACACTACGACAAAACATTTATGTCATACGTAAAAAAAAACTATGTATTAAAGGTGAATTTCAAATACGTGTGAGAATAGGATGCGGAAACCTCGTGATAAAACAACACACCACGACGGACCATTTTTTATTTTAGGAACTAGATCTTATATTTAAAAAAGAACTATTAAAGATAAATTTCTAGTTTATATCATATCTCGTTCAAAACTTATAAGAGTCTGACCGACTGACAGTCGGACAGACGACGTTGGAACAATAGGATCCTTCTAGTAGGGAATTTGAAAAACGGTTATGACGCGAACAAAAAATAACTTCATTAATATCTATGTCTCCTTCCTGATTACTTCATCTATATACCCTGTTCTCGTTGCTATTAAATAAGGTAAAGACCTATTAAATAAGGACACTAGCGTAATATGTAAAAACCAATTATCTAAAAAAAAAACAAAAAAGTTACAAAATTATCGTAAACAACTCAGCCTGCTCTGCCGAATCGAGCCCGACCGATCACACGATAAGCTTATCTTCTACGTAGACTACTTGATTTTTTTTGCATTCTCACTCCTCACTGTGTCGAACCGAAAAAAAAATGGTTCACGGTCGACTCACTGCGAGCGACTCGACCGCAATGCGTGGTGCGAACGTAGAATTAATGAACTTTTTTCTACACACTCTGTTTCCCAAATTAGTTTTTAAATTTGGTAAAAAATATAATTAAAACGGACTAAGTTCGCGGTCTACAGGTACGTATTATTTATGGGACACGCGTTTACAACACGGTCGCGCGCAGCGCCGCCAAGCTGGAGTTGATCGGAAAAATAAAGGCTGGCAGTGATCGCGCGAAAAGAGTAAAGCGTACACTGCCCTCTCTCGGCAATCAAAGAAAATAAATTATAATTCGATTGAAACCTTTTATTGCACATCTCGCGGGGATGTGTTTTGGGTAGACTAGCGTGTCAGCCACGAGTTTAAACGACAGAAGTACTTACAACTCTGGTCATTTTATAAATAATTAACTTTTAATTGTGTTTTGGACAAAGGATCTTCCTCTAAAAATTATGCCATCTTAATTTTTTTATATATTTATTATGATCTAAATTATTCTTTCTAAAATGGAATGGTTCTCCGCCCTCGTTTTATACATATGTATATATGTATATGTGAAAACAGGATACAGATCTCAATTCTTGGTCGATTTTCAATTCTGTCGATTAGTTAGCTATCAGAATAAAAGTCTAATGATGTTCACAATGATTTTTCCTATAGTTTAATTTTTATTACCAATTTTCTGCGGAAACTGTCTTTTTTCGTACTTGTCTCTCGAAACAAAATAGTAATCGGCCGCTCCAATTAAGACAATAATTTGAAATTCATATATAATTTAATTTATTTTTATTCAAATAGTATTTAAAATATTTAAAACTAGAAATAGTATTTAAAATTAATTAAAATAATATTTGTGGAGGGCACCAAAATCTGTAAAGGGAAGCTGAATATTTGTTTTCTGCCCATGTATTTCGAGTATAGTCGGAAAGAGATCTTTTCTCTGTAGAACAGAAATCCATTTTATAAATGTTTTTTATTAACAAATTATGATTGAGGTGCCAGATATAACAGATAATATTTTTGGATTGTCATCAGATTTGTCTCTTAATGTTATAATAAGTACATTACTTTACTATTATGTATTGGAAGATGTAATTAATACGGGTCTTATATTTAAACAACAAATACTAAAATGAACTAAATTTAAAATATTAAAAAATTATTAGTAATAAAACCGAAGTACCTTTGTGGGCAATAGAAAGACTTGCTAGCCAATATATTTTCATAACAGAAGATAATATTAGTATCCGCAAATAATTTAATGGAAATGTTATGTATCCTTAAATGTTTCAATTGTTAAATGTACGTAAGCGTGTAAGTAACACACTTGTGCGATTTATACTAATACTAAAAAGGTTTATTTTCAATATTTCTTGTTATTAAGTGAAATCTATTAATATGTGCAAAGTTAATCATAATACAAAATATTTGAACTATTTGTCCTGTACTGAACTGTAAAGAGGTCCTAACTCTTGTTAATTTAACCATCGCTCAAAGCCGCGCCCCACTTACAGTTCCATGGAAAAAAGGTACCATCTCAACGATTTCCGTGTATCGCCAATAGTATTATCACGGAAGATTTTAAACGTAATAAATAGGCAGTCACGTCCATAAACATAATGGAGACGGGCGCGCATTGGGCCGGCCACAATGGCATTAAAGCCTCAAAGGAGGTCTCATATCTGTTCCGCTTTCCAACGACAATAGGGTATCAACAAATAACACATTATAATACAATCTGGATCGTATCATCGATTACTTGTCCATTTGTCATCAATTGTACGAGCGACAGGCAGAGGTCAGTTATTGTGCGCTGTTGTGGAAGCGGGTAACTTCTCCGGCGCAGGAAGAGGGTGTAGCGTGATGAGCGGCATGGCAATCGCCCCAGAGACCGGAAATAAGGTGTATCGATCAAAGTCACTTTTCCAAATTGTGGCGCGATAATGATAATGTGTTTGCCAGTTAAATCGATTTAGAGTCGATTGAAGATTAAGTGTGTTTTTAAGAGAGAAGCAAAAAGGCGGTTTTTATTTTGAATTTATTTGCTTGAGCGTAATTTTTATTTTTCCATAGATATAGAAGAATATAATTTCATATCATTCTAAATGCTCATGTCGTATGCGGGCTGTAACAAAAAACGTGTCTTCATTCAAACAGGTGATTCTGTGGATCAATTTGAAGTTCGTTTCTGAAAAAAATATAAGTTTTTATACTTAATTTTTATTCACAACTACATTAAACTACGATGTAGCATGTAGCATTATTAAAGCTACTTTATTTAAATTATTAACCACAACCTAGATTTCGTTGTATGACAACATCTTCAGGTGAGCAGTTTGAAGAGAGTGATGTCTTCAAATTGCCCACCTGAAGAATTCTCGTACAACGGAACCTAGGTCGTGGTTAATAATATAAATAAAGTAGATATATACTAAATCATATAATTTCATTTAATTGTAAATAAAAATTAAGCGATAATGAATTTCTACAAAATATCACCGTTTTGACAGTAATTTTTTTCCGAAGCGATTCATAATCATAATACACATATTGGTTTTATAGTGAAAATTCTTGACTACGATTTTCAAACTGTTTTATTAAATATTGTAATTAAACGTATAGTTAATATGACCAAAACTAGAGCAAAATGTCTTTTCACCGTACTTTACTCTGTTACATAAGCAAACACTTAGATATAAAAAAATCACTTAATATTAATATTTATGGGATCGTTTGAACTTTTACTCGTGTAAGCAATATTAAGTTTTGAAAGGTCCACTTAAATTCGAGAATTATAATATCAAGAGTTCATATAACTAAAGATAATGCAGTCCTGCTACCGCCTAAGTGTTTCAGGAGATGAACCCAAACTCGCATTCAGATGTGTTTCATATTCATTCTTGCAGATTTCACTCAAACATAAGTAATATAAGATTATAGCTCCATGCAAGAAAAGTTGGGTGCAGCTTTGTTACTGTTAAAGTTATTCAGGTGATCATTCCAAATTGGTATTAGCGTGTGGTTCACATTATACTTGTAAAGTCCATAAGTAATCTAATATTGTCGCATCACAAACAAGAGCTTTTACGTTGGATCTTTTCAAATGGATGAATTGCGAAACATTACCTCCGAGAACAATGGAAAACAATTGGTGAGTACAAGTTCGATTGGTACATTACACAGTTCCTATATATTATACTCAGATTTTTCCACAGAATATCGTGTATGAATAACATAAACCTTTTTGTCATAACCTGTATATGGTACCCTTTGTTTTTCATATGATTTCATTTATTATTAAACTAAAGTGAAAAGTGAAAATGAAACGATTTGTTCTTTATTCCGCAAAAAATCCGAATCATTTTTCGATTACGCATGATAGACTAGAACGTAATTCATTATTTTTTATGGTCCACGTGAAAACCAGACAAAAATTATGTTATAGTGATAGGATAATTTTTGTATTTGTTTGGTCCAATTTTTTGAACCTTTTTATCAATGTGAAGTTATTAATATATATAACACAATTCAAATTCAGCAGCGTCACAAATAAATCGTTAGCTTAGAGCTCAGTTGTCATTGTCGTGGCAATTACAACAATTTATTGACACCTTAGGATTTAAGAACCAGAATAACTAAAGGTTTTACTATATTATATCTGAAATATATCCTGATTATTTATTGCTAAGTAAAGAAAGTTTGAGACATTCATGCCTATGTTGTATAATTTATTATACTATATGTATATGTTAACTAATGAACGACAATAAAGGTCACCTTAACGTTCACTTTAAAAATCTGCATGTTATATCGCACTGACGTTATCCTTCCTTTTATTTTTCATTAAAGTGAGACGGCTTGAGAGAAGAATAGCATCATATAATTTTATGAGCAGAATAAAAAGGACAAGACTATTTCGTCAACAATAGCAGTTCAATAATTTACCTATGGATGACAGGAGATGCGTTTTTATAGGTTATTCTATTTTGGTTGAGCGTCAAGTAAGATTTATTCGCAATATCACTTTTAAATTCGGCGCAAATTGTCTATTATAAATTTTGTTATTTCTTTAGATAATCGATAGAATATTACGAAATTATTACTTCATAGTGTAATGGATCCTTAATTCTCGAATATGGATTTTATTGACGTTTCTACAAATATATAATTCTTTTTTTTTAAAGGAACTATTTAACGATGTGTCTAGGTATCTAATTTAAGATGTAACATAATTTTTATAAGATAATTATAAAAAATGAGTCGCCTTATATTCCAATTTGCTCAATTAATTCCACTAGTAATGTTATATTTATAAAATTATCGAATGTATATAAATAACCTATAAAGTCACCCGTAACATCCACTGGTTTAGTTATTTTTACGTAAAGTGAAATAAGGTCCATTTTAATATACGTATGTGTCAAAGTTTCGTGATGATACCATAGGCGGGCATACACGTATGCTTAAATGCTAATAATTTCGCAACGTTTGTTTTATTCATAAAGTAACATGAAACAACATAGGGCTGATTGCAAACAAATGTCACAAATTTAACAGTCGATTTCGACAGTTGTATTTAGTGAAGAGACTTCTTTTTTCAAGTAGTGGACATTCAACACAATATAAGAGGGGCACCCTTGCCAGGTTAAAAGAAGATTGAGTTGCATTAAAAACTCTTTTTCATTATGAAAATAATATAAAAATGAGCAAGCGTGAGAATAGGGTAGGCGTACGGCAGAGTAGGCGCAAGTGCATTGGGTCACGCGGCGGCGTCGTATTGTTCAGAGGGTCGCCTTCCAGGAAGCGGTCCCGGTTCGAGGTCGCGCTCGTACCGAGCACTGTGACCCGCTTATTGTCTCATGCGTCGCTTCACCACCATTTATAGCTTCACTCCAAGACCGTACGGTCTTTTTATTATTATCTAAGGTAGATACATATATAGAGTCGATAACATATCTAATCAAACTGGACGACTTGACCAGGAAAAACATCAACAACGGCAAAAGTTGGTGACGTGAAACTTTTAAAAATTGGATAAGTAAGAAAATCACCATCTTCTTCTCCTTGTAGCTTTTTCTCGTAACTTAGGTTAGCATTATGGATATTTTAACTTTGGATGCAGCTGCCCGGAAAAACGAGTGGTACTTTCAATGTACTGCTGATGTAGTTTTTTCAGCCAGGATATCCTCCTCCTACCAGGTCTTTTTTGCCTCGCATAATGATTTGAAGGAATTGGTATCATCTGACTAATGGTAAATCTACGAGTAAAGTTTTATTTTTAGGTTGTCGTGGTGAAAGAAAGTTATCTTACAAGTTAATTATGACCGACTCTACTCGTTCTTCGATTCATCCATTACAACCTTGCAGTTCCTATATCTCTAGGTCTGCACGCTTCAAATGGTATATAGCAACCAATTGATATATAGCAAAATATTAAAAATGAGAATGTTTTTCGCGCAGACCTAAAAATTGGCTGTTATGAGATACTCGTTTAAAAATTTCATTGACGATCATTACTACAATTAGACAGTGAACAAACGAACGGTAACCGGAGAGCGGGAGTTTCAGATATTACGGTGGATGTGGAAGCACAGGTGGATGGGGAGGCCAGGTGAAAATCAATTTTCAACCGTCACGTTCTCTGTGCGATTTTTAGTGGCGACTTGGTCTTATTTATAAGAAATATTGGCAGTAATATACTATGGGAGGTACCATTGAAAATTTGTAAAATGCCGGAAGTGGAACCAATTCAGAAATTTGGAATTAATTCTTTGTTTTAGAAAATAGTCTTCGTGGCACTCTATGCATGATTCATTCGATGGAGTCGCTGAGAGAAACACCGCACTCAATCCACCCTTCCTTATATGTTTTTTCCATAGTCTCTTCCTCATATTGCATTCCTTGTAGTTTTTATTTATTCTTGGAAATCGTATGAAGCAAGGTCATAGCTGTATGGCGGATGTCCCAACATTTCTACACCCGTCGAAGTTAATTGTTCCATCTAGCTGAGCGTTCTACTGCAAGGGTCATCGATGTTCGCAACAGGCAAACAATCGCCGGTATACCAGTCTGTGGTGAAAATTATTTTATTTCCCGGAACAATCGTTGCATGATAACCCGTCCGGCCGAAAAATGAGGCGACCATCTTTTTTCCATCACTTCATCCTTTCCTCATCTATGGAGGCAAATTTACAGAAGGAAACACCCACTGCGCATACTGCCTCTTATTTCCAGTTCGCAACAGTACATCCAGCTTTCGTAACTCATGATAATGTCGAATACAATATTTGAGTGAAGTCCGTCGAATTTTTCTTCGACCACATCAATACGCCAGTATTTTCAGTTTCAGTCAAATCATGATGCACCCATCTAGCACAAAGCTTCTTGATGCCTTAATACACATGTAGAATTTTCTGTATTTGACTCATATAAATGCCTAAAATTGCTGATGTTTTTCTATTTTATCAGTCATCATCATGAGCTACATATCGATGTTAACTTCAGTTCTCACTGCTGAAGCACGTCCCTCATTCAGATTAATACGACTACGCTTGATCTTGTTAAACCAGTCGTAAACGGTAGCGCAGAATGGGATTTCATCATAAATTACCAATCAAAGTCAATCGTAACTTTGTTGTTGATTGAGACCACAATGTAAACAATAAAAAAATAATAGAATGAAAAAGTTCTCGCGTTGACGTAAAAACATTAACAATTTACAAATTGCCGCCAATTTATGAAAAGACAAATGACAAATTAAGAAAAATACCAGTGAGGGTTACTAAAGAGTTCGCTTTTCGAAATTTTCATTCATTTTTTTGTTACCGTTATTAAAAATGGCCAGTTCTAAGTTACCGTACTATTTTCGTATAATTAAAATAGGGAAAAGAACATTAGGTCGACACTGAGAGATCGTCGTAAAAAATAGGTTTCTGGTTGTTGAGTTACAATATTTTGTTTCTGAGTTTTTTAAGTTTTATTTTCCTGGGAGTATTGCGATTGATAATATAAAGGTAATGAAGATTTTCTTTTTTGTCCCTGAAAGCGATTATCTCAGAAACGGTTGCCTATGTAGGTATGAAAATAATCTCGTGGGGAAAATGTACACGATATGAAATGTAAATGAAAATAAGAAAATAAACTTTTAATTGACAGAAATGACTTCATTATATTTGAAATATGGAGCAAAATTCAACAATCTTTATTTTTTAAATAGCCACAAATTACTCAAGTCGATTCTCTAAAAATTAAAAAATAAACTTTCTATGTAAATGATCACTAAAAGTAAAAATTGACTAGTATCTGTAATATTACGCATGCCCTGATTTCTCTATATGTAATCTTATTAATTTATTTATAGACGCCAAAAATCTCAAATGTATATAGTGGATTTTTTGTCACAGGAGCAATTTCTTTAATAGTAATAAACAAACATGCCCTTACAGTACTATTAAGGGAAATAAGGACTTCTTATTTGGCCTCATCCTCTTCCTCATACATCATCCTCCCATTATATATATACATATATACATATATATATATATATATATATATATATATATATGGGTGTGTGTGTGTGTGTGTATAGTCTTTGGGTCATTTGTATACAAAATCTTTAATGTTTTTTTTATTGTTCACTAAGAAAATGTAAAGATTAAAAAGTACTCAAAAATTTCAAGCAAGTCTACGTGTTTGTACCCTTTTAAAAATAAATAATTTACGCCTTTACAGCTATAAAAATGACATTCATATCAGGGTAAATTCAATAACAGAATATGAAAACAATATTCTTTACAAACTTGAACAACAGGAAATATTTGCATTACCTTTGTGTAACAGTTGAAATACGTTAAATTATTGACTATATAGTCCCACGCTTTATGTCCTTTTATTTATTATAATTTTTAAACCTACCGACCTTGCTACGCAGGTAAAACTCCAAGTAAATTATTGTAAAGAACAAAGGCAGGCGGAGAAAGATTATTTTAAAATCCTAATACGAATGCACATATCAGGTAAGCGAAGCACTCGTGATGACTTCTTACTTTGAAAAGTTGATGGTTTCGATGACGAGGGCGGGCGAGTGTGATTAAATTATGAATTAATTATTTATCATTTCTCGTACGACGAAAATTAATGCACGTAAATGATTTTAAGTAAAATTTAAAACAGCTTTTTTGTTACTAGGTTTTTAACTCGTGTCTTTTTTATACCAGTTACAATCTAGTTAAATTTTAATACAGGGCTGCGCAATTCGACCAACGCTTTCCTACAAATAAAGCGGTAATTCATTTGTATCAATAGATAAAATGCTGGGAATAATGCCCACTGACAGGTAATGCTTGAAGTAATGCCCTATGAAAGATAAAGCTGACGTATAATGCATTTCACCACCATATAACGCTACTCTAACACCATTTGTCAATAAGTTTAAAACACTGTTACAATAACGCTTCATCGAAATTAATGTTATAATTTGAACCATAGTTCACAAAAAAGAAGATATATACATATATATATATATATATACATATATATATATATATATATATATAAATATGTATATTTATATATACGTTTTTTTATTTTTTTCTAACTTGGAAAACAATATTTTGTCCCAATATCCTGAAGCAATATTCTTTTTTATCGTTAGTCGTTGAAAGTAATATGTAATGTATTTTTTTATTACATCTATGCTAAAGGTAAACAATTTGAATGCTGATTTTTCAAACACAATTTTTTTTCAATACGTGATCCAATAACTGAGAGCGACCTATTATTCTGCAGCGCGTCATGAGTTTTTTAGTTAAAGAAAGTTCGTCTGCCTTCCCTATATTTGGCATCTGTGCATTATCTTTATTAAAAAAAATTAAAGGGGGACACGTATAAAATAAAATAGTACATATTTTTCAGTTTGAAAAATTCATAAAAAAATAAGAGATCCATCTGTCTGTCTCTTATTGTTCTAAAAACTCTCCTGAAGATAAAAAATATCACGAGAAAAGATAATAGAATGATTATTATGGAGTCTTTTTTGCATGTTTCTAATTAGTTTTATAAAAAAATGTAGCGATGTAGGTGTCTGCCCCCTCCGTATATTCATAATCCGTTATGATATTAAATAATAATATAAAACGTTCAGGGTATTGAGTAAGTGTATTTGTAAATAAATATGAGTTCTCCAATCACCCTAACGGGCTCTCCAAATCCAAACAGAAATAATGTTACGATTTTTATTCTATAATGTTACAATTTTAATAACATCTTTTTTCACAATACAAAAAGTAAAATATATTACGGAAAAAAAAGGAAAATGTATCGATACTAAAACTAAAAAAATTTTTTTTTCCAAATAATTAAGACTGCAATCTGCTGACAAAAAGTGCATGTCAAATATTTATTGAGTCTTAGAGATATTATATATCACCCTGTAAATAAATACTGAATTGAGTGGATATGGGTGAAGTATGAAAAATGCCAATCAGAAAACAAACAAAAATAACCAAATTAATCTCTTACTTAGTTTTGTTAGAAAAATTATTCAAGCGTTAATTCATTCATGGCCTCATCCGCATGAGAACGGTTCTATCATAGGTAACCTGTCAGAAAATCTACAAGGTCTAGTATCTAGATTTGCCATACGGTATTCCCACAATGTTCATTACGTCAAATCTATAGTAACTATTCAACTCTTAAGTCCTCAACTTTTAAGTATTTAACTATTCAACTCTTAAGGTAATGACTAAAATATAATTTATACAAAATACTTCTTGTACAAGCATGATACATTCTTTGCTTGAAAGTGAATTCTAAAACACATCGGGAAATATTTTCCTAGACCTACCTTATTCATTTGCCGCGATTGTTGCCTCAGACATTATTATTCTTGAAACTTATGCAAACATCTGGTCTCCGTATGGAGCTACTTATATCCTCATGCTGGAGAAAGATATTAAAACAGTTGAATAGGTTTTTATAACATAAAATGTATAGCTATTATCCTTCTTTGTTCCCTTGAGATATTGTGACGTTCATGGCCCAATAAATTCTTTTCAACTCCGATGGGAATTGCTTTCAGTCATGCATTTTTTTAATTATTAAATCATAACGTTGATAACCCCTGAATCTTTAGTTAGTAGCTTTTCATTCTCCTTGCTGGTACGCGAAAGGACACTAAATAGCTCACACCACTTTATTTTTTTCTACCCTATTGACCGTTCACGATTGATTGCTAGTTAGAGTGACGTCTAATTGAATTTCTGTGGGCTACTTTTCTGCCCTATATCTTATTATTCGTACATTTTATAACTATTTGTTTTAATGTTCCTCTATATGTCCAACGGTTTGAGTAAAACTGTAAGTTTGGCATGGGGTTTTCAATAAATAAATAAATATTCCCTCTTATTTTTGCTAATTTTCACTAAAATTTATATCATTTCATATAAAACTATGTATGAAATGAAAAGTACGTCTGGGTTATGAAGATTTACCTATCCTTACCTCCATGGTCTGGCCAATATATTGGCGATAAATGACAATTATCGAATCTTCTAAAATTGTGTCGATATTATCTAAACAATAAGGACTGAACTGTGCGATTCCTATCATCTGTAGGCTCAAAAATGAGAGAGAGAGATACCAATTGTTGATGACTATCAACATCTCTCTATATTCTCTATATATTAGCAGCCACGGATATCGGAATTCGTTTGATACGTTGTATTAAGCTACGTCTTACATATTAGGATTATTTTTTTAACTAATAGTGTTAATTCTCTTTTAGACAGAGAAGATTCGCAAATATCAACTTAAGAAAATGAGGCTAGGCGATACTAACTAAATTATTTCTTGGATACCTATCAGAGTTGCTTGCTTAAGAGAATATAAACTATTGAATATATTAGGCGTTAATTTTGTAGAAATTCATTATTCGCAATTAAATGAGACTACGTGATGTAATATTATTTCTACTTTCTTTAATTTCTTTAACCGCGACCTAGGTTTCGTTGTATTACGACATCTTCAGGTGGGATTTTGGCAAAGATTAACTCTTAGGAACAACCAACAGTATTTATATGTTACAAACGCAATAGCGTAAGCCTGCTATTGGCAAAGATTAACTCTTACTAAGATTTACTAAGAGTTAATCTTTGCCAATATACCACCTGAAGATGTTGTAATACAACGAAACCTAGGTCGTGGTTAAAGAAATTAAAGAAAGTAGAAATAATACTACATCACGTAGCCTCATTTAATTGAGAATATAAACTATTAAGCAAAACATAAATTTAATTTAAAGCTAAATATAATTATGTTTATATGCTACACGTGTTTATTATATACAACGTGTGAGTGACGAAATTACAATTGGTTATTTATAATTATATTATAATTATATATAATTATATCATTTGATTTAAATAAATTTATAATCATTGCAAGCGCGGTAGTGAATTTATGTTTTGTGTTTACGTAATGAGGTTATAAAAAAAACCCGCAGGTCATTTCACAAGGGATGAATTATTAAAAAAATGTTAGGTTATGTTTGTGATAGAAAATAGCGTAAAAAATATTTTCATTAAAAATTACTCGTGGAATAATCTGCTTGATTTTTTTTACTTCGCCACTTACACAACACTTCGCCACTTACACATATATTTGTAATGTTTATAAAATTAATATAAAAAAAATTTATTAAACAGAAGGGTTATATTCATCCTTCAAACTTTTTATAAAATACATATGTAAATATAACCATAGATATCTTTATCTTTGTTTATATAGCGTTCGTTCTCTCCAGAGAGAAACCATAGATATAAACTAATCTGTGAATAATGTCTATGGTGAAAACTATACAAAGTTCTAACCGCAGGCTATTCATGAAAGAAATATCGATAGTCGTCGGTCGAAATTTGCTATCTATGTCTGGTTTTTGAGCTTACAGAATGAAACAGATCACGCATTCCAGTCTTCGTGTCTATAATGTTACCATGCCGGCATTTCGTCACCGAGCTCAGAATATACTGGAAAATACTGGCCGTTAAAATGTAAGTATACCACGCACGTACACTAAAAAAGTTCTTTTAGTCAATATTGTCGTTGACATTGTTTGACAGTTCAAGGTCAGCCTACCTCATTTTTGACGTATAATTTTTTTTTAGATATTTTACTCTATATTTCATTTGACATTGGCAAAGGTTCTTATGGAGAGAACAAGTGCTATATAATCAAAGATAAAGATAATATATGTTCGTTATAGCTTTCAAATTAGTTATTTAATGAATTAATAATAAAATTGTAAATTTTTATAAATCAAAAACTTTTTACTATAACATATACTCTGCTCATCACTCATAGTCCCCCTCAGGTGATTAGATAGGTAATAGAATAAAAATAAGAAAAACTAAACTTCCTCGCTTAATGTAAGCTGAACATCAATGTACAATAACACCGTTCACCCTCTCGTACTCTCATACCTCCTATAGCCTTCTTGTTTAATCGTAGCAAATCTTCAACGACAGACGAATAACTTCTAGCAGTAAAAGCCGATCACCATTCAGGCCGTGTTCTACGAAAATGAAATCTTAACATGAAAACATGGAAATGAAAAGACATGCAGCAAGTAAATATAGAAATAAACGTAGGATAAACATCAAGAAATAAGTAGATAAAGATGCGAAAAATATTTGTTTATATGCTCTAGCGCATCGAACCTTAGAAATCAGTACATTATTTTACAAAAATTTTCTTTTGAACACTATTTGAGTTTACATTATTAATATCAAAAATATTTCTATGCAGGTAATGTCAGTAAAATAATTATATGTTTTTTGATATTTATATTTCTAAACACCTCACTATGATTAACTGCTGAATTCGCAATTAAATGAAACTACGTGATGTAGTATTATTTCTACTTTTTTTAAGTTCTTTACCACGACCTAGGTTTCATTGTATTACATCTTCAGGTGGGCTGTTAGTAAAGATTGCGCCAAATATATTCAACTACTGATTTGTAAAAAAATCACAAAAACCTGCTTCAACTTCGGAGAGATAAAGTAGCACAATCAATATCGTTTAAGTTTATTAAATAAAATACACAAATAAATGAAAACATTCAAGCGTCGTGTATCAGGAAACATCATTTTTCAATAGAATCTTGAGATAAACACATTTTGATAGAAACACAAGCTTTGGCTAATAGCCGTTCAGTTGGCCTTGCGCTTTGTGTAAAAGCCGGCAACACATTAAATGTACCGACTATTATACGATTGACTATGATCAATACGCGTATAAGTTTCACGTGAATAGACCGCAATGACCGAGGTCATTCTCATAATAGCTTTGTCAATAGGCTAATGGTTTCGAGTCATGCACAAATATCGAATACAAGCTTTTTATAGCCTCATTGCGAGACGATGCCCTAGAAGTATAAATTGTATTAGTTACGATACGACATTGCTTGTATATTATGCTAGAGTTGTACGAATATAAATGGAGTAGCTATAATAACTACAATTACCTCTATCTCCATATGAATCTAAAGTTATCTACGTATCTCATGTTACTCAATGATGATGTATTGCATCGGCCATCAGGAAAGAAAGCGGTCCTCAGAAATATGATAAACTATCGCAAATTTACTTATATTTATTAATAGTATAGTCATTAGTATGAAGTGCTACTCATGATGCGTGGTGACTCTTATCCCAGTATATAAAATGTATATTAAAAACAAAACCAAAAAATCTAAATTTTAAATAAATATTTTTAAATTTAAATGAATCTGATGTTTTAAAGTGAATTGACAGTAAAAGTATTCTTCAAATAGATTTGGTCACATAATACGGTGGTTGACTCATTCTTAATGTTTTATATTTTTCGTACAATATTGTGAAATATAAGTGAACTAAAAACCGCTCTTGAAAAAAATTCAAAAATTGGTTGAAAAATAAGCCAGTTGTCGGCTTCTAAATTTGAAGATCGGATAGAGTTGGGTATATCCCTGTCTCTTTTCCTCTCGTAGAATATAATGTGCAATATTAAAAATGCCTCACAACACAGTATTGCCGTCCTTGTCTAAAGGTTAAATTTAAACTTTTATAACTCGGTCAATTTTTAAGATTATTAAAAAAAAATTCACTCTTCAGCAGCTTGTACCTTGAAATTATGATTAATGAATTAAAAAAAATTTAGTCAAATACCCAATTTACCAGCGAGTGACCAACTTATAGGTTTCTTCCAATTACCAAAAAAATTGAAAACCTTTACTTTTTCTGAAGTAATTTCTATATAGTAATAAACTAATAAGTTTGAATCATATACTTATATTACTTCCTCTGAATACATAAACTCATACATCCCGTCGAACCCGATTATCGTTAATTTTTTTTAAACCTATCGTAAATCAATTTCTTAAAACTGATCTATGAAATTGCGTCTTATCAAATCAAATTCATAATTTATAACAAAAAAAAATAGAATAGATCTCAATGACTCTAGGATGTACTCGAAATATGTACTTACAAGTATTAACGCGAGAAATACTCATCACACATGATTACTTAGTTTTAGAACATTATACATCCCTTGTAGGTTTTCGTATGGATGTATGACAAAATCTTTATGGTTTGCTTGTATACTTTATTGATATAATACTGAAATTAAAACAATATTTACGATAATATTTATAATAATCCGCAATATTTGCGTACTTATAATAAATAAATAGTAATAACTTTTTCTTAATATTGCAAAATATGTTATATAATGTCTTGAAATCAGCATATATCTAGTTTCATTTAATATATATATATATATATATATATATATATATATATATATATATATATATATGTATAGAAAAATTAGCGTCAAAATTAGAGTAGGATTTAAAAACATACTTTAACCGAATTGATTTTTGCTTATTTTTCACTTTTACTTCTTTTGTTTAAACACGGTAAACGAATTCAATAAACATCTATCTAAATATATTATTTCTAATAGGTGTTTTTTGGTCGAGCGGCTCGATCTCTTTAACTACTACACCAAAAAAAATAAAAAAATACCCACTTAAAGCTTATGTTTTCTACTTTGGGCGAAAAATATAAAAAAATTCGAAAAAAATCTTTTTGTTAATAAAAAAATTAACTTTTATAACAATTGGCATGAGCGCCATCTGTGGGCGACACATCAAATATCTTAGCCAAATTGTATACTTGGAACACGCTAGATGGCGATATAGTGCGAAGACTTCGCACGGGTCAGCTAGTTTTACTAAAAACAGATAACATTTAAATTGAGACAGATAGAGAAATAAAGTTGGAAGTTACCGTAGTTTGAGTTTAAACCCGATAATTTAAATTTAATAACGATTCCTTTATATTTAGCGGTGTTACTTAATTAAAAGGAGCAATTGAACACTACGCAGTCAACAACTGTCTACCCCAAATAACTACCTGCGTTGACAAGTGTCACACAACACGAATGCTTACCAAGATTTCACCTTGAAACTTTTAACACGTTGCTGCTACCGATTTAAATACCCATGCCTAACTTGTTACTTGAAGTACCTACACTCAATTGTTGAAGCATCGCTTACTTACTGTACATACGTTGAAACGTGTTGTTTAGTGAATGCAAAGGCAGACGAGGAAGTCGAACCCGTTCATTAAAGTTATTTGTCAATACCCCAACCGCAATTGGCGATGTCCATCATGTCAAATGTTGAAATGTTTATTTGTCTTTCTTATTATATAATTATATATTCTCAACGTGGGCGTGGCTATGCATTGCACTCAACAATGATTGGGTTGTTAAACTTTATTCAATTATATTGCTCTAACATGGGCTCATGTAACACTTTCTATAGGGGACAAAGATGTCACTAAAAAGTTTGTAGCACTTCTTTTATTGCTTAAGCCGCCAAATCAGAGGTGTTCGATATCGAAATTTTTTGATACTAGGGATCCTATTACCACTGTGTATAGATACGGATACCTGTCAATAATACTTGATTGTACGCGGGCACGCACACTTACTTTTCAGGTGTTCTATCGAGAGCACGCAACCTGAACACTCGTCTCAAAGTATTTAATATTTTTTGCAAGGTATATACCGGAATTTTTCGTATTTTGGTCTTTCACTTATTGTGTATTGTTCTGTTGTTATAAAACTTTTGTCTCCTGTTTTCAGAAACTATGAACGAACGCGTGCACGCCAAATGGTGGTACAAAATGGAGTTTAGACAGACGGGAGAATACTTAGCATGAAAGAAGCACAAAGTACGGGTAGATGGAAATCTAGCTTGTCCGAGAATGTGATATGTTACAAATATGCGCCTACGTTGGACGTTATATATGAACTTACGTTGGAATATGAGCTTACGTTTGACGTTTTTTTTTATTTCATTCTTTCCTAAGAAGGAATTTTTACGATGGACGGTATAGCCAGTGTCGTCTCTAGTCGCTTTGTTTCTTTTGCTTTTAATGTAGTTGAGTCATTACAATGAGAGACAGAAAACTATGTATTTTATAATAAGTATTTGCGGAATGTCATACGCTCGTACGTACACACCGCGCAAATACTTGGTACTCGTACTGATTACAATATATACGCCCCACCTCTACGCTTCAAACTTCCTTAACTCGTCCGAAAACTTCCTCTATACTTAAAATGCTTAATACTCCCTTCAATCCTCAAGTCGCGCGAAATAAAAAAAAAGTTAGTGTTTTTATTTCATATTTTGTCGGTCATATTCTTTATCAGATGCCTTTTTTAAGAATACTAAAATTGTCATTTAACAAGAAAAAGAATATTTTGATAAACACAATCATATTTAATTTTTTATAATGTTTATTCACAATGAACAATACCGTGGTGATATACCTCCTGTAATCTTTTTCTAGGGTTGAGATTTTAAAGCGAAAATCAATTTCTGAAATCGGTTCTAGAGATAAAATAAACAACATTTTTCTCTTTACATATTAGTGAAGCTTGTATTGAAATATTAAAAATATAAAATAAAATTAGCATACACAATTTCAATCCTCACACACTTGTGTACACATGTTTAATTTACTACAGCACAACTGTTTAGACCTTCTCTAAATTGCAAATTATAATATATTTTACGACCATATATATATATATATATATATATATATATATATATATATATATATATATATATATATATATATATATATACATACGTCCATACATGTATACACATATAAATGTGTACAGATGTCACGGAAGTCATAATCCAACCGAAAAGGTGCGATAGGGAAAACTATGACTGTGTCATAGAAAATTTTACCTTAATAAAAATCTCTTATTTTTCATGATAGACACTTTTCTAAAAATTTTTTAAAATCACTACTCTGGGTACTCACGACTACAAATTGAGTCGGATTGTTAATTTATTTTATGGTTAAGTATAGCTGAGTAATGTCTTTGAAATTAATTGCAACCTTTTATGACAACTAATACGGTTCTTAAAAATAAAATTCAAAAATTTACTTTTTAGGATCATTCAATTTTGACGGTTTGTGCTGAAAAAAAATGTACTACTCAGAACTGGAAAACTATCTCAAAATTACAATGATATAAATCTTACTGCCTTTAACTATAAAATAATTGTATTCACACTAAACCACATAACGCAACCTTGTGTTTTAATTTTCTTGTTAATATATTTTCTTTTAAATTTTTTTGTAGAAACTCTTAAATAATCCTGGAAAACAATGTAACTAATTTAACGTTAAAAGTTTTTAACAATTTCTTCAAAAAATATTTATTTTTTATTTTTCATTCTAACAAATGTTCAAACTGCTTGCAATAGCTCTAATGTACGTGCGACATCAAAGCAATAAAATAATTTAAGGTTGGATACAATTTTAATTATGGTTAAAAATATTAAAAAACTTTTTTACCATATCTTTTTTAAATCCGCCACGTCAGTAACAAATGTACAAGTAAAAGGAACGATATATAAATATTATTCGTTTATGTTTAATTTAAAAAATATTTGGATTTTAAATTAGATGAAAAGCCGACAAGATCATTAAAATTCTTTTTTTTAATTTATAAATCGTTTAGGTCGACATTCTGTTACGAAAAGTCTTTCATGAAATTTGTTTATGGCTCTTGTGTCCATGGTTCATAAAGAATATTACAAATTTTGCGACAATTTTTATTCTTAAAAGTAGAAGGCTGAAATTTGCAACCAGTGAATATTTGTTATAACAAAAAATAAAAACTTTATTTTTTGGAAAAATTGTCAAATTGTTTTTAATCTTAAGTTAGTTTTGTTATTTTTATGGAATATATAATAGTTTCCATGAATAAAATTGAAAGAAAAATACATTCACAAGAAAATTCAAACATAGGATAATTATCTCATAATGGTGCCTTCTATGATTAAGTGTGGCTATTTTTTTTTATAGTTAAAGGCTGTAAGATTTTTAACATTGTAATGTTTGCATTACCCGTGCAAATTTTTTAAACATATTTCCAGTTCTGAGTAATACACTTTTTTTAGCACAAACAGTCAAAGTTGGGTGAGGTAAATTACGATATCTTAAAAAGCACATTCTTGAGTCTTTTTTTTTTGAGGGAACCGCATTATTTATCGTGGTTAGAAAAAGCTTATTAATAACAGCTACATACACTATAACAATCAGATTTAATTTGTGTCAACATTGCGGTATTAAATTTTTGCGGTCTAAACTTTATAAAAATGTCACAAATTTCCACTTCATAGCAGTAATAGCCTGCTAGTGAAATAGCAGTAACGTATAGACGGGTAGAGAGACAGGCAGACATAATAAAATTAAAAAGGTTCCCGGTTTGGATACAGAACCCTAAAAATGCGCTTGACAAGAGAAAATTAAAAAATAAACTTTAAAGTTTTATTTAGATCGCGAAAAATTATATTACAAATAAAAAATGTTTTTTCTTTTTGTGAAAAATTATTTTCTTTTTTATGATAGTTTTAAATACTGTTTCTAAGGAACTCTTTGTACTGTGCAGGTTGCAGTAAGACTGCACAATGTGCAGATTGTGCCCATCGTAATTTCTGTACAGAGATGCAACATAGTGATCCATGAAACTTAGGCCACACGAGGTTGTCGAAAAATAATCGATATTGAGAATTTTGATGTAAACGTTTCTAAAAAGTTATTATATTTAAATATTTATTGTTATTTAATATTTATTAACATTTCTTGAAATATGGATTTGCGCGTTTATGGAGATACCTTTTTTTATTTTTTGTTTCAGTTATTTATTTACTCTTTACTAAATGTCTTTACTAAGTTGTGTAAAAGTTAGTTGACATTATAAAACGTAGCATTTTTTAAAATTGGTTTCTATTACTACAACGCTATATCGATTGTTGCAGATCTCTTTTCAAGAAGACCGTGGTTTCAAATAGACAAGACTTGCAAATAATGAAATAATATATACACATTAACAACTAATAAAACAGAAAGCGACTAACACATTCTAAATTTATATACGTGACACTTTCATTCACCTCTGTCAATTATGATTCAAGTGTCTATTGTAATATCGAAGATTACAAAACAAATTTTTTCAACTGTAATAATAAGAAAATTATTTTCCTATTTTACAGAAGGGCTTTTAAAAGTTTTTTTCTTTTTTAAACTTTTCCTTTCCTTCTCTTCATAACGGATTCAAATTATTGCATTAGAATTTTCCCTATCATTCAACCTTTTCATACGCTGCATTCTTATTTTTAAACTGGTCTTTTAAACCCCATCCATCATGTGTATGGTAGCATTGGGAGAAAAACAAATTTGTTTCCGATTTTCTTTGAATTATTTACGGACTAGTAACAATTTAAAGTTAGAAAGCAGATTTTGAATTCGAAGCTGCTAATATGATGCTGCTTCTACTAGCCTGGAGCCAAGTTCTAAGTAATGTTGCTATCGAGATATTATTTGCGATACATTTATAACACATTTCATTTGGCACCAATTCCCGTGGCCTTTACGAATGTTCGTATTTTGACGTTCAAAAGAATGGCGACTCGCCGACGCGACATTGCATGGATCGTGACGTGCCATAAGGATCATTCGTAAGGAGACTTAGAAGTTTAAAACGATTCATCGATATCTCATTTGTTCAAATCGAATTACCTGTTCTGGCTCTTTAGAGTAACATTTGTAGAAACCCATAAACTATACAGATACATACATACAGAGACTGATAAACGCAATACCCTCCTTGGCGTACAGTCGAATAAAACGGCTATCACTTTAAATGTGCTTTGCATTTCACCACGACGCTTTGAAATTGATGTCGTCTGCCGGCATCAAATGACACGACGACATAAGTCCAAAAACACTATACATGATGAGTGAGGATACGCATGATAAGGCATCATCGACTTTTATTTATAATTGCGGACGATGAAGAGTACCAAACATACAGTGACTACATTCAGTATCCCAAGTTCATAAATTAAGTAAATTGTTCAACCCAAACGGAAATCTCCCATCCAAAAAGCAGAAGTGTAATGTCTTTAAAGCAAAAGCTGTAACATGCTTCTTTAGAATAACACATACCGATGTTTTCGTATGTATAAAACATGTGTTTTAATATCCCACTCTCGCATTACCTTCCCGGAACCCGACACGAGCAGTTCAGCTGCACAAACGTATCCAGTCAAGGTGTGCCTACACTGATATAGACCCATAAAACAACCGACGACGTTAAATATTTTTTTAAGAAACAAGAACCTGATTGTTTCGAAAGTTTAAAATAATTTTAAGCGTAAGTATGTTACGTGGTTGTAATTAATAATATAAAGCTGACCGTGACATTAAAGAAATTTAAGTTCAAAACTCTGGTCTGGTGTTTATTAAGTAAGCTTCTGCCGGCAACTTCGTTCGCATGGACTACATTAATGTAGCCTATTTATCGATAATCTAGGTTATAAAAGGTAGAAAATTCTGTATACTACTACATAAGGATCACGGATATTGAAATTCACAATACATAGTGTGAGTCAATACGTCCTAACCTAAACTTACAGAACTTTTCTTTGTATATAATTCGGCGCAATCGAGGAGCAATCTTTTCAATATCATAAAAGAAAAATGCTATCCCTTGGAAGCTATTTTAGATATCGACAAAAACTGGCTTCCACGTTAATTACATATAATATTCTATTGGCATGTTAAGTATCGTGTAGATCCATTCAAAAAAGTTTTAGAGTAAGAAATATGTATCCATCTGTCAATCAAAACTTTCCATTTATAGATAAATTGAGATTTGTAAATATCAACAAAGAAGGGAAATTATATTCTTGGAACGATAGAAGTTAAGTACCTAAAAATCCTGTTAATGATTTCATTAACGTAATTTGTTTCTGTTAGAAAAATATGCGTTTAGTGTGACAGATGTGTATTTTGTATTTTGTATGCAATATAAAAATAATGCAACTTTCATAAAATGACAAATAATGTTTCCAGCAATTTCATTAATCAATTTTCCATCAAGAAGCTATAAATAATGCAATCAAAAACGACGATACGCAGTTGTTATCAACTTTCAGCCCCCTTATTACACTTTATCTTATATCATTTAAAAAAAGGGTAGTATTCTCACGTATAAGGTCTCAAATCAATTTTTTCCATGAGTCGCTTGTAGACAAAAGTGACAAGCATATATATATATATATATATATATATATATATATATATGTGTGTGTGTGTGTGTGTGTATACATGTATATATATATATATATATATATATATATATATATATATATATATATATATATATATATATATATCATCGTTAAAAATATAATTATTTTAATCTTTTTGTTTCGGTTAAGTAAAATTGAGTAGAAGCTTTGGCAACCAATAAAAGCATAATATAAATGCAAAATAAATTTTTAACACAAAAATGAAAGAAACAATTAAGTTTAATTAAATAAATAAAATCATACACAATTAAATGAAACTACGTTATGTAGTATTATTTCTACTTTCTTTAAGTTCTTTACCAAGACCTAGGTCTCGTTGTATTACATCTTCAGGTTCAGGGCCGTTAGTAAAGAAATTTGCTAATAACCCACCCACTTGAAGATGTTGCAATGCAACGAAACCTAGGTAAAGAGCTTAAAGAAAGTAGAAATAATACTACATCACGTAGTTTCATTTAATTCTGAATAATGAATTTCTACAAAATTAATGCCAATATATTCAATAAAATCATAATAAATATGACATATTAATTCATACAAATACTGTCAATTAATTTATAAAAGTTATGCAATTACAAAAAAAATACACCACAAAATAAATAAATACATTTGTCTAAAGAGAAAATATACGTCTTCATTATAAACGTAGCATTTATATATTGACTAGAGAGAAAAATTATATGAAAACAAACTCGAGCAGTGGTATTCGAACAAAGACCGCCGACAATCCAATTTTTCCATTAAACCATATCTAGATAGGAATGCATTTAAAACACATGACTGAAACTAATATAAAATTAAGTTTTGTAAGAATTTAGTATGAAAAAATATTTTTTATTCGAATTAAATAAAGAAATATTACTTCCTAAAACAAAATTAAGAAGAAAAAACACACAAGCATCGAGATTCAAACTCAAATCACGGGCGCCTTCCGTACGCTTTACTGGTGCGTGGATGATATATTGGACAAAGTGACAAATTAAATATATCCCAGCTTTTCTCATTCCGTTACACTCGGCCTAGCGCCGAATACATCCGAACTTGATCCATTCGGCCATAGTCGGCCTGCATCGAGTACACACGAAGCCCGTCACGCTTGGCTTAACGCCAATCGCAAATCTTTTCCCTAAAACAAATTTGGACTAGGTGAGCCAAAAGACTTTTACGCTTCAAAAATAAATCGCATTATGTATACAATGCTTTCCTGTATGACGGCAGTCGGGTAATATAATATATGAAGCACTGCGTAGTAATGCGATCGCTGCGCGGGTCATAAATAGCGAGTCGGGCGAGAAAATAGAATCGAAGCGGAAAAAACAAACACTAATTTATGGATTACAAAATTGAAAATCAACGAGGTGAGCGGGCCTTTCCGTCCTCTACAACGACCACCGCCAACGCGAACGTACGAATGTATAAAAATTGATACGTATAGAATGCAAAACTCACGCGGCTAAATGGTTGTTGGGTGTTAACGGGGCCGGTAAATGCGACATGACTTGTTAAGCTTATCTCCTTATAAATATTTTACTTAAATTGACTTTCAAGCTAATTTCGTAAAGTTACTGCACACGCTATTTTCTGAGTATCGATGAAAAATATGATATGTATTAGTTTTTGCCCACAGCTCGCATTAAGCTGCACTAATGTACAAAGCAGAAAAGTTTGTTCGTTAATAAACAAACAAACTTTTTTCAACGTTTCTTTCAATCTTTTCAGACGCTAACTATATATCATTGTTATATCTTAAAATGTGTTGGCTTTTTGAGGAAGATTATATTTCATCACGCCACATTTTATATGGGAAGAGCAATGATAATAAATTTAACGGAAATCGGCGAACACTCCTTAAACGGTGCAAAGAAGAGAGAGACCGGCATATTTGTTGACTGATCATCTTGAGTATGATATATTCTTGACCCCGACGACCGATGTCTTTCGGCGAACGGGACGGAGGTGTTTAATGTAACGGCGGGGAATAGGAATGAACAAGATAAAACCGCTGAACACATCCAATTTTAAAATATGACAAAAAGGTTTTGAACCTGAGAAAAAATTATAATAAAATTAAAAAGGAATGCAATACAGTAAACGATAGTTCTGTTTTTTATGGTTAGCTATTTTTCAAATACGCTAAAATAGGCGCTTCTATACTTCGATCTGTCAGTAAAATACAAATAACTTTAATTTCGTCTCTAACTTTAATAATAATTCTTACAAAACTTAATTTTATGTCAGTGACAGTCATGTGTTTTGAATGCATTCCTATCTAGATAAGGTTTAATGGAAAATTTGAATTGTCGGCGGTCGTTGTTCGAATACCACGGCCCAAGTTTGTTTTTTATATTATTTTTTTATAAAAAAAAGCTTAATCTAGACCTTTATCTCTAGTATTATGATTAATACAAACCTTTTTTGCTGTTACGACAGGTGATTAGGTAACAAACAAACGTTCTAACTTCGTTTCTGTAATATTAGATTAGCTAGATGTTTAAATAGGCTGGTCGTCCCGGTTTTACCCGGACAAAAAGGAACTTATGTAGTAATAATTTTTATGGTTAGTTATTTTTCAAATACGCTGAAATAGGCGCTTCTGTACTTCGATCTGTCAGTAAAATACAAATAACTTTAATTTTGTCTCTAACTTTAATTAGACCGAAACATCACCCTCATCTCCACCCCCATTTTCGCGTTTTAAGAGTGGCAATTAGAAAAAAAAATTCTTAGGGTACAACTTAGAAGTCAAGAGAAACATAGCGGTGGGATGTATGTTTTTTGTTTCATTCTTTCCTAAGAATGGATTTATGCGTTGAACGGGATAACCTGAGTATGCGCGTAACCGCTTTGTTCCTTTTCCTCTTATAGAAGTTGAGTCATCATGAACAGAGACAGTAATCTTTGTATTTTGTAACAGGTATCTGCGGAATGTCATATGCTAGTGTGTCTCTTTCACGCAAATACTTCCTACTCGCATGGATTAAAGTATATACAATATAGGTACCGTAATTTCGTATTTGTAATTTTCGGATTATTCGTGATAAGTCAATAAGAGGTGGTATTTGGATTTTATTTACATAGATAACAGAGGGGAATAATCTATGAATAATAAATAACATTCTTATTTTTATTTCGCAATCGTACATCACCGGCATATACACTAAACAGGTTCTTTGTTACACACTGATGTATATTTGAAAATTTTTAAATTTTTATAGCAAATGTTTATTTCCGCAATTGACATTTAAACATTTAAAAAAAACGTACCTTCATAAGACATCCATTGCAAATACGTTTTGTTCAAAATTTTGATTATCTTTTTATTCAAAACCAGCATTGTCTCAATTTTTCCAACTTGGGATTAGAAATATACCTGAAAACGCTTGAAAACCAAATTTTCGTATCCTTATATTACATCTATCCCAGTCGTCTCAGAGATCCTCCAGGGGTGTTTTATGAGACCAACTCGCCTCATAAAAAGGAGGAGGGTTGCTACCACCCATCAAACGCTACCACCCAACAGGGTCAAGGACTGTCCCTTCACAGCCATTTAGGTTTTCAAGAATAGTTTTATTTAACTCTAAATGACTCAAAGATCAGTTCTCTCTCAACTAAGTCTTGGTGACTATAGAAACAAGGTTCTAAGACACAGCGTAACTGTACTTTGCTATTTTGACGCAAGTTCCCTAAATATTCCACGCGCATAGTAATGCTCACTTTATATTCCATCTATAGTTTTCCTGTTTAGATAGTAACTTTATTTTATTCTAGTACTCGAATAATTCTGGCAAGCTATATAACATTTGAGAGGCTCTCCTTTCGTAAGTCTACTCCTTCCAACGTTAATGCCTGTCCTTAAAACACGTCAATAGTCTTCGCAAGTGGACTGAAAACGAAATGCAATTATTGAACTCAAAATGAACGTTCCATGACTTCACGGACGGTATGTTTAGATCTACAAAAGCACATTTATCCTTTTTATATAATGTGTGTGTATTTTTAATATGTATGTGTATAAATATATATATATATATATATATATATATATATATATATATATATATATATATATAAAGAAAAATGATGCAAAAGGAAAGGATGGGCGTTTTTATAATTTTGCACGGTAACAACACGGCATGATTAACATAGAAAGAAAATATATAGAAACGTTTTGAATTATTTTCTACGGTAATGGGAGGCTGAGGCATCTACATACAATGGAAATTATTGTTAAGTCTATTCAAAAATAATACAATTTCTTCATCAGAATTGCCACTCGCGTTTTCCATTTCGTTTTGATTAACAATGTAAACTTATTAACTATTTACAAAACTCAATTAATATGTTAATCCATTAATACTGCAAAGAATTTTCTAAACAATGATTGAATACTATATATAATAAATGACTGTTCGGTAGAATGACAGAAACCTAAATAGCTGATGGCCGGGTGGCCCTGTTATCACGGTTAATTAGCAGTTTAATAATAATTGGTCTCCGCGAATACATCTGATCGAGAGTTTAAGCTTTCAACGAATTAAATCAAATGTTGGTCTTAGGTAATTACTACTAAACCGTCGTTTAACTTCCGTCAATGATTTAAACTATAATTAATCTTACCGGCTTAAGAATGACAGCTGTGGTTTTTTACATTTTTCCCAACAGTTAAATGAAAATCCATCAACAAAAAATTATGTACAAACTGATAATTGGCGTCACTTACACCTGGGTAAATTATGATTTTATACAAAATTTAACCTTTCATTACTTATATACATATATACATATACATATATATATATATATATATATATATATATATATATATATATATATATATTAATGGTTATTTGTTATATATTTATATTAGCATTTCCAAGAACAATGTTTTAACAAAAATTCACGTATAAACTGTAACAAAACAAAACCACCACAGTAACGAAAGGAATATGAAACCACCTTTTACTCCATACGCGTGGCGTGATATACCCTTTTGACACGAAATAGCCAGTGACTTCAAAATCTTTCAAGGCAAAAATTTTGACAATTCGCAATCTGTCATTTCCCGGTAAATAAATATTTCCCGGCCAAAGAACATTCTATATCAAGTAACAACAAACTTGTGTATATCATTTTCATAACATTATATTGCTTTTGATTAAATACAAACTTCGTTTAATTCGTAATTATTTATTGTTATTGATACTAATTTGCACTAAAATATAAATTATTTCATATAGAAGTGCGCGTTACCCGAAAAACACTACTTGGTATAATTTTAATCGTGAATGAAAAGTTAGGATTTTGTTTAACATCCCCTTCAGTGGCAAAATGTGCTAGAAAAAAGACATATATACATATATATATATATATATATATATATATATATATATACATATATATATATATATATATATATATATATATATATAGAGTAAAAAAGGTTCGCACGAAAGAATATGTAATCCGAACGCATATCATAGAAAAATTATTATTATTGTGCTGTTGTTAAGCAGCTAAATAACGGACTGTTGGACAAATTACGATCGTAATTTTTTTTTGAGGCAATGCTCTCACTGTTTCGTTATTGTTTCCAAATATATACTCTATATATATATATATATATATATATATATATATATATATATATAGAGTAAAAAAGGTTCGCACGAAAGAATATGTAAACCGAACGCATATCATAGAAAAATTATTATTATTGTGCTGTTGTTAAGCAGCTAAATAACGGACTGTTGGACAAATTACGATCGTAATTTTTTTTTGAGGCAATGCTCTCACTGTTTCGTTATTGTTTCCAAATATATACTCTATATATATATATATATATATATATATATATATATATATATAGAGTAAAAAAGGTTCGCACGAAAGAATATGTAAACCGAACGCATATCATAGAAAAATTATTATTATTGTGCTGTTGTTAAGCAGCTAAATAACGGAATGTTGGACAAATTACGGTCGTAATTTTTTTTTGAGGCAATGCTCTCACTTTTTCGTTATTGTTTCCAAATAACCATTAATATATCAGTTGCAATTAATTCGATACAGCGACGAATAGGTAAAGATACGTACTATAATTTATGTACATTTTTATAAAAAAAAACGAATATGTTAAACAAATAATCGACCCTTTCCGAGATTTGTTTAATAGATTTTTATTTCGTAATTCCTGCCTTCCATTATAAGGGCAGTCAGACTCGTACTCTTAAAAGACTACTCAGGAAGAACTAAGATAAAATAAATTTAACCATCAACTAAGTCGTATACGACTCAGATCCACTGCATCTGAATGCCGTCGGGTAAGTAAACTGGTACTGCAAGAGAACAAATAAATACGCTTTTCTCGGTACTCTTAATAAAGAGTGCAATGCTCGTGTTTCGCATTTTTACATTTAATATTCAAACATAAACTTTAGTATCCACACCTAAACCTCGTCATCACGTAGGAATGTCGCATTCTATTTCATTATCATAAAACTTACATGCGAGCGGCAAAACGCATAGTATTTTAATTGAATCATATTTATTACTTTTACGATAGAGCTTCAGTTATATATTTATGGCGACAATAGCGGCAGTGATAGGTCTAAGTGACGAGTATGTATTACATATGATAATGGCGCTGATTATGGCCTTTTAAGATTTACTGCCTTGCTGTAAATGTACTGCTTTTCCATTAAACTATACTTACATGTTAAACTTCAAATATAGTACGAGTATATAGATACAGTAATGGGAAAAGAATACAGACACGTGAGAAAACTCCCAGATTACACATCGTTTTAATACTAACTACGTTTAGTAGTGTCGCACTGTGTATTCCTTGTGGTAAAAAGAACTGCATTACAATTACTGTCACATGTCATAACTACGTCATTATCATTTTCAAAATTATAATAATTTTTGTATTTTAATCATTGCTTTTGTCTATTTATATTCCCTGTAACTTTTTCTGTTTCCCATTAACTTGCTCAACGTATTTGCGTTTTAAGGCGTAAGTTAAACAAGGATTTTGCCAAGAAAATGAATTAATAAACAAATAAGGGAAATTTGTTTTTTTTTATTTATTTGACCGCCTAAAATTTTTTTTATTCATTTTTTTATTTATTTGACCGCCTAAAAAATTTATTGTTTTAGGCTACTGCATCCATTCTGATGAAAATTTCACTGATATATACCTCGGTGGTATCTCACTGATGGCCTCCAAGATGGCAACAGGCTCTCTATAATCGTCTTACATCTCATGAGACTTAGTAATAATGAGATCATGTTGAGAACGTTTAATGATAAACACAACAACGAAACATTACTACAATAAGCAAAAAAATAAATAAATAATTTAAAAGTAAGTTAATGATTTATTACATTATTTTATAAAACTTATCTCTGATATGGTCCATCATATTTCAAACATATTATTCACACTTAAATATTCAGGAATTAAAAATAAAATTGATAAGATTAACGTTGATAACATCTTGTGATATTATAATCTTGAATAGTTTCAAATAATATAAGTGTTTACACGAATCTCTTTAGAGATTATAAAATATTTATAAATTTATCTCATAACAAGACAAAAAATTCAAATGAAAAGTGAAATATATATTACTCTTAAAGAATTTCAATAGCAACAAGAAACGGATGGAAAGTTGGAAAAGAAAGCGTCTTGAAACTGTATTGACCGAATCTATGATGAATAAAAAAGTAGTGACCGGACCTAAGATGATTAGGAAGATAGGAACAGATCTAAGTTTAATACTTGTTATGAAAGTAGTGATCGAATCCATGATGAACAGGAAAGTAGTGACTGGATCCAAGATAATTAGGAAAGTAATAACGGAATCTAAGTTTAGTTATGGAAGTAATGATTAAATCTATGATAAACAGGATAATAGTGACCGAAATCTAAGCGTACTCTTCGTTATGAAAGTAGTGACCGAATCTATGATGAACAGAAGAGTAGAGACCAAATCTAAGACGATTAAATAAGTAGTGATCAAATACAATTTCACTACTCGTTGTGAAATAGTGGCCGAATTTATGATTATCAGGAAGTAGCGACCGAATCAAAGATGATCAGAAAGGTATTCTTTTAATCTAAGGTAGCTATTTATTGTGAAATTAGTGACCAGATCTGAGAACTGACTAGGAATATCGTTTTTTTTTCTCAATAATACGATAGTTTGCTTTCTCTAATATTATTTGGTATTTAAAACATGTCTAAACAATAGTATACAATACTTTGAAATACTAACACCGATGTGAAGTGGAAATCGACGCGTACCAGTCTCTATTTCTAATTTTCTTATTTTTATTAACGAAGAATTTAAAAAATGCGTCTTATTTTTTGAAAAATATTTTGAAATCATGTTTATACGCTTTTATAAAATTGGTACATCAAGCCAGCTTCTATGAATTCCTGAGTAGTGAATGAAATAATTAAAATCAATAAAAAATCTCGTACCTCATCTCTTTCAACATTAACGCATGGGTTAAATGTTATGTAGTGCACACCCGGCACCATCTGAGTAATAACGAAACGATGCGGTGAACCCCTTAATTGGGCTTTGAATACAAAACGACGTGAGTATTTATTTCACAGAAAGAAATTCCTATTGATTATACGTGTAAATTCAATGTTTACATACAGTTTTTTGTTAGTGTAGTTTGTTTACGACAATTAAATGATTCAATATAATTTTCAATAAATTTTCAGAAATATGTTTTTGAGAAGAAACATAAAAGCAATTCTTTCTTTACCATTTGTATAGAAAATTGATTTATAAACATTCCTTGAAACTTTCCTCACGTTTACCACTAATACGAAGCTTTAAACCCAAAGCCTTTATATTTGTTTGTCTGTGAATAAGAACCTTAAAACGATAAAAAGAATGACCCGAAGAGGGCGACCTGAATAGGGTTGTTAATCTTCAGGTCATAACTTTATGAATTATAATTTTTTTTACCCTCGATAGACCTAAATAAATTATTGTATTTAAAATTATATTCTCTATCGAGATAAAAGCACTGCATTCGTCTCAACATTGGTCTAGATTTTGATTAGAATTGATTCAGAAGTACTAATAGGATACAAAATTATAAAATATTATAAAAATAAACCGCACAGTAACTGTCGCATGGTCTAAATAGACGGATCTGGTTGTAATTTAGAATTTGTTTTTTTTTATAAATACCTTTTAACCTTACGATATTTTAACAGTCTTTTCCAAGTTCTTATCTAACCTCGAAATTCAAAGTACTGAAGTATGAATAAATTTAGAAATTTAATTATTTTTTTCACATTTTTACATTCCTAGTGCCATATAAACTAAATTGTATACCATCAGTTACTCGATTTTCCGGAAAAATATTTATTTCTATAATTATTTAATTTCTAATATTCGTACGAATTTTTAAAGAAATGAATTAAAGTTAACAAAAAATAACGTATTTCTTAAAGTAAAATTTACAATTATATAATAATAAATATAATTTACTGTTATATAGAATACCTACAGATCTGCTCGTAACCTCACTATAATTATTATATTCCGAATGAGATATCATGTATACTAATTTGAATAAAATAAATTTATTAATTTTACATTCATCAAATATATAAAAACTATTACATAACTTTTAAATGTTTGTCGCAAGTTATTTGTGTGAATTAGTTTTAAATTGCGAAAATTAACAGCATAAAATAACAACTAAATAAAGAAACCGAGAATAATGGAAATCAATTTTATTGCTTTTGTGATTAATATATTCTATATCGAAGAAATTATTGAGAAAAAATAGCGGAATATATAACATATTCCGCTGCCGAATATATAAGCTTCTCCGAACTCAGTAAGCATTTTCTAGCATATTTGGTCTGCCTCTCAATTTGTTCGAGTATGACAAGAAAACTTCTAGTCAATTCGGATGGAACATTGGATAGTATGTGACTATGATCTTAGATACTGAGGATATTTTCATCCTAATACGTTAATATTATAAATCTGAAAGCATGTTTTTTTCTGTCTGTTTGAAATGCCTTATCAATTAAACTAAAAAGCAATATTAATCTGGGAGAGGATATAAATATGTGACATTATTTTAGATCTGTGAATAGTGATGTGTGACAATATTTAAATTGGCTAAATATTTTATATTTAGGCCTCCCCTTAATATTTGAATCAAATAAAAGGCATTAGAGATTAGAATACAAAAATACGTAATTTACGCCAATACACAAATAAATACATATATATTCATTATGTAGTATCATTACAAAGCTATACAATAACCTTGTTAAATAAATAACTAGTTGAAGACGTAATTATTGTCAATTAAACAATCTTGATTATAAATTATTTGATTCTTTTTACATAGCAATTTGCCTTAATATTTATTTAATTTACAGCCAGTAACCATTGGAAAGAGGAAAGTATTTATATACGTTACTGAAAAACATATCCTGTGAACTTGGGTTTATATTTTTCAATATAAAACCAATTTTATTCTTTTTTCGAGAGGGCTATCAGCAATATACGAATAAACAATATGATTGAAGCGCGTCTTTTTTAAAACCAATTTACATTAGTCAAAGAATTTAAGTTAATATGGAATGTAAAGAACATAATAAAGAATGGTGAAAGGAAAATAAGGCCTAAATGCGTCCTGCATTTAGGCCTTACGATATTTTAAATAGAAAAACCTCTAAGGTCCAAATTTCCCAAAAAAAAAAGAATACTGTTCTTTGTGTGACCAATAAATACTGTTCTTTGTGTGACCTGCGCGTATATTTATGATTCATAGAACCCCTGTTATTCTTGCTTTAACATAGGTTTATTATAGTCAGATATTTCGCAATATGTACGTAGTTGGAATACTTTAAAAAATAATGTCAATAAACATTTCAATTTTACTTTAAATACGTGGAAATGAATTCATTCAAGGTAGTAATTTTAAAATAAATTACTATTGTCATAAAGTTTCGTTGATATTTAAAATACGCAAATATTATCAAAAACTGGCGTAAAAAACTCCCGCGGGTCAAGGTATCAGGAGACATCAAAGTACTAACTGGTGTTTGCTGAAGCAGTGGCTTGTTATACGGACCTAAACAAACAGGAGGCCCCTAATGGAGGGTTAAAATGTGTATAGACGTCACTGAAATACGTATTGATATATTAAACTCTAAGGGTGAGAGGCAACGAGCATCGGGTCTAGTTTATTGAATATTTTCTAAATATTAGATAAAAAAAGTATTCATTTATCAATGTTGCATCTAACAATCGCAAAATCGATCTTCCACAATTTATGTGCCAAAAAAGTAATCGCATTATATTAGCCTATAACTAAATGTTATGTAATATTTTAACAATAGAGCTTTTTCAAAAACTGTAAGCCCAGTCGTATACTGACATTTATTTTGTGGAAGGACTATTAAAGAAGATAAAGCCTTTTTATGAAATAGCCCTTCAAAAAAAATTATTTAAGTACCGTTTTAACCATTGTACAATAAACGGTTTAAAAGTAACTCACAAGTTCATTTAATGAGTTGACTGCTTCTATTTACAATTTAGATGACGTCAATCTATAAAAAGTATTATCGAATAATTATATATTGACAACATTGATATTATCAAAATAATATTGCGCGTTATAAATAATATTGCGCGTTATAAATAATATTGCGCGTTATAACATTGATATTATCAAAAATAATATTGCGCGTTATAACATTGATATTATCAAAAATAATATTGCTCGTTATAACATTGATATTATCAAAATAATATTGCGCGTTATAACATTGATATTATCAAATAATATTGCGCGTTATACGCCGGAAATATATTTACACCAACAAATGTTATGTATTCCTACCAAAGAAATTTCATTTTAAAATATGTCACTTTCAGATTCCGTCATGCTCGCGCGTCAAACTATGTTCAAAATTCGACGTGCAACTTTATATTGAGTTTCATTACTCCGTCAAAATATTTTTAGTTACACGATTGAAGAAACTATTGTAAGAGATATAAATAATTAATACCTTGTCTATATAGGTATGGTACTCCTAGTGATGTCCTACAAAGCGATGTCCACTTTCCGACTTCAAACAAAATCGAAATATTTACGATAGCGTTAAAAAAATAACTATGTTACATAGTTTTTCGTAATTATCAATACATGAAATTCCTAAATACTACGATTTTTTCCGCTTCTCGAGAATAAAGTTTACGAGTTTTTGTAACAAAGAGAATTAAAAATGTCCTTTTATTAAGAAATGTAAAATTTACATAAAAACATTATCAATACGTAAAAAATAGTACATAGCAGTGCACATAGCGTCCATTATTGCCCAGATAATATTTTTCCGTGAGGTAGAATTTAAATATTTTTATTCCGAACCATTTTTAATACAGGTCATTCAACGTAATACATGAATGTGTAAGAATTAGGTGAATCTGAAATGACATTCGTGTAGGGTGAATAAAAAGTACATACGTATATATACTACTAACTTTATTTTATCGTTCAGTTATTTCCGGTTTTCTGGAAATATAAACTTCAATCATATTTTCTTTCTTTAAACTTTTGGTCATAAAAAGCGATCAGTAATAACACAAAACTTCGTATTGTTATAATAATGTTCCGTAAAATCAAAGCAAAGAGCTGTTATAATTACGTCACGTCCGTACATATCAGTCCATCTGTCGCACCGTCATACTATTTAAAACTTACATGCAAGACATTTTGCAAGTATGTACTTCAAGTAAAGATCTCAATTAATATATAACAAAACTAGATTCTTATCTTTACGGTTTTTTCCTATTTTTAAAGTACCTACCCTTATGAAGAAGTGATAAAATATTTTAGTTAAATTGTAGGTCAATTTCAGGGCATCTAGAAAAGTAAGAAAAACCTTACTTTCGGTATGTTCCTATATGCGCTTGACCAGGTTTATGATCAATTTTCTTCCATTAGAAGCAAATAAGCTATGCTATTTTTATTTCAAACTGTATCAACATATTTTTTTAACTTATTTTAATAACTTGAAAATGTAATTAGGAAGATACAACCATGCTGTTATAACCTTTTATAAGATAAGCGTCAACATTTTAGAAAGTTTCGGTAAATAAAAAACCATGAGCCTCGAGTCCGTAGATCGTTGATGAAGTTATATTTGTTTAACGCTTCACGTTAATTAATAATTAGTAACAAATTTTCAGTCAAAGCTATTAAATAAATGCTAATACCTACTTATAATTTTGGCATTATACAAAAGTAAATGCACGATTATAGGCGCGATAATCGGTGGCTACCTACCGATTAGCGTTTGAATAAACTTTTCGATATTCTCAAACGCCATGCTCTTTGGTACTCGGTTGTTTCGGCCGCCGGTCGGATGGCTTCGGAATTTGTTTTCTTAAGTGTTACATAATTTTAATGTGACAGTAAGACTTGGCCGTCGCGAAATAAGTTGGACACCAAAAAAAACTACTTATTACCTCTCTTTCTTCATTTTGGATATTAACCTACGTGCAGGAGCGAACTTTGTTTTTTTATGCTTTTTGGTTCTGCAGAATCGGGAAAATGTGGTGTTCTTGTTTAGGTATATATCGCTATGGGTAAAAACTGTATTTTATAATTAACGTTCTTGAAAATAGTTTTGAATTCCTTCTAACTAAATATTTCAAGCGATAACCCGAATATGAAACTAAACAAAATTTCTTATACACCCTATAAATTATTTATATTTTGTATTATGTAAAAACTGGCTTTGACAGACAGACAGATACGCGAGTGATCTTATGAGGGTTCCTTTTGAGGTACGAAACCCTGAAAAGGGAAAAAAACTTTACATTTTTTACTTTTTTTCATAACATTATGACAAACAGTATTTACTAAATACGTACGCGTGCTGGTTAACAAAATGTGTATAAAACATAATTACATTTTTATATTCTAAATTTGCTAATTGAAAATATAGCCAAAGTAACATTTTCTATTGAAAAATTTAGAAAATAACAATATAATGGTATGTTATACATCTGGCTGTACCTCGATATGGCTAGTAGTATGGTTACCAGAATGTTTGTACTGCCTGCTTTGAACTGACCGCCAAACCTTTGGAATTTCCTTGCTCTTTTTTGTTACGATCTGGTCTGATAATACATTTTATAATATTGTTTTCCCTGATCTTGGGGGAGACATAAAAACTCGACATAATAAAGTTATTAGCAAATGTTATTAATGGAGCATCCTCGTGATCATTAAATTGGCGAATACAGAGTGGCGCCACTAAATCGACCAACATTTTGTTAATTAATTATCGATTTGCCTTTATCTTGTCATATCAATCCGGGGCATTACGTTAAAATTAGTTTTCGAAGTTACCTCTTTGGTTCGCGGGAAATAAACTCATTATTTTTATAGCAAGGGTATACGGACTGTATCTTAACTGAATGATATTAAAACTTAATGTATTTTATTTATGAAAGGGTTTATAACCCCTAGGGAATTATATCAAAATATCATTGGCAATTTAAGGTTTATGAACCAATCTCATACATAATAATTTGAACGTCCCGTTTTTTTAAGTTCATTAAAAATGATTTATATTATTTTGCACAGTATCGTTTTACATTCAACACAATTACTTCAAATTATATGAATATTACTTAAAAAAAATTAATATTTGATTTTGAAGTAATTTTATTCCGGTAATAAAATATAATAATTCAAAACTAATTAAATAAGATCGTTTTTCTACTAAATAAATGCTAGTAGGACCAACTTATTATTGATTAATCATTATTTACATGAAGACTGGCTCTTGCCCGCGGCTTCGCTCGCGTGGTATTAGTATTTCATGACATGAAAGGTATTTTATGTTTCTCTCCATACAATAAGTAATTAGTACCCGAAATGTTATAGCTAAATAAATAGCTATATTTAAAAGATAAAATAAACAAAGTTAGTTTTACTTTTATTATATTAATTGGGATAAGTCAGCAAGAACTAAAAAAAAATTATACGTACCTTCTAGCAGTAAATTTTATAGAAATGCTAGAAACTGGATACAATACTCTACTTATAATATGAAATTTTAACGTGACCTATATTGCACTATCACTATATACGAATCCTTCTAATATTTAGTACAAATTTTTTTACACCCTTATGATCACTGACACGCTTACTAAGGGTTTATTTTCATAAACATAGTCCTACGAAGTTTCGAGTTAATAGGAACACCTAATCGTTTTTTTCCATAAACATTTTGTATCACCGCTTAAGGGTTGATTTTGAAAAAAATTCTTTCGTAATATTTGCCTTCGTTTTACGTGGAACCTCTGCGTAAAATTTCAAAGTTTGTGTCGTGCATTGATGTGTTACTCTATCAGTCTGCTTCTTCTTTTACAATAGACCTAACCAACGTATAACTATCATTCAGTAATTCCTCTTTACCTCTTATACGTTAAATAGCAATTAGAATAGTGCATGATAGCTGCATTTAAGGTGCCTTAAAAGACAAGATAGCTCCTCTTTCAATACTGCATAGCTCAAGCACAGTCAATTTAATAAATGTTATGCCCACCCAAGCAGTTTCCTTTAAATCACCTTATTAAGGTTATGACTTTATTTCGCTCTCTTTCTTCTTTGTTTTAATGCGATTGACTGTACTAATACGTAGCTTCCTTGTTTTAATGCGATTGACTGTACTAATATGGAGCTATATATGTATTCCATGTACTCACATAATTTTTTTTTGTAAATTGTGCTCACAGATGCTTCCGCTTAAATCATTTTTGACAGTCGCTAAGTCAATTTTCGTTTGAGATTTTTCAAATAGTTCATTCAAATATGACTGTGTCCCTTTTTCCTGAAAAAGCGTCTATTTAATTTTTTCAGGTGTAATAGTAAACAGAAATAATTTTAATAAACCCTATGATTGACAATTAAAAATTTGCAAATAAATTTTTTACAAAAAAGTGCGGACGTATTGTTTTGCAGCACAGCTTTTGCCAATCTGATTTTCTATTTCTAGCACTTAATTTCCTTGAGATTTGCAAATAATTTGTTTAATTAATTATTGAATATATTTGGCGTTAATTTTGTAGAAATTAATTATTCACAATTAAATGAAACTACGTGATGTAGTATTATTTCTACTTTCTTTAATTTCATTACCACGACCTAGGTTTCGTTGTATTACAACATCTTCAGGTGGGATATTAGCAAAGATATCTTTCAAAGATGTAATACAACGAAACCTAGGTCGTGGTAAAGAAATTAAAGAAAGTAGAAATAATACTACATCACGTAGTTTCATTTATTTGTTTAATTAACTTGATATTTCAACAATTCTCAAAGAATTTCTCGACGAGTGAACAAACTCGAACAGTTTGTGAATTCTATGTCCGATACATAGAATAATTTAAACGGTTCTATGTCCCATACAATTCCCGGTAATAATTTTATAATTACGCCGGGAGTTTGAAGAAATAGTTCCCACCACTTTTTTCTTACTTTCGGTTGATCGATGTTGTTTTTAAGGGCAGTTAACTTAATTTAATGTTGTTGACAAATATATTTTAAGAACATTGGAAAAGTTTTGGTAAATATTCGAGCATGAATTTTCACCTTCTCTTGAGACATTATTATGAAAATTATTGCCTTTCAGATTTTCCAAATAAATTTTCCTAGAAACAAGCTATAACTCTGTCTTTTCAAAATCACAAAACTTTTAGGGAAACAAATTAAATGGGAACCTTTAATAGAAACGCGGTTTAAGATCGAATTTTGGTACCGCACTTATACCTACCTCTGACACGAGAAGAATCTTTTCTAACAGCCCCATTCGTGGTCGATAAAGTGAGTAGGTTAAATTTAATCCAAAGCCCGATATCTCTCTACTTATTTATCGCTCCAGTCCGCAGAGGCAAAGTCGCTTCAAGGCACCACTCGACAGAGGAGAGCGGGTGGCAGGGACGAGTGCGGGGCCGGGGAGGGCGGGGCGGCGGAACACTGACCCGCGAGTCGCGCCAAGGTCGTCCTGCGCGCCAGTATTGCGCTCGCCGCGCTGCTGGCTTAGTGTGCCAACTCAGTTTAGTGAGGTTCGCTATTCCCTGCTGGCACTGCCTATGAGGTTTTGATTAATTTAAATCGATGACTTTCTGGAACATGATTATTTAGATACTCAAAAATAATGTTTAAAAATTATACAAACGACAGGCACATTCTAAAACTATTAAGTATCGATCCCGGCATATTTAGAAGTCATTCAATTTTTTTTCATCTTCACTGTAATCTTTTTCAAAATATGACTCTTCCTCTAATAATCCTTAAAACCTAAGAATAGCAGGATCGAGCAAGGACCAACTCCATGTCATTCTTATTTAGTTTGCAGTGATACTGCGTTTATACGTTAGCATATTTAGAAGTCATTAAATTTTTTTTCATCTACACTGTAATCTTTTTCAAAATGTGACTCTTCCTCTAATAATCCTTAAATCTAAAAATAGCAGCAAACTCCATGTAATTCTTATTTACTTTGCAGTTATACTACGTTTATAGGTTATAGTTATGATACGTGACGTTTTAGTTATACAACGCTAAGTCTTTAAGACATGGTATGATGATTGCACTTGAGCACCAATGGAACTTGCACAATTTATTGTTATACATATTTATAAAAGGTTATACGTTAAAAATGACGTATTTAACAACAATATTAGAATGCTGGAATATAAAATTTTAATATGCTCCTACAATTAATAAACTGGTAACAAAACTACCAAATTTCGAACGAAAAATCCTCAGATCCATCTTTGATGGATTCTTTGACAATGAGTTTTCGAGAAGGAGAACTAATGCCGAACTTTATAGATTATTTAAAGAACCAGATATAATAAAATTTATAAAAATTCAACGTGTGAAGTGAACAGGCCATATAATTAGAATGAAGGAAGATAGAACGACAAAATAATTTTTTCTGGCCAAACTAACCGGCTCAAGAGGAAGAGAAAGACCCAAAATAAGATGGACGGACTACCTACAAAGTGTTTTGGACGCTCTCAATATAACAAATTGGAAAACGGTGGCGTCCAGAAGGAGGGCTTGGGACAGTCTGCTTGAGAAGGCTAGGGTCCACCAAGGACTGTCGAGTCACTGATGATGAATGAATAAAGGGTATTTAGTTTGCTGTAAAACATCACATTTATAAACTTACTTTACTCAGTTCGTTTTGCTTTTATAAATTTTTTAATTTTTTCGAGTTTTTTTTTCTTTACAGGAATGTTTGCGTTTGCATTTTAAGTGTTTAGTGTCACCAATAATGGCAATTAAATCGAAAAATTTGTAACAAACAATTCATTACTAATATGTAACGTGTGTGGGGAAGACTTAGAATTTTTTTAAACTATGAAATAATCGCAGGAGACTAATATTTTTGTTGTAGACTTCGTTTTTAATGTAAATTCTGTCCTTGTACTTTTTTCCAGTTTTTACAATACCACACTGAATATGAAATTAAATATGATAAAAACTGTTTCTTTTTTCCAACACAAATGTAATTCTTTTGCTGCAACAATTGCCTTAAGTATTAAAATCAACATAATTAAAGTTCAGCCTATAAATTAACAGAATAGGTTTTCTTCCAGATTTTATATGCTTTTTTGTTTACCATTACAGTCAGTGCCAAAATTCCGAAACTTTGTATTTAAATAACTACTTGGCAACTTGAAAAGACAGGAACAGAAAAATTTCATTGCTTTCTAAAGCTTCCAAGATAAAACTGGTTTGAAGCTCCACTTCAGCACAAAAATGTTCATGTCCAACTTAGCGAAGCTACCAACTTAATCAACCGTGAAAGGATACATCGAATGTCAATATAAATCCTTACCAAACTATCAACTACTGTACTCTCATAACATAACACGGTAACACCGTCCTATTAGGTTTTCTCTGAACTTATGTAAAATGTCATAATCTAAAACTAGGAAGTTTTAATAATCTATTTACTTAATTTCCTCTTCTTTTAAAGGTCTATATTATTTTTTAAATCCTTTAAGTAAAATGACACAAAGATTTTCTTTAAAGAATGTGGGTATTTAGATAACATTAAATTCACTTTAACGCTTCGCAAGACAGGATTTGAGTATTGTCACTGAAATTGCAATATTAACCGCCGGTAGACAGTTGATCCATCGGTACAACATAGAAAATTTGTCCAATTTCAATCTTATGAATACCCCGTTATAACCAAAAAAACTAGCCATAGTAATACTGTATAACAGTTAATTTTTTTGCAAGATATTAGGGTTTTAGAACAAAACGATGAGCACTTCCTTCCAGGCGATGTTATTATGTATAAATCGATTTTTTGCAGCTGGAACAGCACGGTGTGGCGTATGCGCGTCGCCGGTTGGACTGTAGCGATTCTAAAAATAACGACGGCAGCGGCGAGCGACAGCCGGCGCAAACTCGCAGAATTCATCGGCGCGGGCTTTGGGCCACGCCGACCACTTTCTTCCATTCGGCCTGCTCCGCGGGGGAAGGGGGAGAGAAGGCCGACCGGGCGGGGGAAGAAGATTGCGTAATCGCTCGCTGGTCACTTATTATCCTGAGGTCGACAAGGCCGAATGAATAAATGTTATGTGCACATGATAATGAAAATTTACTGAATATTTGTATGTGATGATAAAATGTACTGATGATAACATGTACATGTAAATGTTAGAGGAGAAAGCGTGATATTATTGGAGTGAGAACTTGAATAATACTTGTGTTACTTAGGTTTGCATTTATTGCACATACAAATGAAGTAGAACATTTATCGACACAAATATTTCAGGAGTATTTGCACTGCTCATCGCAATTGGTGCATTGAAGTATATGCACTCGTTGAATCCCAAGGCCAATTGGACAAAAGCTGTTTATTGCGCATAAAAATGAAGTAGAACATTTATTGACACAAGTATTTCAGGGGTATTTGCACTGCTCATCGTAATTGGTGCATTGAAGTATGTGTACTCGTTGAATCCCAAGGCCGATTGGAAAAAGCTGTTTATTGCACATACAAATGAAGTAGAACATTTATCGACACAAGTATTTCAGATGTATTTGCACTACTCATCTCAATTGGTGTATTGAAGTATATGCACTCGTTGAATCCCAAGGCCGATTGGAAAAAGCTGTTTATTGCACATACAAATGAAGTAGAACATTTATCTACACAAGTATTTCAGATGTATTTGCACTACTCATCTCAATTGGTGTATTGAAGTATATGCACTCGTTGAATCCCAAGGCCGATTGGAAAAAGCTGTTTGTTGCACATACAAATGAAGTAGAACATTTATCGCCACAAGTATTTCAGGGGTATTTGCACTGCTCACCGCAATTAGTGCATTGATGTGTATGCACTCGTTGAATCCCAAGGTCGATTGGAAAAAGCTGTTCGTTGTTGGTGGCCTCATTGCGGCGGCTGTTGTCTTTGCCAGTGTAGTGTTTCTCATATATCTGAGTGTTATTGCTCCATGAAGTGGACGGTAGGCTTAGATATAATATATGAGTAATTGTTATATGCCAAATACTGTTTATGTTCTGCTATGGTATAGAGTCTTTCAAAGGAATTGGTATATCAAAAGACATTATTAAAGAGTGTTAAAACTCCAGTATTAATGTTCCGATATAGGATCCTGAATTTTTCACTGGCAATTATTTTAATGTTACATATTTTTTTTGTAAGCAAAATATTGGTATTAATTTTACATTACTTGACTCATTATAAAGAGTGCACTTATACTTTATGTACTATTGGTTATAATTATTGTATTACCTTTTTACTTGTTTAACATTGTCTATAAAACGAAATATAAAATCTTTATCCTCATATATCGAAATATATTTTCTCTATCATATGATTCGTAACTTAAGTGTAAATCATTATATCATAGTACAAAACATTTATTGTAGAGTTAAGTCCTAGCAACAAGCTGCAATCGATTAGAAAGTAGGTTACGTGTATATTTTTTTGAATATTACTCATTGTTCCATCTATTGATAAATAAAAATAGTTTCAGTACATCACTTAAACACCAATCGTGTCTGAATATTGCGTTAATTTCGATATCCCTGTACTAAATGAAACTACGTGATGTAGTATTATTTCTACTTTATTTAAATTCTTTATCACCTGAAGATCAATCTTTACGATCAATCTTTACAAATTGCTCACATGAATACATACATATAGTTTTCATACAACGAAACCTAGATCGTGGTAATGAATTTAAATAAAGTAGAAATAGTACAACATCGCATAATTTCAGTTGTGAAAAATTACATTAAAATGAATTTCTACAAAATTAACGCCAAATATATTAAATATTCCAGTGCACTGAGTTATTAATATGCGTTCCACTAAACCAGCGTTCTTATCGACTTTATCTGAGCATTGTATTTTACAATGTATTCATTAGTACGTGCCGACGTACCACCACAAAGATTTTGCTATTTTTTAAGTCAATGCAGGAAAGTTACTCATTGTTGCGTGCAAGTTTTAATGTATCACTTAGATATCAATCATGTCTGTACATTGTATTATTATTAATATCGAATGTCGCACTAAGGTATTGGTATGCTTTACACTAAATCACAGATCTTATCACCTTTATTCTAGCATTGTAATACGATATTGTATTTGTTTGTATGCCACTAAGATTTTGCTATTTGTTAAGTCAATGCAGGAAAGTTACTCATTGTTGCATGCAAGTTTTAATGTATCACTTAGATATCAAACTTGTTTATACATTGTATTATTGTTGATATCGAATATCGCACTGAGGTATTGGTAAGTGTTACACTAAATCACAGGTCTTATCACATTTATCTTTGCATTGTAATACGATAAAGTGTTTGTTTGTACACCACAAAGATTTTTCTATTTTTTAAGTCAATGCAGAAAAGTTACTCATTGTTGCATGCAAGTTTTAATGTATCACGTAGATACTAATCATGTCTATACAATATCTTATTTTTAATATCGAATGTCGCACTGAGGTATTGATATGCGTTACACTAAATCACAATTCTTGTCACCTTTATCCTGGCATTGTAGTACGGTAATGTATTTGTTTGTATGCCACAAATATTTTGCTATTTTTTAACTTAATGCAGAAAAATTTACTTATTGTTGCATCTATCGATAATTTAAAATAGTTTCAGTATATCATTAGGACGTCAATCATGTCTGAATATTGTATCATTATCGAACTCTCACTCACCGCATGAACATCACTAATCGTTGCACCAAATGATTAATTAAAATAGTTTCAGAATAACACTTAGACGTTAATCATGTCTGAATATTGTATTATTTTTTTTATCGAGAGCGCACTGAGAAGTAGGTACGCGTTCCACTAAATCACCGTTCTTATCAACTTTATCCTAGCATTGTTATACGATGATGTATTCATTTGTATCCCACAAAAATTTTGCTAAAAAATAGTAGATAGTTATATCTGAAATTGAAATATAAAATATATTATATAATAATAAAATATATTATATAATATAATATTTAGATAAATATTTTGCTCATGAACCAAACAATTTGAAGTAAATAAAGTTCAGGTAATTCACGTGCATTGAATGCTCGTTTGCCCAATACGAATATTTATGTTCAATTAATCACAGGCCAATTTTGTCATCAAACCCCGCACTCCATTATGAGTTTGTACATAGCTCTTCTAAATAATTGCCCTGACGATAGCACGTACTATGTATGTGGAGATGCACCTACCTACCATATGGAGGGCGCCATCCATCTGCATTCCTCAGCGATGCTAGTTAATTAATATTATTATCTTAATCTGTTAACTAATATTAGTATCTACAAGGAAAATGGGTTTAGGACTCAAGACAGTTTATTTTTTATCTTCTGCCAATGCTTTTATTTTCTTGGAGAAAATTGATTATGCGCTAACTTTCCGTTTCTTTTCAGATATTTATTATCTACCGCCCATTACCGGGAATCCGACGCTATTTTCAGACGCCGATTACAGGTCAAACGCTACGGTATTGACCATACCTGGCTACCCCCGCTTATTTCAGCCTGCAGACCAATCCAGTTGGTCGTGCTAGGGACAATAAGCAAGAGCTAAAAATGTTGCAAGGAGCTCTTACGAAGACCCGTCTCCTTTCTATAAAACTTGATGTGGCTGTTCTGACAAAATGATGCTACCTCTGCATCTCAACCCTGTACCTCTTCGAAATTATTTTTTGAGTACTTCTAAAACTAAGGATGAATTTCTTCATCTTATCTGCCAACATAATTAAAGTTCGGCCGCAATTTATTCGACAGTGTGAATAGTTTAGTTTTATTTAGTTTTATTTAGTTTTATTTAGTTTCCCAAATTTTGCGCAAAAAGTCATGCATTCACTGCGCGACATTTACTCGCTGAGTAGTATTTACTATGGGTTTTTTTTAATATAATTGCCTGTCTGTTCGTACACGTAAAAAAACATTAACTTCGTTTTTAGCGTTTTGTAGAGAAACGAGGAACCCTTATAACTTCATCATGTCCGTCTGTCACAGGCTCACAGTTACAACAGTTTTAGACCAATAAGTATGAAATTTTATGAGTAAATGCTTCGGGTAAAGATTTATATGTAATGAAAGGTTATTTTTTTTAATTACACGTAAAAGAGGAAGGCGACATTTTTTCGCTCACTCTATCAAGTGGTATATTATAGGACAGATCATTTAAATTAAATCAAAATTCAATTTAACATATTTTTAAATTTTTAACTTGTATTAAGTACCTTCGGTCCTTAATTGCTCAATTACGGAGAAAAATATATTAAGGCCTTACTCAATTAATTGGGTAAGGTCTTAATATATTTTTTATGATATTAAGTAAGTAGAGGAAAGGAAAATTGACGCCCAGTTTAGATTTTAAAATTACTTTTTTTTTATTGGGACATCCTTGACATTTTAACTATTGTTAACATTGAAACACAAACAGTTTATTCTAATACTAACAAAAGGGTAGTTTCAAGGGTAGATCAAATCCTACTTATCTCTCTCTTACCCCCCTCTTGTTACTGCAAGAACTTGGTCGGTTTTTATTACTTATTGTATTGCACAAAGCCTTGGAAAGAAATGGGTATATATATATATATATATATATATATATATATATATATATATATATAAATATATAATTTAATTAGGATATTTTATTTTTGTATAGTCATTCAAAAATGTATAAATAAATAAAAATATTAGTCTGTTGACTGTAACGTGACGGTAGTCAATCATTAAGCTAAGCTGCGAGTAAAATAATTGTACTGAAAAATTAAAGTAATTTACTAAAATATTTAGAATCAGAATAAAGATGTTTAATAATAAATTGAAATCACATATCAACCAACCAATTTTAATTTCATTCTTATACATGGTTTTTTTTTATTTTCATTAAAAAATAAATGACATAAAAAATTGTCAAAATATGGTATTTAAGTTTCCTCTGTTATCAGATTTGAATAAAAATGATATGAATAAAAAATTCTTTTGCGGACCTGAAAGGATCTATTTAGAGTGGGTTAGCAGATTTTTTCTGTCATGAATCTAACAATTAACCTGCTTATAGAGTTTCATCCCTTAAAATAGTAAAAACGGAACCCTTGCAGGAATACTTTGTTGTCTAAATGTTTGTAAAACCTTTTTCCAGAGGCATCAAATTGAAGTTAATATATTAAATACAAGTTCTACGATGCCGTTGTCCTAAAACAAAATCTAACTCACTAAATTAAAAAGATTCGGCCTTTCACATATTTTGATATACACTTGCTGACTCACTCATGAAAAGCTACAGCATACTTCTCATAGACTTGGAAACTTTAAAATTTACAACGTAGGTATAAAATAAAAAAATCATTGATCTCGTTTTCTATGCAAAATTATTTCGTGAAAAACCTAGTTTTCTTTTTACTGAGTTTCATTTAAACGATTATGTTTTTCAATTGTGAAGTCCAGCAAAATTATTGTCAAAATTTGCGATATTATAATAATAATAAATAGACGTCATACGGTGTCGCCGCGTCTAGCGCGAGTGTGGAACGTTACGCGGCGGGATACGGCAGGCGCTGTGCGTATCTGGCCGAAAGGAGGGGACAGTATACGAAACCTTCTCATGCTTAACATTTCTATTTCTTTCACATTTATTTTTTTTTAAATACGATATCTGAATTCAAATGAATAATACCTGAAATAGCCTCCCAAGAAAGAAGCAATAACTATTGTTAGTTAATAAATTATAATTTGATTACAAGCTTACTCGAAATTATTATAAACATATATTCTTGGGATGAAAACCAGGAAACACGTCACAGTAAATCGTATAATTACAGGCTATATCTTTCATATGATTCAGTTTCGTATGATTTCAGGCTATATCTTTCATATTATAAAGAAACATCATATCGAAGAAAAGGCGCACAGTCATGGATTAATACTAAGTTCATGGCTGTGCGCCTGTAAATATGGTGCTTGTTTAGAAATCGAGCACAGAGTTACCTGGACAACAAGGCCGCGGCAGAAAAAATACGGTAAATTAGATTTGTCATAACGTTGTGAAGTCGTGACTCTCTTTATCAGATGACTTTCGTATATGGTCAAGTTGTCGTCTAACATCGCGCTGACGGCATTCGTGATTTACTGCAAATAAAGGGGTAAGAGCCGTATCCGTCTAAGGCCTTTTGCGATATCGTAGCGGCCAACTCAGAGCATCGAGTCTTCCATTCGTGCAATCATTGTACAAACGTTCATCTTTCTTTCTGAATAAAAATATTTAAATAAATGAAGCCGAATAACTTTCAAAAGGCGATATTATGATTATTATTTCGAAATCGACACGAGGAAGAAGAATCGACTTTCATATATAGCGCCCGGTATGAAGTTTTATGAGGAATCAGAAGTTCGGAGCGTTAAAAAAAGTGTAACCGTTAGTTGACCTCTTCGCGCGACATTTCTGTGCAACTTTAAAGTGAGATATCAATATGGCATTTTCTTATGGCATAATCGCAATGTTGAGACAAACATATTCGCATTTTCTTGTGGCGTAATCGCAATGATGGAGTGTGACACACGTAGTTTACAATCGTTCGCTTATATCAAGATGTAATTATTAAATGTAATTATGTGTGAATATTTGGTGTCTTGTATCCTACAAAATTAAAATTCTTAGTCTGACGTTACTAAAGGTTTTAAATTTTGTTGCATAAACTTGATATTGTTCATTTGTGTTTTAATTGAAAATAATTATATTTTCAGCGTTTTATTACGATTTACCTTTAATGATATTGATATTTATACACAGTGTTACCTATTTTATACATTCCGAGACAATAGTACTTAAGGAGTAAATACCAGTCGTGCGTCAGAGTTGCTAAAACAACATTTGAAAAATTGTCGTCAGTCTGTTTTACCAGACCTATCCAAATTAATATCTGCGCTACCATCTTGTCTGTCCGAATATTGCATAAGACTAGTGCCCATATTTAATTTATGAACAGAAATTGTCGAGATTAATACAGAAACTCTGCTTAATATTAAAAATTACTTTTATTCCAATTGAGAATATTTTCGAAATGTAAACATAAATTAAAACATATGCGACTATAACGTAACTTTCAACATACACAGAGAAAGCAGTTTATAATGTATACAACTTCAATATACTTTATAACATACAACTACCACATAACTTATAAAACATACAACAAACATAACTTATGCCACAACTACAACATAACCTATAGAATACACAGCAAATTAAATTGTGACACATACTGCTACAATATAACTTATAACACACACAACGAACATAACTTATAATATATTCAGAAATTAGACTGGATAAAAAAAATTGTGCTTGTCCGCTCTGACGGGCGACTGGAGGTTACTCCTTAAGTATGATTGTCTTGGAATGTACAAATTAGGTAACTCTGTATATAAATATCAATATCATTAACTGTAAATAGAAAATTCTTTAATAAAAAATTGTTGACAATACAAATGAACCAGATCAAATGTACACAATCAAATTAAAAACATTCAGTAACGTCAGACTAAGAAGTAAAATCGATTCTTAAGGAGTAAACTCCGGAAATATTCTCTATTAAAGTTTTTCATTAATCGATCGATTATGTGCTTTAGGATTCCATAGCCGAATGGCGAAAATCGGAATCTTGTAATTTCAACATAACTCTCCCAAATGTATGTCCGAACGTAAAAGAAACTTTAGGAAAATGTAAATGTATTAAGTCAGTACATATATATAAGAAACTACTATTTATATTTTTCGTAGACCTTCACTTACATCAATCTTGCAGATGAAACCAATCAACTTGCAGACGAAAAATGGCTATTTGTGGACTCTATAAAGTGGAATGTCATTTAGAAAGTCTTTCGAAATGCTATCGAATAGGTCGCATACATTTTTGTTACTGTGTCCTCTGTCCAATATAGGTTTATCTAAAGTAGCGTTGCCAGGCCTCCCGTATCTCAGTCATATTTGAAGTACTCCACTGAGACTACAACTGTCCCATATTTCTGGAATTTATTAAGAATAAGACCGTACGTACACTAAGAGAGCCGGTTGTGCTCAATTCTCAATGATGAAGGAAAGAAGGAAGTAACTAAGCGCTGTGGCTAGCGTTGCTCTAACCCTGCCCGAGCTTCCTCCAGGTAAATACAATCTTAATAAAAATATTCACAATAATTATAATTTAAATTACATTATGTGACAAAAAAAAATTCAATTTTTAACGTAATTTCCCTTGTTTTTTGTCCCCTATTTAATTACAAAATAATATTTCCTTTTTTCACTATCTATCCCTTACAGCGGAGAAGAAAATCTTGCAACCCTAATCTAATAATAAAGAAATAAAAAAAATAAATAGTGCCCGCCCCCCCCCCCCTCCACACCAACTGTTTATCTACAAGCACATGAAAAATTGGAAAAAAATAACGGTAGCCGTAATTAGTATCCATGTATTGGAAAATTATTTTGAGTAATATGTATTAAAAATTAAAGGGACTAGGGGATCAAGTTGCATTTCTTGCGCGTGTGAAATATACGCTAGGTAAATATTTACATAGTGAAAAATAATATTAATATATACAATAAAAAATGATTAAATAGTTATTTAAACTTTTATATATTCATTTATATATTATTGACACACAAACATTTCAATTCGAAAAGGCAAAATATATTTTTTTATGACAACACCAGAAACGTTGGGCTAGCATGATTAATTAGGTGTTACCATTATTATAAAATATTATTAAAAATAAGATACCTTTTTCATTAATTATAATGAATTCAGTAAATAATCTATTGTAGATAAAATATAATGAATACAATAAATAAATAATAATCAAGTTAATAAAATGTACATTTAAATAATATAAATTAATTGCAAACAAAACAAATAATGTTAATGAATTAAATTTAATTAAGTCATTATAAATGTAAACATAAAAACCCACAAAATATCAATTAGGTTCCGCATCAGACACCAATATTCTAGCTAACTATGACACATTTTCTTTCCTTTAATTCAAACAGTTACAAAATGTCCTGTAATTAATCTTATTATAACTGAAGAAAAACTCAGCCGTCATTAATAAGAAAACGGCGCAAGCTAAACGACATGTAAAACATGGTAATTAGATAAACGGGTAGCTTTATGAACCTGTTATTATATAAACGGATAGATTTATGAAACCTACAATTATATAAACGGGTAGCTATTATCAAAGCTATAATTACATAAAGGGCTTTTTTTTACTTTATATTTACATCATACATGAGTAAATAGCTCACGGTCTAGGTCTACGCTTTGAAAATTAACTCAATCTCTTTTTTCTCGTCGTAGTTAAACATTCCTAGTCCTTGTCAAATACCATGGATAGGTAAAATAAGAATAAAATTGATAAAGTGAATATATAGATTGAAACAAGGAAAAACGGTAACGCCATCATTTCTGCTTGGGCGGAGTAATAAAATAACTTGTAACTATAACCATAATACAAACTTTAATTTATTATACGTGGATACTCCACGTAGTAGAAATTATTTAAATAAATCGGGGTAAAAGATTTAGAACCACTTTATATTGTTAAAATTCTTGGTAAACCAATAGTGCATACCCACTATTTTCGACGTAACACGATCTTCTATCTCCTGGCTATGGTCTTATACCATATTTGGGGTCAACCCTCCTCGTACCTTCTCGTCACAACAGTCCATCTTGTGTTGCATTGAGTGCATGTCCATCGGCTTAAGATCTTTTTCAATACTGCCCTTCCAGAGTACACATCTTTGGTCTTATACTGAACAAAATAAAGTTAAAAACAAATTATAAAGTTTAAAAATTAGAAAGAGCAGGGGTCACAGAGAAAAGGCACAAAGCGGAGGCACAGAACAGCTGCCGAGTACGAAAAACATTTTCTAGGAATTGTTTTAAAAAAATTAAACTAATTATTGTAAACTAAAAAACAAATTATTGTAAAAATTATTGTAAAAATATTAAACAAATTATTTGTAAAATCAAAACAACTTCTATTCTGATAAATTAAAAAACGAATAACAAAAACAAAATTTTTGGATGTGCTTCTGTGCTAAAAAAGACAATTAATTGCCTCTACAAATTTAAATGTACAAAATTTAATTGTCAATTTATAAAGTCACATAATATATTTTCCAATTTTATAAATATAGACGTCGAAAGCGTGTACCGTCCTATCATATAGCCCGCCATTTATCTTCTTACTATGTTCGTATTCATCCTCTAATTAGTTTAAACGGCCAAAATTAAACTCGTCAAAAGCCTGTATTTTTGAACAGCATTTAACGTAACAATTTGCAAAACGAATACGCATGTGCAGTCTGTACAAATTTGCAAAAGAATACGCATGTGCAGTTTCACAGACTTGTGGATACGAAAGCATGCGGTTCGCCCACATATCACAGAACTAAGGGTACGCGTATTCCAGTTTAGCTGGCTATTAATCTAGACTTGAGTTTGATCAGCTACATCGATACTTTGCACGAGAGAACTGTCTGAAACAATGTAAAACAAATACTTGTTTTACTTACAACTTTTCCAGACTCATGTTACTCTTACGTTTGGCTGGCATGCGAACGTTGAACTGGTGTGATTCATTTGTTTATATTAACAGAAACTTCTTATGTTTTATAAATAATAGGCCACAAAGAATGTAAACAGACGTCAGAGTGAGGATTTCAACTTCTCAAGTTTGTGTTCTCGAAACACGTACAGGCAGTACCTACAGCAAAGTAACAACAGAAACCTACCGGTATAGGTTAAGTACACCTGTAGTGTGCTGAAACATATTATTCAAGGATGTTGGGCTCAAGCGTTACAAGAATAAAAAACGGTCAAGTTCGAATAGAACTTGCACTGCATGAGTTCTGTACACATTTAGACACTTAAAAACTTTTAAGGATGCATAGTATTATATATATATATATATATATATATATATTATCTACTATGTCTGTCGTAGGCGTAAAGCATGATGAATATTTAAAAAATATTGGGTGATCGCTATAGTTTTCTTGTGTTTTTCTAGTCAGATTTTACCAACTCTGTTTTTTCATGATTTTTGGTTCAATATTTTCGGAAAAAAGAGAGGAGAATGCCCTGTTTTCGCTTGTTTTTAGAATATCTCTTTAAATATCTATTTCAAAATTAAGAAAAAATATTTTTGTACTCCTCATAGTAAGCCCATCCAAGTCAGTTCCAAATAATATATCATGTTACAAATAAAATTGAAAAAAAAAATTGATCACTTTATTTATCCCCTCTTTAATGTTTATGTAAATATTTTCAAAATGTAATATATATTTAATAATTATTAATATTTAATTATCAGTCATTGGCATGTTAAAAATATAATATACGCGCGTCCGTGAAGTTTGTTTTATATTACTGTTACAGACTTTATTTTTTACTCTTTCCGAGTTGTTAAACTGCGTTATAATTTGTTCTTATATTCCGAAAAATTCCAGCTTTTTTAAAAATATTTCTTATTTCTCTAAAACTAAGCTCATTTTCACCGGTCTCTTTTTGTTTTCACTGACGCGTCCTATAATTGTATATTACACAAATCTAACATGACATGTTTCTTAACCACCATTAAAATTGCGTGCGGAATCATAATAAACCTATAGCGACCGTCGACTGAAAACGACTGCAATATTTTAGTCCGTATTAAATTAAACAAATCTGGACCGTTTTAAAATAACTACTACGCTGATTTATTGTACCGAAGTAAACCTCATAATTCAATATTAATCAAGCTTTTCAGTCATCAGTTATCTATCCATCATATACAACTAAAATAGTCTCAGACCTCTTGAAGTCATTACCTGCATATCTGGCTTTAACTTTAACCATTTCCACTGTCATCTTAAGATGGTCTTGCTTTTTATAAAACATAAAATGGAGAGTGTGCAGAAACACCACTCTCTTTTGAAACGTAATATGGAGAGTATGCAGAAATACCGCTGTCTTCTTTATGAAACATAATACGGAGAGTGTGCAGTAACACCACTCTCTTTTTTTATGAAACATAATGTGGAGAGTATGCAGAAACAACACTCTCCTTTGAAACATAATATGGAGAGTGTGCAGTAACATCACTCTCCTTTTTATGAAACATAATATGGAGAGCGTGCAAAAACACGATTCTCTTTTGAAACATAATATGAAGAGCGTGCAGAAACATCATTCCCTTTTGAAACATAATATGAATAGTGAGCAGTAACACCACTATCTTGTGAAACATAATATAGAGAGCGTGCAGAAACACCATTCCCTTTTGAAACATAATATGGAGAGTGTGCAGAAACACCACTCTCTTTTGAAACATAATATGGAGAGTGTGCAGAAACACCACTCTCTTTTCAAACATAATATGGAGAGTGTGCAGAAACACCACTCTCTTCTTTATGAAACATAATATGGAGAGTATGCAGAAACACCACTCTCTTTTGAAACATAATGTGAAAAACGTGCAGAAACACCATTCCCTTTTGGAACATAATATGGAGAGTGTGCAGAAACACCACTCTCTTTTGAAACATAATATGGAGAGTGTGCAGAAACACCACTCTCTTTGGAACCTATACTTTTACAACGAATCCGTCGCATCGATACTTCATTGCAATAGTAATTACAACTAACAGAAAAGCAACCTCGAACACAAAAAAAATATTGAAAATGTAACTTAACACATTTGCACCCCCTAAACTTACTTTTACATCCCTTTCTATAACGCGTAAAATAAAACCGGTGAAAATGATCTTGGCGTTACGGAAATAGCACGAAACTTGATAAAAACCTGGTATTTTTAAAAATAGAAAATAACAAGCAGTTCAGCAACTGACAATTAAGAAAGATCAAATAATAAAATACAATCTGTAACCATAATAAAAGAGGAAGCTATCTTCATAAACGAACATATGTTAAATTTTTAAACTATCAAGAATTGTTGATTATAAAAAAAATAACAATAAAAGTCAGTCATTGACTAAATTAATTAAAAATAAACTTAGTTTTTATTCACAACTAAATGAAACTACGTGGTGTAGTATTATCTGTACTTTCTTAACCTAGGAAACCTAGGTCGTGGTTAAAAATTTTATTTAAGTAGAAATAATAATACATCAAAAGTTTCATTTAGTTGTGAATAAAAGTTGAGTGATAATTAATTTTCACAAAATTAACGCAAAATATATTCAATATTAATAACGCAAAATAATATACAAACCTTCATTCCGTATTGTCACAATTAATGTCTTTCGCTCTTTTCAAAATTTACGTGATTTTTTTCGATGACCCTGTCTGGGCAGCTAGTTTCATGTATTAGTATGCTGCACTTTGTCTCACCTTGCTGGTTCATAGAGTTCCGTAGAAACAGCATTTAAAAACCAATCATTGGAAAAACCTGACTTTTCATGAAAAAAAACAATATTTCTCCATTTAACTGTTTGATTATCTAAATAATTTCATTTCCTCTGTATAAGACTATTAATTTTGTTCTTGTAATATATATTTTCATTTCTTCTATGTAAGAGTATTACTTTTGTTCTTGGAACATCCAGTGCTGTATGGACATTTGGCGGTCTCCTTTATTAGCCGCCGAACACTATGCTAAAAACATTTTGCATTCCGAACGACAATTGGTGCGTGGCATAAAAAGACCGATATTATATATTTACTCAGCACTCAAACCCGAGCTGTATTAGATGCAATTTTATAATTTACCAACAATAAAACGCTTCCCGCGAGCTCTGGGACGCTAATCGTATTCCACGAGAAGCTTGCATCACTTATCCGCTACTGGCTTTATCAGGATATTTATAACGATCCTTTATAAAATATCTTTCCATTTTAAGTGCCCGAGGCGACGGTTTTAGTGAAAGCTGTCGATTCCACCTTCGTCCTTCGGAGGCACTTTTGATTTCACAAGAATTCCGAACGAGTCCGCCAGTTTATTGTAATGCCTACAGTTAAATTTAATGATGTTTATGGTTATACATAATTAAAAATAACACCCACTCTGTCACGTACCCACTTCGCAATTATCGAGAGTGACTCGCAATACAGCCTGCTAATATAATATCTCCAGCTAACTTTAGCGCTCACTAACTTCTCTTGACCTTATCTTCGCTCTGCGATTAGCGTCGTATTAGAACCTCTTCTGTAATCCTATATAAGTAACAGAGTGACGAGGAGTTCACTTAAATATTATGCATAGCATTTAATGATTTTTTTTACTGATGTTCTAGTTAATATAAAAATATTATACAATATAGAATCGATACTAATGACCTAATTATAGGTTTTAGTGAGTTTCGTGAATCCTTGAACGATTAGAAAATAACCATTCATTGGGAAACTAATCATTTATTATAATTCAAATTTAAAATTTCCTTGTTAGCAAAGAATGAAACCAGAAAACGTTCCGCCTAATATTAGTAACATGTTAGTAACTAACGATCATACTAGTAATATGTCAAACTAGTACCTCATATACCCGTACTTTGAGCTTACTTCATACTAGGTATTCTCAAGTCTGTCTTCATTATGTACCACTATTTGACGCGCACATGTTCATTCAGGCTCTGAAGTTTCGTGACTAGAGATGTTATTACAATACGATTTTATTTTTGTAACTTTTTGTTTAATTTCGTTCAAAAAAGTGAAAGAACAAAATATGTGAAATGTCACTATGGTTTATGTTGCCCGCTCCCGATACAACACCCGACAAGCATGTATACGTACTGCGTACGGCCTAGTATTTTAAAACAGGACTACTGTACATAATATTTTTACATACTCATGACAGGATCCCTTAGTACGAAAAAATACTGGTATCGCTGGTACCTGATGTAAAAGTAATTATTTAATATTACAAATATCCCCATCTAGAATTAGCCCACATCTTTGTGGCATTTTTCAATCAAGGGGCCTAGATTTGCTCTAGTTCTGACACCGTTGTTACGACTCTATAAATTATAATATGAGTAAATTGACGTAAAATATATATATATATATATATATATATATATATATATATGTACATATATATATATATATATATATATGTATATATATATATATATATATATATATATATATATATACATATATATATTGCTATTTTACGAATAATTTCTCGGATTATATGTTAAGTCGAATAATAAACTAAGTATGTGCCAAGTTTTATGAAAACCTTTTCAACCATTAATGCGAAATTGAATAACGAAGATTCAAACTTAACCATTTATAACAATAGTTATATAAGTTCTTCTAATTAATTCTAACAAATTTGAAGTTTTCTATAATAATTTTAATTTTGTACAGATATTTATCTTTAGTTTATTAATGCATGTAACAATCACACGTTCCTAGCTTAATACTAAATCGAAACATGTTTGAATCAATTAATTATTTCCTGTCACAAATATAAAATGTATTAGTCGAATGCTTAATGACTTTAAAATCGTTTTCAAATTCATTTCTCTCGAGACAACCTTACCCGATTCTCGCTACGCGATCAGAAGTTACGCTCAAATGCTAATAAGCCAACGAGGCATAAAATATTTAAATATCTTCATCAACTCACGTCTATTCACGTCTGGCCTACCCCGACTAAATGGATGCTGTGCAACGGGCATCGTTATTCAATTGACCGTAATCTCGAAGGATACATTAGGTACAGCTGCAGTGGAAGCCTTTGATTTATAACAGACGATAACCCGTTATTTTGTGATGCAAAACAAATGTTAAACTCTGTAGGCCATTAGTTAAACTTCTTCCATGACAAATGTGCACGTCACCGGGACGTCATTTGTGCAACAGGCCGATAGTGTTTATGCACAAATGCAGCGTACAAAGTATGCAAAGAGCCGTTCGATTTTGCATCTTCTCCAATGCCGTGCAACTGTTCTTAGACGTTTTGTTGCCGCCTGCATTCTAATAAATAGGCATCTTTAAGTAGGCTATTAGGTTTTTGAATACCCTAATCTCTATTAAAAGGATATGAAATATATTTGCAACCACAAACCAATCACTTGGTAACTTTTTGTTGAATTTACGTTTCATTTGATTAGGACCTTCATATTATAGGTGTTGTCACACCTAGAATATCAAATGTTTGTAGAATGCGAAGGCTCCGTCGTCGATAAAAACATTTGGAACATTCTTTCACGACCTGGTAGAGGGCAAGCAGGTAGCCATTTCAAAGAATAATTAGTAATTTTTTGCCACAAAATACTATTCCATAACACACCACCGTCACTTGTACGACCCTGACTCCCAACATTAGCAAAAATAATTTTAAAGTTATTAATTAGTAATGCTAATAGGGAAATACTGAACATTTTTTTATAATTCGAATAGTCTAATCCGTTTTCAGCAGGATATTAAATCACGATATATTAATATTTTCTTCGATAAACAATTATTCCTTTGGTGACTGTGGTAACTGAAATATAAAAAATCACCACATAAAGTTTAACATGTTTTGTTCCAGGTAAGTGTAGGTGAAACTGACGTATCTCAAATAACTTCCAGCATTGAGCCATTTTCTGCCCCAAATTCTATTAGCATTTGAGCGTATCTACTTATCGTGAGCTCAGCGAACAAGAAAACGTATGAGCTTATCTCGAATAGTAAAACCAAATTAGTGACACATTTAATATTATAAGGAGAGACTTAGATATCAGCAGAAACGTTCAAGGTAATGGATGCGTTCTTTTAGTTGTTAGTTTGAAGTTATTAGTCTATTATTAGTCTCTTATTAGTCTATAGACTTCGGCAATACTCTCGTCAAGAAGGGCAAAACCGTATATTCGAAATAGACTCATATAGTCAGACATCGCCACATTCATTTACCCATTCTCCAATACGTTTACCAATTCAACATATTCACCTTCAGATAACATGGCAGTGCCAATAATACTAGAGTCGAAAGACTATACTAGCTAAAATGGAGAAAAAATATTTTTGAAACCCTTATTAATAGTCCTATCAAACGATGTCCCTTATGGTACATGAATTAAAAAAGAATACATTTACCTTACCCTTAAAATTTTCATATAAATATATTTATATGTTAGCTTATGTATATCTCAATAACAGCGCGGATTAATTTGCTTTAATTATTGTACCAAATTTCAAGTTTCTACGACGAACATTTTCCGAAAACGGATATGAGAGACGGAACACATGAATCATTTCATATGGGTTCCATTTTAATTTTTATATACGGAACCTTAATAACAAATATGTGGCACACAGAAAATCACTATAAAATTATCTCCAACTTCTCTCCATTTCTTCTGGTCAGTAGCTCCGACTTTTATTTTCTGTAAATAAAATCTTTAATTTCTTAGCTCCACCTTTATTCGTTCCATCCATGTTATCTTTTGTGCACCTGACTGGAATTTCCCTTGATCAGCTCGAGTTCTCCAAAATGGATGGTAAGGCGGTCAGCTCGCCTTTGTGGCACTCGCGTCCAATGACTCTCAGAATCTGACGGACACATTGCATTTGAAGGACATTTAGTACGTTGAGATCCGCTTTGGATAGGGCCTACGCGATGTAGGATATACCATATGGAAAATAGTCTAACTACGCTTTTTATTTCTGTGAAGTAATAAGCTTATTCTAGTTTCAATTCCACAAAAAGAATCTTCAGTCCCACAAAAGTATCTGCAGTGCTAAGAGTACTTCTAGTCCCACAAAAGTATCTGCAGTGCTAAGAGTACTTCTAGGCCCACAAAAATATCTGCAGTGCTAAGAGTACTTTTAGGCCCACAAAAGTATCTGCAGTGCTAAGAGTACTTCTAGTCCCACAAAAGTATCTGCAGTGCTAAGAGTACTTCTAGGCCCACAAAAATATCTGCAGTGCTAAGAGTACTTCTAGGCCCACAAAAGTATCTGCAGTGCTAAGAGTACTTCTAGGCCCACAAAATGATTTATAAATAGCATATTTGATACAAAACAATAGGTGGAAAGTAAAAACGATTATGGCCTCGACAAAGCAATTGCTAAGTTGACCAATCTTTTTAACCTCTTTATGCACTCACAAAACGCCTTCATAATTATTACACAGTTTGTTTTTGGTTTCTTCCATAGAATAAGTTTTTTTTATTATCATCTCTTTTTTTCTCAGTAACTATAGAAGCGTAGTTAGACTATTTCCCATAAGGTATAAATCCTAAACCCAGATTATTTTTTTTCTCTTTTAACACATAAATTGTTGTAATAAATTATGTAGAATTCAGATCTTTGCAACTTATCTGAATAAAGCGAGGTTTTTGATATATCCGAGAACATGAAAAATGTAATATATGTGTCAAGAATATTTCGATGTAATCAGTGTCCGTCATGGCTCACTATTCAAGAAAATTTCAACTTATAAAACGTTTGTTAATATTCAAATTCCTCAAATCTTCTGATCATAAACAGGCAACAATAAAAACTATAAAACTAATTCAAAACTTCTATTTTATTTTCAGTACCACTAATAATTACTAAATGACAATAATACTGGCAGACTAAGTTACACCCCATAATGAATATGAATTATGTAAAGTAATATATATAGTAAATATGAAATTCAGTCTATCATCATTACATTACAAAATCATTACATTACATCTATCTCATTACATTACAAATCAAAAATTGGGCAAAATTCCATTACAAATATGCTACATGCCAGTGTTACAAATGCTTAGTTCAAAAATTTAGTAAAATTTCGAAGCAGTTTCTCCAACCGCCCAACTCTCATACGTCCACTAATTAGCAAAGAACCGATCGAAAGGAGACACTGGAGATACTTTGGTCTAAACTCGATTTCTGCGGAGGCGAAACGGCCGAGGCTAACGAACTTCAACCTTTCACATTTAAGAGATCGCCGATCAGCCAATGTGAAACAGGAGGAAGTGATCTGGTTAGGCATCGAGTGAGAGAGGGTTTAGGGTCTCTTTTCTTCTCACCGAAGCGCACGTCGATTTGGTAAGAGAAGTGGACAACCGGTCACAACTTTAGCGTCAAAACATGCAGTTTTATTAAGTTTTTATTGTTGGGCCACCTGTTATAATTAAATACTCAAAAAACTTTCGAAAATCTTTCTTGTTTTTCGTAATATTTGCTAATTGATTTTTAAATAAGTTTTGTAAATGTACCTCTGCTACTCCAGTTGATAATTAAAGAGAAAATATACAACTTTACATGACACTAGTATTCTGTTATTTTTACAGCATAAACGTTAACATTGTCGATGATATAACACCGGCACTTATGATCATATATAGTATTTTCATCTTCAGCTATTCTTTATTTTTTTTTAATCATGATGATAAAAAAACTCGTATCTGAGTATATATCGACCAGAATCTTACGTATACGTGTGTGTGTTTGGTACGTCCTCTACAACGAACCAATGAATTAAGTCAAAATTTAGCATGAGAACTTACTGGTTATCAAAGTGCGGTCATGTATTATTAGGAACATTATTTGACGCTACTAATAAGTAATTAATTAGCGGATTAATACTTAAGTAATTAATAGCGACATATGATACTCTTGTAGGCAAGCGTCGTAAACAGGTAAAAAATGATTAACCACTTATGATCTCAGTACATTCAAACATAATTTTATGGTTCTCCACTAGATAGCGTTAATAATTTTGTTTCTAAAACATGTTTATAATTTAATATTGCTTTCGTATTTAGGTAACTGTATGGTCAGCGCTGTCAATGAGATCTGGCAGAAACACAGAAGGAGACAAATTAAAGATCTATAAAAGTGTAACCTAACCCAATTTTTCACGGCAAAGTGTAGGCGAAATTATAATAGTAAAAAGGAAGTTTACAAAAACTATACTTCGAAAAATTAAACAGTCGGATAAATAAAAAAGACGCATTAATATTTATTGATATCCTTATTTAGTGTTTTATTCTTATGTAATTTAATCTCTACAGTTCCTCTTATCATGTCGCCAGATTCACAGCTCTATCCGTCCATCGAATGAGCCTACGTTCTGAGAATCTTCCACGCTCCTTATCTCCAAACATGGTACTTTTTTTCTATAAACATTTGTCATGTAAAAATTATACGTAACTTTACTTTCCACATTCTACTTCCTTTCAAATCCATCTCCCTTCATTCTTCTCCTTTCATTTCCTACCCCTTCAATCCTCCTTCAAAACCCCTCTCGACATATCGAAAGTAGATTATTTTTGTATTTTTTTTGCTCAACAAAGATTATTTTTGTTATTTTGTAAATTTTAAAATATGTCGTAATTTCGATTGAATGTAGTAAGATATGGCGTTTGTAGTGATAATTTCGTCATATATGTACATATTCATTGAAGTAAACTAATGTGAGTTTGTAAGAAATTTAAATTTAATTTTTAAAAGAACTACATATCAACCTAATTCTAGAAAATATAAATTATGAAAAACTTTGACCTAAGTAAGAAAGTTTTGATATATATTTCAAAATCACTTTTTATTATTTTAATACTTTTTATTGTCACGAACTTATATTCATTGTCAAGTGCAAAATCCTCACTTGTCAATAACTTTTATTTAAGTATCATACTGATTCAATAAAAAATGTTGTTATGGACAAGAAGACCCCACCAGCCGGATATAGGATGGCACGTGACCGACAGATCGTGATAACCATGAACCTAATCTTCACTTTATCGATTCGATAGCGATTGACTTACGATACTTCTGTCATCGCTCGGTACCTAAACCATTTTGACAGACCTATAATTTAACTTTCTGAATAAAGCTGCCGTAAGAAATTATAATAGGATTCAGGACATTTTAATAAATGTTTATTTAATTTCTTCAAGAAATATCTAATTTAATTATAACTGAAAATATTTCTAGCAAAGCTTCTATGATTTTATGTTTAAAAAAAAAGAAGAGTGCAAAAAACGGTTTCAAACTAAAAATAACAATTAAATTTCCAAAATAGCATATATATGTATATATATATATATATATATATATAGATATATATATATATATATATATATATCTCGAATCATCAAAATCAATAATCAATTATCAATATTGATATCGATAATCGATAATCAAAATCATACATACGTATATACCTACCAACTTAGGGAAGGATGATAACTATTTTAAAAATAGTATCATTTTTAATGGAAGTTCTGAAACAATTATATTAAAAGTTGATTACTTTTGAAATTACCCGAGTTATAAATTACTTCTATCATCCAAAACTCGAAGCTGACGCACTATTCGACAGTTAGATACACACCTGTAATGCTGAATTTCTTTTCACAAAACTCACAGGGTGTGTAATTTTATAAAATACATATAAGGTCTAAAATAATATTAAAAAAAAACAAACTAACAGAAAATTTAGCAGCTAAAGAAACATTTATATATTAATGTTAAAAAGCTAAATTTGTAATTATTTAAACAGTTAAAAATAAATGAGTATTAACAATATGCAAACAATTTGGAAAAAGTAAATGAGTTGTATTTATTTACAAAGTTTATTATACAATAAATATAATAACAATCTGTTTTTAATTTATACAAATGTCAATCCTCTTAATAAAGATGATTGATATTTGTATAAATTAAAAACAGATAACATTAATTTCCTACGAATCGTTTCCTTTACCGTTATGCGTACAATGACGGAAAGATAGCGCTAGCTTCTTAGGATTCAGTTCATGTTTATAAAATCTGTTTATAATTTCACTTTGTAATGCTACTTAATAAAAGAATGGCAAAATGGTAAACTAATTTTATTGTATATTAAACAATAAGTACAACATAATAAAATATGTTTTATTGCTTTACGATTATTAGTTTCGAAGAAGTAAGGGCGCAAAGTGTGACGTATTTTCTTTACATCACACTCTAGAAATGACACTCCTTTAATAGCAGAAAGCAGGTAGTTCTACGTCAGATACTCTTAAGGAAAAGCTAAACTTTGAGTTGTTTATGTAATTCATTTTAACGAGATAAAAGCAGACGAATGCGGTTGTTTATGATGAAATATTTGCAAAGCATTGGATTACAGAACAACATTTAAAATTAGTGCAATTTAAAAAGAAGAAGAGTAATGTAAATGTTACAGTTATAGACTCAATAAGGTGGAAAACATTTTAAAATTGAACCTCCCGCCAGTGAAAAGGGACAAAATACTACAGAAATCAGGTCACCCTAATAAAAGGCCGAGTGCAAACGCCAGTCAAAAATTTCATAACATTATTACTAAATTTATTATAATTTACTAATATGCTAAGAATATTAAGAGACTAGACGACAGGCAAATATTTTGCATTTAAGCTATTCGAAAATCGACTGATTCGCGAAAAAAAATTGATAAAAGTAAATACAGTACTCCTGCTAAATAACACAGCGCTCTCCTATTATACCTACCTAAGCCACACGTGAAAAACTAATAATAGGGAGATTTACTTTAATGAATGCACTGAAATATAGAAACAAATGTTCCATTTTTCAGGGAAATATTTAACAAATAAAATAACAGGTAGATACAATAAATGTATGTGTATGGGCTAAAATACAGTTTAGTGTGTTTTATTGCCAATAAGTGATGAAAAAGTACATAGGCGAAAGTTTTATTACGTTCAAATTTCTTTTTAGCAATATATTATTTGTACACTTTCGTTTGTGAGATGATTTTTTGGCGAATTTAGTTATAACTTTAACCACCACTATTTCAATACTATTGGACCAATTTTGTCCATCTAAAAATTTAACTTCATTTTTTACTTAAGTTAAATGTGTACGAAGTTCTTTCGAAACGAATAAGAAATATGGTTTCTAGAGCTAAATTTTCATCGTATCTCAAATTATGAATAAATAAATATATATCTTCTTTATATATATTTACATAAATATACTTCCAAGATGATTAAGTTAGTTAAATCACCTAAAAATCCGTATTGGCTGTCGATACATCGTCGCAATAGACGTATTTCTGCGAAAGTCATATATATATATATATATATATATATATATATATATATATATATATATATATATGACTTTCGCGGAAATACATCTATTGCGAAAGTGTATCCACAGCCAATATTGATTTCTAGGTGATTTAACGATCCAATTTATAACTTTTACATACCTATTATTATTTCTATGCTCTGAGAATACATTTCATTGTAAATCTGAACGTTTCCTAAATCTAGACAATGTTTAAATCAGGGTAACGAAGCATGGGAATAATTAACCTCCGCCCTCATTAGAGTGTCTTTATCGAGTGCTATACAGAGTTTGTAGTAAGCATAAGCGCAGTAACATTGTTTTTGCAAATAATAATTAATTAAACGCTGTTCTATTGATTTACATTTTGAAAGATTAATTGATCATGGTTACACCAGCATCAATACAACGAGATAGAGCTCAAAATGATATCGAAATACAAAAAATCAAAATATAAAATTTTGAAGAAACATCAGATAACTAAGGTTTAAAAGTACTCCGTATGATCAATAAAGAATGCCAGTTTTTATTTCTATATTTATTTTACTATATTTATTTAAGTTTTAGGAGTTCTACTGTTTTTTCTTAATGCACATTATCTGTTTAACACTTTTTTTTCTTAGGTTTACAATTATTGATTTTTAAGTTTTATGATGATAGAGATAATATTGTAATTAATAAGTATTGATAATTATATTACCAAACATATTAAAAAAAGAAAACATTTTAATAGAATATTCAATGTTCGTTTTATTATATTGTGATATCATTCTAATTTAAATACATGTATTTAGAAGAATACAATATAGAAATAAACTACACACAAAAATTAAAAACTTTGGATCTCACAAAACTCAAAACGGTACAGGACTACGCAACATGCTTGTATTATCAATAATAAAAAACCATACCATACAACAAAAAACAATCATACCATAGTAGAAAAACGGATCTTAGTATTTGTTGTCTAGACGATACTTGCAATATTAAGCAAGATTTTCCACTACATAGTTTACTAAGATAGACCTGATAACTTAATATGTCTCGAAACGCCACGTAGACACGTATTATTATTCATACAATTGTTAGAGCTTCAAACTTGCAGGAAACGATAAAGTATAATACTAGTGGCCATAAATTTGAAAAACCCCCACAGTAACAGATCAAAAGAATCGAGCAGATAACAAATCCAGAATAGAAGTTAGCTGAAATAATCCCTAAACATGCATCATACCGACAAGAGCCTGTCGTTATGTGCCGTTAAAGGAACCTCAAACTCCACCGAGACGATAAAGCATAGCAAAAGTGGCTATCGATCAGCGCATTCCAGTCAGAGGTAACGGTGGTATGGTTCTCTTGAATCACGCCAGTACTTCCTTATCAGACGTCGCGTCCGATCGATATATTGACGGCCAGCTTGGAAGCATTATTCGCGTCTGCAGCCCACATGTGTACAATAACGCCTGCCCATCTAATCAGTGGCGTGAAATCGCATGAATGGGAGGTATGCATTTGCAACTAGCAGACGATCCTCACTCGGTGGCCGAGAAAAGAATTTCAGTTTTCGTATTTCGTAAATGTTATGGTGAGTTAACTTTGTCGTAAACTGGTTTTACGGATTACATAATGCTTTATCCAATTCGATACTCGACACGGACAAAATGATTACCTTGAAAATATTCTAAAATTTAAACCATTTTTAATGGGCAATTTTAACGAACAAACGTTAACTTTTTTCAAGTGAGATTTTAATTTTTCCTTCGTCACCAAACTAGAGGAACAAGAAAATTACAAAGTATGACATGAGATTAATAATATTTGCTTTTATATATATATATATATATATATATATATATATATATATATATATATATATATGAAAGAAAAGAGAGAGAAAGGAAGACTTTTTCAACACAAATATAGGCTTGCGCTTGTTCGGAAATATGACACAACATTACTTTTAAATATATCAATTCAATTAATTCTATAATGTACAAAAAGGGAAAACGCAAATCTTTATTTTGCAAACTTCTTCATTTTATTTTATTTTGATTTAATTTTGTTTATATACATCTTTAAAGATCTTTGCTAATAGCCCACCTAAAGATATTACAACGAAACCTAGGTCGTAGTTAAAAACTTAAAGGAAGTAGAAATAATACTACATCACGAATTTCATTTAATTGTGAATAATGAATTGTTATAAAATTAACGCCAAATGTGTTCAATATTTCAAAATTGCTATACAACAGTTAGCACTCAGTTACCAATAATTATTACAATACGAAATACACCTAATCGATAAAGGTACTTTATAATACTATACTCCAGAATAGAAATAATACCAATATGAACCAATTTTTTTAAAGTTCCGTAATCAAACAACGACCCTTATAATTTCGCTCTGTTCGTCCATCTGTCACAGCTTCGGAATAGCTATAATTTTATTTATTACTTTTTTTATTTAGGAAACTTTACTGCAAGCTTAGCAAACTATGCATACAGTGGCTGACTTATTGCAACAAGAGTAGTATCTTACAGCCTACTACAATAAAACAAGAAATAAAGATGGTAGATTATAAACGATTGGTAAATGCTAATTAATGACATATAACAAAGTAAGATATAAATAAGAAAAATGTAACATTAATATATATCTAAATAAAACGAAATAATGCCAAAAACAGAAAAGGCATAAAGATGAAAGAGGTGTAGAAAAGATTTCGATCTGCCGATTATGATAGTCAATGTAATTTCAGACGACTTTTAAATACAAACGATAGGATATTGACTCTGCAATATTTGTGTGCTGTTAATTTCAGGTCTAGTAGAATACACAGTTAAGGATTCCCAACATAATGCAGTTTTTTGCTGAGAGATTAGGAAGATTCTCTTGTAGAAAGAAAGAAGTAGTTTAAGGTCGTGAACTGACAGGTATTGAAGTATGGATCAGAGACGTGAAGGTATAATGGGATTATGAAGGATATTATGATAGAGGTGGCATCAGCCACGAATCTCTTACCATTTAAGTTGTAACCGATATTCAGATTTGTGATTATATTTTTGAAGTTATACTTCTTTAGGCACGGTATGAATAAATTATGGGTGTGAAATTTTACGATGCGCGTATACGCACGCATGGTGCAACAAAAATCGACAGAATGAAGTAGGTCACGATGCAATAAAAATCGACAGTATGAAGTTGCTTATGATGCGCGCGAAGGATACAACAAAATCGTCAGGAAGAAATTGCTCACTAAACATATATTTACATGTGTGTAGTGAGTGATATTTATTGAGGTATTTGTAAATACACAATTTCATGATAGTTATTGATGTATTTGTAAATACACAACACGTATTTATCATAGTAGTCCATGTAATAAAAAAAATATTTATTGTGAATATTCGTGATAGAAACAGTGCATAAATTATACAAAGCTTATGAAGCTTTGTATAATTTATTTCAAGTCTATTTCTCTAAGTTTCAATATGTATTTATTTGCATTATAATTATAAATTATAACTTTATCATTTATTAAATACTTAAACTTAACAAATTACAATAAATTTTCAGTATATTCATTTTCTAATTTTTAAATGATAATGATTGTAATTCCAGATAACAGATAAATTTTTATAGAACTCAGTGTGAGAAAACAATTTTAATTTTTAAAATTTCATCATTTGAATTAATCGAGATTTTATTAACCGTATTAATAATCAGGCTCTTATCATTTTATCATTTTATTTCCATTAGTTATTCGCGTGTTAAATAAAGTTATTCCTATATAATGGCAAAAAAGTATTACTTCTAACGGGAGTACGCAAGTGAACACAATTTTTTTTTAAATTTTAGATCCGTGTACATGAATTTTTGCATATAGATATGTTATACATACACTAGTTTGGAGCAAAATATTAAAAAATATTATCTGACGTCGGAACCTGACGTCGAAACATTTTTTCGGGTTGCTAGTGGAGGGCGTCTATAAGATAGGTCTTTCAAAATAAAATGCAAGGTACATTTATCTTTTTTTTATGTTCAGGCAAGTATTATGCTACGAAATAATGCGTAATATACCGTCAAGTCATTTAACCGAGGATTTAAAAAATGTAAATAAACCAGATCAAAATTTAAAAACATTTAATAGAACTTTTAAATTGAAATCATTTCGGATCAACAATTTCATGAGATATGGACATCTGTCACAACCTACTTTGCATATATTGCCATACACGCTTTGCCGACTTTTCTCAGCAATACGTAAAGGTTTTCTTGAACGAAACATTTAGAAAAACGATTGAGAATTCTAGAGAGCAAAATTTTTCGTAAAGTGCGATTATTACTTGATAATAAATATTTATTGATTCAATTTGTTTCTTTTCTACGACAATAATGCAATAAATTTTTTAAAGATAAATGACTAGTTGGAAAATTGTAATATATCATTCGTCCAGCAATAGCAGAAGAGGTGAATAATACGTCAACAACAACCAGTCCGCATTCGCTCCCGCTTCGTGTCTCAATTTGCTTGAGACAGTACTTGTTAAAGCATAATTTGTCACCATTTGTGTTAATGCAAATATTAACACACCGCCAATTGCTAATGTCCGATCAGTGCATCTAGATGTGCTCAAGTGCAGCGCGAGCGGGGACGTTGATAAGATGCACATGACGACTCATTTATTTCCAATAAAATTGAATAGCTATGAATTTGAATGCTTGTTTTATCAATCATCGCCTCTTTATTGGTTCTTTGTAACAGTGTATCAGCTTTAAGTATAAGCAGAATGACTATTACGGGTTCATTCATCTCTATTTTGCATCGTTATACCTAACCGAAAAATTTATTTTTTATAAAATTTAATTTTAAACATTTATGCATATCACAAATTAAAACCTAATAAACTAAATCCTCATAAAATTACACGTTCAGCAAACTAATCCTCAAAATTATTCATCGCGGGAAAATTGGAATAAAGTAGAATAACGTTACAGAAAAAGAGTCTTTGGCAAAAGTTTTCATCTAAGCTGAATATACGAAACGTACGTCAATGAATGGTGCAAAATATCTAACAGTTAGGAAAAATGGTATGTGTATTATGTAAAGACTATTACGTTTATGTGGAAAATGTGGAAAAGTACTGAGGTCATCTCGTCTAAAGGAGTGAACACCATGAAAATAGATTGACTGAAGAAAATAACATCATTTGAAGGTGAACATTTTTTAAAATTACTATCGATCAGTTCTTTAATTCTAAAATAAAAGTGGAAGCTAAAGATTAAAATTATTATCACAAGCCAAACATCACTTCTCACAGGTTCATTACCTTTAAATGTACAAGACCGCAAATTTTCTGATGGAAGTTTGTTCACACATTTTCAACGATTCGATCATTCCAAAGTCATCTGGTTACTTTAGATGCTTTGTAACGGCTTCCCTTTCAACTGACACTGTCGTGATTACTGCTCAGTTGAATCGAAGAGTCTGGTTGAGAATCAGGTCTCAAGTATCACCGAGCGATATAGCGACAGTGGCATTAAATTGGCGCAATAATGGAATGAGAAAGTTAAAACTGACGCTCCTCAACTGAAGAAATACCAAGTTAATACTGCATGGCTTCCTTGGACCATTAAAAACCTAAATAAAATCGAAATTGAACAAAAACTAAGAGTGACATTCTAGTTATCCTGTGCTGATGCAATACATTAGAATACGATAACATAATACATTATGGTGATAAGCTTAATTGCACTTAATTGTATGGCGATAAGCTTAATTGTACTGACAGCTGAAGGAGGAAAAACGCTGATCTGAGAGTCAATTTCTGGGCTACGGCGATGTACTCAAATGACAGCATATTACATATGATATTCAATCAGACAGACGGGAAAGGCTGGTGAAGCAGACAGGAAAGTGAAGCAACTTGCTTAATAGGGGGTGTAAAATATTTCGAAGATAAGCGACTACAAAATATCGATGCGAAACACCTTTTAATAAGACCGCCCAATGCTTTCTCACAACTATGTTCTACAACTTCGTTGAGTTAGCTGCATTGTGCATCAAGCAACAAACGCTTAACACAAAATTTGGATTTGCTAGTCATCTTCGCTCTCATTTCCGGAGTCAACAATGTTCGCCGCTAATGGATAGGTTAAAGAGGACACCATCATTGGTCTATCAAAGACTGAAAACGAAGATATATAAATTCGTAATTGAACAATCCATCAAATCCGTTGTGCTCTGCCAATTCATTTCCATTTTTAAATTTGGAATTAGGAAAATTTTGAAATAGTCAAAAGATATCATTCCACAAAGTCAGTGGAAATTGAATCCAGCAAAATTCGCCGATAGCAATAAAAACTTTATCTGAAACGATAAACTTCCACCGACGCTACGGAAATTTACTTCGATTGCCCGAACTTAAACGTTCGTTTAAAGTTTACTTTATTAAACGTTAACGTTAAGGTTTATAGGTGAAAGATAACTTATTAATATTAACTTCATAGGTGAAGGACAACTTATTAACGGTAACTTCGTAGATAAAGGATAACTTATTAACGTCAACTTCATAGGTGAAGGACAACTTATTAACGGTAACTTCGTAGATAAAGGATAACTTATTAACGTCAACTTCATAGTTGAAGAACAACTTATTAATATTAACTTCATAGGTGAAGGACAACTTATTAACGGTAACTTCGTAGATAAAGGACAACTTATTAACGTCAACTTCATAGTGAAGCACAACTTTAAGGTATTTAAAAAATAAGTGGTATAGCTTAGCTGTACACGCGAAAAGCAAGCATGTATGTTGATTACGGTAACCACATAATAGCATGTTATTTTATTAATGAGCTAATGAAGCACTAGTCATTGCAGCGCTGCATATCAATCACCTCATCGCCTCACCACCGCTGTACTTACTCACGCAATTTTCTTTCGCTTCCTACCCTAATCATATTTTTCTCAGTAAACGAGTTGTGACACGTTATTGGACTCATAAAGTACTAATATCATGAAAAGTTTAAAGAAAATCGTTTCAGCCATTTTTGACAAAATTTATTTTTGTGATTTTTTACAATGAACACCCAAAATTTTAAACTTACAAAAATAAATAAAAAATCCAAAGATATGTATTAAATTGCCCAAAAAAATCACCATACCCGGTCCAATGATACAGGCGCCAGACCGTACGACGAACACAAAAACACAGAGACGTATCTTTATTTTTTTCTTATTATCCTAGTGTTTCCGGATAAATCGACTTCGATTTTTGACGATTACAAAATTCTCTGTGAATTTAAAATTATAGCTATTTTATATACAAAACAACGACGTATGCGTTCGTAATTTAAAAAAATGAGATCAAACAATTAGTCTTCTTCCTTTCTAGTACTAACGAACGTAGTTTTCTTTAGTTTTGTAAGAAAGGTACCCTAATCAAAATAGAACAATTTCTATAGATAATGAAAGAATACCAAGTTAATACTGCACGGATTATATATACAACGAAGAAGCTACTAGATGATCAGAGTAATTTAAAAATAACTCAGTCCATTATCTTAAACCATTCTTTAAATTACATAGGGGATGACTATGTCCTTGCGTCATACAATTTAATTGAATAAAACTCGATTTCACATCCCTAAATACAATCGGATACGGCATGTCGTAAACCATCATTATTTCATTCGCACGATTCAATTTTACTCACCGCTGCCATCATAGCTGCCGTGCGCCGCGGGGCCCGTTCACACAGGCCCTGCGAGCTGCTTGCCCACGCACGCAATGCCTACGCGCCAGAGCGAGCTATACTATTAAACGTAGCAAGTCCACGAAGCGCGCCTGCGTTTAATCAGTATGGTACTAAACACGGTTCGTGATAGGGTTGCCACAAAAAAATACTTGCTTTTGAGCTTTAACTACAGTTTTTAATTAAACTCTGTCTAATATTAATGTTGAAAACGTTTAGGGAACTTTTTCGCAATTATGTAATCATATTATTTGATGTAATCTTATTATTTAACCCAACACTATCCGAGTCTGAAATCACAAGTACTGGATTCGAATCGCGGAGTGGTTTTCTTAGAATACTTTCCGGTTGTCAGTTTGCTTTTTTACATTCTAAAAAAATCCAGCTTTTTAAAAATCATATTCTATTTCTGTAATATCAGGCCCATTTTCGCTGATCTACCTTAGACCACGAACGGTTTATACAAAAAAAGTAACATAAATGACGCCGGCCTTGAAAAAAATCATAACAGAATACAAATTAACTCAAGAAATAAATGTGACAAAAAAGTTTTATTTAAGTTTTGCTATATCATCGCATTTGATAAGAAATAAAAAAGGTTATTGCCATCTGAAGAAACAGTGCGTATCTGCAATTGAAGAATAGTCAAAATAAATTACATACATTACAAGCTACCTAAAGTGATACTTTTACTAGTCAAAGTGGTTGATCTCCTCAACACTGAGCCACACACGGCAAAAAAGACGGTTGAATCATAATAATGAAAATTACTATAACGAAAACATTTGCCAAGTCTCATAATTTCCGGAAGTTGCACAGCCCACAGGCATCGAGCCCAAAATATTTTTTTTATTACATCTTATTTTATGAAAAGCCAAGAAAAACTTTCCTTGTGTCAAATGAACCTCGTGTATTTCATATACAATATAAATTTTTAACTGACATAAATTTTATATATTTGAAATGTATGAAAGGGCTACTTGGACACCGCGGTTTCACCGGCGTCAAATTATCTTAATAAAGCTGCTCTTCCTCTGCAGTCCCTAAACCCATCCGCTACTTGCACCAAACAACCGGAGCCGGGAATATATCGAAGAAAATACTCCGGATGATCAGGCAATAAACCAACCTGTCTCTCTCTACATAGCACCGTTGGTCATATTTTTAACACTGCTCTATCTCTATGAATCGCAGAGTGATGATGTGAAGCTTATAATCTACCCCAAAATAAAAGCTTTTTAACTCGGACAAGATTTTTTAAATCAGATGTATAGTTTAACAAACTAGCGCGAACAAACAAATAGCCAAATAAATTTTACTTTTCCGCTTTATTTATTATCAGGGATTTGACGAGGAATTAAAAGGTTATTTTACAAAAGAATTTAAACATATCCCAGAACTACATAATTACATAATCCAGAACACTTTGGTGTTAACTTGAAAATCTTCAATATTTAACTAATTTTAAAAGCATTTTAATTGTGTCCAATTATGCAACAGTAATTTTAACATTTATCGTGTTTGAAAATGACACAAGAAGTCAAAATTATATTTCAGAGTTTTGGCTTAGAACTGCTCCCAGGGAACTATAAAACGAAAACATATCCCACTTTGAACGCTTATCGTAGAGCGATTATAAAATATCATTAGATAAGTAATGGATTCTAAAAATTCTAAACTGAATACTGCAGCATTACAAAGTTTAAACACTTGAAACTTTGAATACTGCAGCATTACAAATTTTGAACACTTGAAACTTTGAATACTACAGCATTACAAAGTTTAAATACTTGAAACTTTGAATACTACAGCATTACAAAGTTTGAATACTTGAAACTTTGAATACTACAGCATTACAAAATTTACTTAAATTATACCTAATTATGTTTGCTATCTTCATACAGAAGAAACAAATTACAAGAAATGAACACCATCAAACTGATAGTGTTCACATTACGTTATTTAAAAAATAGAAAAGTATTCAGCAAATTAACGCCATCTGTTTCTGATTGGTCGAACTTTATTTTATTTACATGGACTTATTTTAAAATAATGCTGCATCTGAAAAAACTAAAGGGATGAAGTAGCGGTGTATTTCTATTTTGAAAGTTGCGGCTCTCTAACTACTGTACTACATAGTATTTTTTTCTCACAATTTTCTTTTTCGCTCAGCAGTCTCAATAACACAGTACGACAACCCTACTTGTAAATGTCAAACAGATTATGGCAATCAAGAGTTTGGATAGTAGTAACACTAATTTAACTAAATTATTTTATTTTGCAAATCCTATTGTGGACAGAAATAGGCTTATATGTAAACTTACCTTGTAGGTAGAAACTTAATGACTCTCAGGTTTGCAACACGAGGATGCCGATGCAAAAATGTTAAATAAGTACACGGTTTTCGAGACATCTGCCAATATGTTATGCTTTCTTATGGAAGCTGCTGTTTTGTAAACTAATGGATAAAGTTTTTTTTTTATTTGTGTCAACCGCAGATGAAATTCTGATTGTCGCTATTAAAATACCTTAGACAAATATGCCAGGATACTAAAATATTCAAGTTCCAAAAGTAGATAGACAACCATATACCGCTAGCAACTATTTTCATTGTCGATTTACTTGTGTCAATGTGAAACTCCCTAAATTCGTTATATGCAATCATATTCTCATAGCTTTATATTTAAAGCTGAATATTGTAATGTAAATGTCGTAATTTCGATCATTATATTGTTATAATATGTACTTTAGCATATTTTTGTGTTGTGACTATATATTACCGCTTAATTATTGATGCTTAATCAGCATTACATAGTGGCATTATTTTAAATGAAAATAATATAAACAATTATATAATTGATATAGAATATATCCATACATACTTATTATACTCCAAAATATAGTATATGTTGTTGAACATTGTCTTTTTTTTAAATCTGACGTAGACTCTTCTACACTATTTTAAAGCGTGGATTACGGACCAAGAAAAAATATTGTAAACTTATTCTAAATCTCTTCTCATTAGCGACAGTTAATGACATTAAAGCAACAGAACATGGTGTCGAAGAAACCTAATTTTTTATAATTTATTTAGCTTTTAAACATTAATTTGGAAAAAAATCAGTTTGGGACCATTAAAATTGTGACCGTTTATTTGTTATTAAATGTAATAGAAAAGATGTATTTAGAAAAACCAATTTCCACGTGCGAAAAAAATTTGGAAAGTAGTTTCCATACAAACTGTGTTTTTGCAGTGAATTGCTTGTTGTAATTATAATTATTATAATTATTTAAATTTAGTTGCCATCCATACTGACATTAAACACTGAATGTGCAAGTACAAAAACATGACTATATATATATATATATATATATATATATATATATATATATATATATATGTATATATATATGTGTGTATATATATATATATATATATAACGAAAAAAACTCAATACTAAAATAAGCAAAAAGGATTGCTTAAAGAGATGTTATAAATTTGATGTTTTGCAACGAATTGGTAAAGGTTTCTTTCTAGTAAAACAGATAGATACTGAAACGCAATTATAACATAATTTTTTTCTTACAACGTCATTTCATTACAAATTAATTTTTAACAACTGCATATATTATGAACTTATCCATTCTTCTTCGACTCTCCAGTAATTTCGTAAACAAACAAACGTAAACGGCTGTAGAAACTTGAAACTACGTCACACACAGAAATATTTCTATCAATTTTAGAGAGCTAATTTGGTAAAAGATTATTTGCAATTTCATGTAGCGTGTATTAATTTCAATTGAAAGAGAAAATTCTCAAAAAGAAAAAAAAAGATAATTCTGTAGATATAGTTAAAAATATCTACGCGGAATAACGAAGGTATTAATTACAACTGATAAACTTAGTAAAATTATAGAACTAGCAAAAGGCACAGCTTTGTGAGGGCTCGCGAGTTTCTATAATGCGCGTCCATTAAAATAATGCTTTCAGGTTGCAGATTGCGATTGGGGCTGCCGCGCTTCTATAGTGATGAATATTTACACATCACGTGTTGATTTTATTATTAAACATTTTAGAAATATAACACGTCTGCATGTGTGCTCTATTAATTCCGTAATTTTCTGACAGATGTCACTAGTAACCACATCCTAGTATTATGCATCGTGGTTTCGAATTTTTTTTTATAATTTTTGAAAATATTTCAATTAAAAAATAGCGATGGATAACAATTCTTGATATGACTTTAAATTATTATGTTAAATTTCAAATCCAGAGGTATGATAGTTTTTTCATAAAGTGTACCACAAAACTGAACGGGTTGTGGGATAGTGTTAGGTCTTGCTCCGCTCTCCCTAATAACTATTCTGAAGTTATTTCAAAAATTCAACGTGACAACTTCGCGTTTCATAGACAAACACGTAAAATATGAGAATGTACCTATGATTGTGAATAGAAATTATGTCTGTCACATTAGATGGCCTCTTTAGAGCATCGTTAAAATTTATATTATTCTTTACTTGTGTCCATTATTATTGAATTTTTTTCTTTTTTTTCCAGTTACGGAAAAGCGTGGCATGCTGAAAAAAAACATAAAATTTCATTTCAAAATTTTTAAAAATGTCACAGTTACCCTTAAAATATTTTAACAATAAATGCTTGCAAGCAATTTTAACAAGAAATATTGCTTGAATTTTATTTAATTTAAAAACTGTCATCAATAAATATTGCTCTTGGTACGTCGGAAATTAATAATATTTTTTTAACCGTTTTTAAAAAAAAAAAAAAAGTTGATATATTAAAATGTAATATATGCGCGTTTATAAAAAAACTTTTTTTGTTTTACAATATGGTTACAAATTGTATTTAATTTTTTCCTTCTTCATTATTGTAAATTATTCAATATTTTGCTTTTTATATTCTAAATTAAACCACCTTTTTCAAAAATTGTATTCTATTTATGCAACGCCAGACGTATTTTCGCTGGTCTCCTTTAACTTTTCACGTCCACTTGCCAGTCATAAAACATTAAGAAAACTTTAACATTTGCTTTATAAATATAACATGGTGACAGTCCCTTAAGCGCCCGGGTGCCCGATATCGCACAACACAACACAAATTTACGCAAACTGCCCTAGGACTCGATATCAGGCTCAAAACGTATGCGTGAGCTTGGTTGGGCATTCCGCATATATTCGCCATTTAGCACCCAGGTGTACAAGTAGTAGAGCCAATATATCAGAACATCCAAGTTCTTCACTCAAAGTTTGAATTGCACTTTTCGACAACTTTCATATGACTCGTACAGGGATCCCACAGCTAGTTCAGCTGCGTAGGTTACGTACGTTACGCTTAGTTACATAATGCCATATCGTTATTGTAAAAAGATTGCGATAAAATTATATTCAACAACACTTACAATTAAATACTAAACGCCCTCCATTTAAAAAGAATGTCTAAGTATTTTCTGTACGTTCGATAATGACTGTCGAGACCACTAATCGGCTCGCAGTGATACGGACTCGTCGCATGATACAACTTTGTATTATTCTATTCATTACATGCGAGTAAATATTGGATATTTGTTTGTAATCGTGATACTCGTCCATGTAAACACCTAAGGCAAGCTATGGAGGTGCACGTACATATTATTTAGTTTAATTTATAAACAATTTAATATCTTAGTGCGTTGTGCATTCTTATTATCAGCACACTGTTATATTTACATCTGGTTTTGCGTTGGCGTTTCATCGCGGTTAAGAGTATTTCGTTTCAAAGCTCCGAATACCAATCACTTACCGTGGTTCGTATCGTGAATCCTGAATCATTATTTGCAAAGACAGTTCTTGCTATATCCACATTTTATGTAGATTTCACGACACAAAAATACGTAATAAATGCCTTACATTTCGATTGTCAACTTAATCTTTCATATCAATTGTGTATTTCTTTATCCTAGATCTATTGATATTAGGTGATGATTGATGTAGGATAAAGAAAGACGCTATTCGTTGGCCATAGGAATAAATTGTCGTTGAAACAAAACGTAAAACACGTCCTTTTTCTAATTGAATTAAAAAAAATATTACACATAATTTTTATAACACACCCTTGCAATACCCAACAGTACTTGCCCGGAGTGCGGTGTTTACCCACAGTGGCGATGGCGTCGCGCTGTACGCGGGTTATTCCCCCGAGCGACACTGGACAATGTGCGCAAGTATCGTGTCTAAGAAAAAGATGACAAATAATTATGAATATTATTTGTAATTTTCTGAAAAAAGTCACCCTTATTTACGGCCACCGTGTATATAAATTATCTATAAATACCACAGATTTGAAAATTACTAGTAGATAAAAACATATGTTTCTTAAGTTTCCGAGTTTTATGAAAAAAATAACGAACGGTAGGCAAATCAAAACAGGATCACAATTATAGTTTGGAAAAAAATGTATTCTCCTTACGTGTTAAAGATTTAAATAACTTCCCTTAATAACAAAGAAACAATGTTAAAACAAATACAAGAAACCTATAAGCATAATGTTTATTTAATTTTCCTTATCTCCCAATTTCAGTTCTCTTAATAACGAAGGTTTACTTATAAACTTAAATTATGACGTTCTCGGACCCAAAGCTTCACACACAAACGTTAATGCCTTATATTTTTCTTTTTATGCTCAGTGTCACGTACAATAAACAAATAAACTTATATACTACTTACGTAGGTGAATTTAATTGATATAATAATTGTATCATGTCGCCTGCTTAGTATAATAACGCAAAAGCGTTAATGCCTTATATTTTTATTTTTATGCTCAGTGTCACGTACAATAAACAAATAAATTTATATACTACTTACGTAGGTGAATTTAATTGATATAATAATTGTATCATGTCGCCTGCTTAGTATAATAACGCAAAAGCGTTAATGCCTTATATTTTTATTTTTATGCTCAGTGTCACGTACAATAAACAAATAAACTTATATACTACTTACGTAGGTGAATTTAATTGATATAATAATTGTATCATGTCGCCTGCTTAGTATAATAACGCAAAAGTGTTAATGCCTTATATTTTTCTTTTTATGCTCAGTGTCACGTACAATAAACAAATAAACTTATATACTACTTACATAGGTGAATTTAATTGATATAATAATTGTATCATGTCCCTGCTTAGTATAATAACGCAAAAGTGTTAATGCCTTATATTTTTCTTTTTATGCTCAGTGTCACGTACAATAAACAAATAAACTTATATACTACTTACATAGGTGAATTTAATTGATATAATAATTGTATCATGTCCCTGCTTAGTATAATAACGCAAAAGTACTTCTAATGTCATACGCATAAAATTAATCTCTTATCTCAGATACTCAACATACATCATCTACGATAGTACTAATGCAGTTTTTAAACTTGCCAGTATCTTTTACAATAAGTTTGTACCTCAAAATCTTTAGTGAGGTAAACATAGAATCATAGACATGAAGACTGAACTGCATCATCCATAACACTTTATTGAGTCAAAAATGACAGAAAGATAGCAATTGTTGACGACTATTTATATTTATTGTATTGGAAATTAATTTAGTTTTCACCATGGACATTGTTCACAGATTAATTTATGTTTGTAGTTATCCTTAAAAATACATTTTATATCAAGTTTGAAGAACGATATTATTTATTCATTTCATTTATTTTTAATAATTTTATAAATATTACAAGCATAATAGTAAGTTAAGAAGTGGTAAAACAATCATACAGGTTATTTCATAAAGCATTTTTATATAAAATATTTTTTACACTATTTTTTTGACAAACTTAACCTAACGTTTTTTTAATAACTCGTTAGGAATTGATCTCACTACTTACATCCAAAACATATACATTCACTATTGTGCCTGCAATGTATATAAATTAATTTATATTATAACACTTAGCACGTGAACATCATTTTATTTTACCTCCTAGTTTATATTTTTGTAAGCAAAGAAATAATAACAAGTATCCAGGAAATTATTTAGTCAGTATCACCTAGCTTCCTGTTCTTAAGTTGATATTGGCACATGCCTTCTGTCTCAAAGAGAATGAACGCTATTAGGTAAAAACAATACTTATCATGTAGCTTGACACAAAACATTAAACGAATTTCACTACATGCCTGGCTGCTGATCTATTAGATATCAACTAGCGTGACCCGTGCGAAGTCTTTGCATTATTTATTCCATTATGAAGCTCAGATGACAGATCAAACAAATATTTTACTAAAATTGACATATAGAGGCGCAAGTATCAAAAGCATTGAGCTAAAGCGCCACTTTATTTATACGTGAGTGGATTTTAAATTAAATAAAAATTTTACCGACCGTCAATCATATTGACGTTGAGCCGTTAGATGGCAGCATTGCTGTTTTGTGTATATAATTTTAATAATTAATTAATTTGCAAAAACAATAGCAATAATAAATTTTTTAGTTGTGGATGCCGGTAGAGCAAGCAATTATCTATAAAATGATATATAATTTATGTGGATTAGTTGTGAGGTTTTTTCTAAAAAGGGAGAGTAACATCTTAACCTTAGCGTATTAATATAAAAAGGAGAGTAACATCTTAACCTTAGCGTATTATATATGATGATGATGATGATGATGATGATGATGATAGTCGACAACAACGCTATCTCTTTCTCTATTTGATCGTACAGAATGATACGAATCGCGTAGTCCAGTCTTTATGTCTATGCGTTTTACCAATTTCTAAAAAATACTTCATGCGATGTTAGATGAAGAATATTTCATGCGATGTTAACATAAAGAAATACAGCGAAATTTTTAATAAAACACAGTTTTTACTAAAATAGTATAAACACAGTAAACGCAGGACACATAAACAGGATAAAAGTTCAGTTCGATTCATTTGGTCATCGGACGCTTGAAGAAGTACGAATTCAGTTTACTGCAAAAGGTCGGTGCGGACGACGTCTTCGGCTCGATAGGCGGGTTTTCGACGATTTCCGGCTTGCCAAATATATTTCTTCGAGGGTCTCTGGAAAATGAAAAATCTTTCATTTTATGATCTCGCTTAGAATCTGACGGCGGCATGTACTTCTATAGAAAGCAATGCTCAGTTTCCTGCTGAATGTTTGCTCAAAAACATCTTATAATTAATCGCGTATGACAGCAAACTGTTACTTAGCGAACAACAATGTTATGTCGCCTATATTGTATCACTCGCATTTGCCCGAAACTTCATTCACATCGACCTACTCATTTACGAACTGATATCGTTAGAATGAATTAACATATAGTTAGCGCCACCTAGTGCAACTAGTTGGGAAACAGTACTTAAACACTTTAAATACCCAACAAATCGAAATTTCATCAGCGCGCTTAGCTATAAAAAAGAAGACAATAAATCATATTAAAACGATAGATTTTTGTAGTAATTTTAAGTATTTAAATTATGTCTGCATAATAAAACACTATTTCGAAACATTACTTATTTTATTATAGAATACAAAACTGAATTGTGTAAAAATCGTATTATGATTTTGCATAAATAAATAAACAAATATATAGAAAATCTACCTTTCCTCCTTAGTATATTTACAGCCCCTAAAACTCATTTCTATTATAAATTTTCAAATATCAGTCTATTTTTCCTGCATGGTTTATTTATAGTCAGCAGCACTCATTTTTCAATATTAATCTTGAAATATAGAGGCAGACCATCTTTCCTTCACAGTAAGCCCTAGAACCCATTTTAATATAAATTTTTGAAATATACGGACTCTCTTACCTCGATAGTTTATTTACAACCCCCAGAATTCATTATAATACAAATTTTCAAATAACAGACTAGTTTTTCCTCCATAGTTTATTTATAATCATCAGCACTCATTTCGAAATATTTATCTTGAAATATACAGGCAGCAGACCATCTTTCCTTCACAGTAAGCCCTAGAACCAATTTTAATATAAATATCTTTCCTCCATAGTTTATTTACAGCCCGCAGAACTCATTTTCAATACAAATTTTCAAATAACAGACTATTTTTCCTGCATAGTTTATATATAGTCATCAGCACTCATTTCTAAATATTAATCTTGAAATATACAGTCAGACTATCTTTCCTTCACAGTAAACCCTAGAATCCATTTTAATATAAATTTTCAATTATACGGACTATCTTTTCTCGATTGATTATTTACAGCCCCCAGAATTCATTATAATACAAATTTTACAAATAAACAGACCAACTATCTTTCCAAAAACACTATATTTTAGGCTTTTAAAAACGCCGGTTTTTTCAGAATTTTATATTCAGTGGTTTAGAATGTAAAGGAATGAAATATATTTTTCTCATTTGTTCAGTACATTTCTAAATATATACTGCCTAAAATTATGAGAAACTTACTTTTGACACCCTTAAAATTAACCCTTTCAAAAGAAATCTCATGCTACGCATGAAATTTAAAAAAAAATTCAAATACTTAATTTGCACTTTTATAACAGTTTTTTTTACCTTTAACCTAAAGTGAAACGTATACTAAAGTTATGTAATAAATCGATATACCCCATCACACCTTCATCGGGATATTGCTCGTGACCAGACTCTGCTCCGCGATTTATTCTATTCGAATGGAAACTGGATATGACATTATAATCGCGGCTTCTCTCATCCAACTGCTCCGCGGGCAGGAGTATCACTTGCCTCCGGTCCTTCTCGTGATTCCACCAATACTGGACGTCCATGACGATAAGCAATGCAGATACAATAAAAGATAGCAATATGCCGGCCAATATTCGGTAGTCCCTGATTGTTATAGTTTGATAAACCACCTCTTTAGACGGTAAATTGCCATAGAGAAATGGCAACAGTCTGTGTAAGAGCGAGTCCAGCCATTCAAAAAGTATCATTATTATTTAATATGATTTAATTTAAATGTCTCACAGCAATGAGCTGTCAAATATTGCTGGTGGCCTTTTAAATATGCCGATGCTTTTTCATGTCTAATTTTGTTTGACAAATTTGTTTAAATTTTGTGTTTTCAATCAGGACGATTGTCAATTCCGAATATGTAACCTAAAATATGTTATATTTACAATAATTGGTGTATTCGAACGTGGAATGTGTTCAGTTTTAATTTGTCAAACAAATAATACAGTGTTGTCATGTGTAAAATTAAGAATTGTTTAATGACATATGTAGTGAAAGAGTAAAACATAACATGCCTGGATTGCATTTGATATGCGCGAATCTGGATAAAAACCCTTCGAAAAAAACCAAGTTTGCATTGTTCTTCGTATTTTGAATAGCTATAAATCACGGCAAAAATGGAAAACTACTTTAACTGCCTTGCGAAATAACTTTTGACAAGTAGAGGCCACGATCTTTGGTAGATCGATTAGATTCAAACTTCCCGCTATTACAGACTTGAAGTCTCAGTGTGACTTCTCAAAAATAACAAAAAAAAATTAAAATCCACATTCACAATTCAGATATACACGGTGTCCGGGAATAAGTGTCGGTCAAAGAAAGACGTTATTCATTGGCTATAAAAGAATAAATTGTCTTTGAAATAAAACATAAAACACGCCCTTTTCTCCAATTGAATGCAAAAAAAAATTACTCATAACTCTTTTTAACACACCCAATACTTGGTCGGACCGCGGTGCTTACCCGGGCAGCTAGATGTCTTCTCAGCTGTTCGCGGGTTATTCCCCTAAGCGGCTTAATAATGAGCCCAAATATCGTATATATGAAAAAAATGACAAATAATTATGAATATTTTTTCAATTTTCTGAAAAAAGTCATCTTTTAAATTCTATTTTAATGACCATCATTTTATTTTAATACCAACTATTTTTCAGTCAATAAATAACGTCTTTCTTTGTCCGATACTTATTCCCGGACACCGTGTATATCAAACATTCGTCGAACTGCTAAATTGTTTCGTAACATAATGGTTTTGCCAGTCAGCTATGACACAGATGACAGGGCATTGATTCTCCTGTCATGACCATTGGAGTCTTTATAAAATTGGTAAAAATAAAAACATGTTGCCCAGACGCACATAAACGTTGGCCGGGTTAGACTTAAGGGAGGACTGCTTCTCACACTCATTTTGTCATTTTACAGTATAGTAAACTAATATTCTAGTTATATTATTAAATTATTATTCTAGTCTTATTCAAGTCTTATTATTCTATAGGAGAAAGAGTTTACTCACAACAATAATACAAAACTTTAAAGAAAATACTCTATGGCATGAAGTTAGAATTAAATGAATAAACACGAAGTTAGCATTATGCGACTTTATCAGCTAATTTCAAGTTTTAAACAGTTATCATGAATTTTTCAAGATAATTTAAAGTCAAGCTATGTCTAATTGAGGTTAGTATTTTGATGAATGACTGAATGAAAGCATTGGATGATCTGTGCTTTTTGGAACAAAAGTATTTTTGTTTTGTAAATAAATTATGTATCAATTCGTATATGACTTTTATCATCAAAAGAGAACATATGATAATAAAATTAGATGGTATATTCTGATTCATGCACAATGTTATTACAATTCTAAATTTTACACAAATTTTAAAAAAACGACGAGAACGTAACGCCATCAGAAAAAAGAGATTATTTATTTCTTCACTCAAAGAATTCACTCTTACACGCGCCTGACAGCTGAAAAAAAGGTGGAAAATTCTCAAAATATGTAACATTTCAAACCGGATTAACCAATTTTTGTTTGGAAACTTTTAAATTGTCAAAATGCCCACTAAGACGGAACAATTCACCTTTTGGGATTGCGTCACACTGAAGAGCGGCTGCTACGAGTTCCTCAAGAACGATTCGCGTACGTCATTCATCATCCTTGTGGCGAGCTTCTTCTATCTGCTTTTCCTCTTCCTGATACTGGCTGACCTCAGATACTGGTGGTCCTTGGAAAAGGCACAACAGCAAATTTTTTACTACGTCGACTCCATGCGGGGAAAGCTGAACCGCGTGAGTAAGATTCGCTTTTTAACTTCATTTTTAATTTTTTAAATAAGACAGAGACTTTTCATTTAATTTTCTCAATTGTCACAGAAAAAGTTGGAGTATATCCTCGATGTTCTTGTCCATTGATTGCCACAGTTAATTTCATACATTCGCTATAGAAAAATCTTGGTGCTTTAAAGAATAACAGTATGGCTAAGTTTCTTTTGTATTATGGTATTCAATATTAACAGAATTGCTAAGTTTTCTTTGTATTCATTACATGTTTGTAGGGTAGGCTGGGTACGGTTGAAACAATTTCACTTATGTCGTCCATAGTTTTGGTTTTTATAATCCGAGCCTTGAAGAAGATGGAGAAGGGCAATGTGATTTTAGTTCCAGTTGTGTTATTTTTAACAGCAAATCAAATTGAACAAAAAAATCCGATTTGTTTCAACCGTCCCCATACCAGGGGCGATTGAAACAGTGATCGGGGTCAGTTGAAACACATGCGAATAATACAAAATATAATTTTATAACATGTTTTATTAATTGTTTATTTTAACTCTAAGAATAACTAAGGACCTATTTGACAATAATAATTAGTCTTCAATGTTTTAAATACTTATAAAGATATTTTTAATCAGTCTTTAACATTTTTAGATCGCGCTAATTAAAATCTATGTATATTATCAGGCATCTGTAACTATAGATTACTTAACATTGATATATAATTTACGTAAATTAACAAACAACAAAACAAAAATCAAGTGTTTTTTTTTAAATATAACAAACTAAACAAAAATAATTTAAAAATAAACGAAATGAAAACTCTCTTTGACTTTCATTAGGAAATCAGTCGTTAGTCAAATATAAAGATCAATCTGAGTCGCAATTATGGCAAACAAACCTTTTGTGTATTCTTCATGAGCCCCCAGTTTAGAAGTGCTGCATTGGATCCACTTTGCTTCAGATCTGCTCTCTTAATATGGTGACATACAAACAAGACAGAAGCACTCTTTTTCTGCTGATGGCACTTCCTGTTGTACATTTTCTTTTATTATTTTATGGTATTTGTTTTACTTTTTTCTCCAGCCAATTGCTTTTTAATTTGCCTAGCACTTGTTCATTTCAATCTTGTTTCTTGTCCCTTTCTTATCTCTTCCTTCTCTGGTGGATCAGTATAAATTATAAACTTTTTCGCCCTTTATTGTTATTTTTCCTCGCAGGAGCTTTCGGAAATGATCGTATTGTTTCCGGTGAAAATACAGCGGGAATATAGAAGACATTGTTTGAGCACTTGTACTGAATTTTGGAGAAGTTTCCTGAATAATAATGCTACTGTGATATTTGGGTGGTTGCCGGACGTTCCATTATGTATTCCTGTTCAGTTCTTGGGACTATTGATAGCCTTTTATTGAACGAACATCTCTACCCATGGTTCATGATTTAATATAAAAACGATACTGGCGGCGTTTCGTCTTTAGGTGGGCTAGTATTTGGTACAGGAACAATTGCTGCCTCTGCTGTATTTTCGCGATTTGGTCTGTCCGTAACAAATGCAGAAGCGAAATCGAGCTCAGCAAACAAATTCCGGTTATACGCGTAAGTTCCTGTTTTGCGAAAGCCGGCTTAAATATTTGAGGGCCTAAGAGCAATTCACATAGCAGACACTACAATCCCTGGTATATCATAAATGGACATCATCCTTCCTGGATGATTTCGCATCCATGCATCGGAGGCTAAATGGCTGGAGTCTGCGGGTGCAGGGGGGTGGGAAAGATAGTAAGATAATGCCATTATCCTTACAAAAGTCTAGTGCGTTAATATAGACGTATGATATGTTATTATCGAGCAGAAGTAACACGTTATGTGACGGAGAGACATTTGTATGTTTTTTTAAAGTATTCCAGGAAATACATAAATGTTTCATCCTGCATCCAGCCAGAGGGTTTGGCAGCTTCAGCGAAGCCTACGGTCCCATCCCTAATAAAAAGATCTTAGTAACGCACTCATGGGAAGACAAATAATAGCGGAATTACATTTCCGATTGTATTCGCTGCAAAGATACCTGTGACTAATATACCCCTTTCCGCTGAAGTTAGTGAACCTACTTGTTGAGCACCACTCTATCGGGCTTTTAAACAGCAGTTATACTTGTTCCATCAACGTTATAAATGTTTGAGGCTCAACTTATGACGGTCCATGACAATGGTCAAACTGTCATAGAAGGAACCTACATTAGTTTTATTAAAGCTGGTCGCCCGGTCGCTTCCGCTCCGCATAGAGACAGTTCGGAGTTTCTTCTCATAAACATGCGAAACCATTCTTCACCTGCTAGCTCGTTGTCTTATTAAATCATATTTAACTGTAAGTTCATAGGCCAATTTTCTTTCCTCCTTCTTAGGTAGGCCAAAATATATATCTGCACATCGAAATAAATACTTTGAAAGCTCTCGCTCTTGTTCCTCATTAAAAACACGATTGTGTGCTCTATATCCCTGTCTTCATTATTTTTCTCGCTTTTGAATACATTTTAGGAGCGAACAGTGGTTTATTCCGTTGTTCTCTGCCGTTTTTCGCAATGAATCTCCTGCTTTCACCTCCTCAAAAGCGTCGTCTTTGTGCTTCGACAAGTCTATTTTCCTCTCGAAGTCTTTCTTACACGTGCTTTCGGCGTCAAGAAAACAAGAAAAAATAAATAAATACAATGTTTCAACCGTACCCAAGAAAAATGTTTCCAACGTCCCCAACTCCTACTTTAGGTAAAAAAACAGTTATAGTAATTATGATAACAGTGGTACATAAAAACTAGTCGCAGTGCCAAACAAAAACATACACTCAGCACTCTCACTTAAATAGAAACCGTAATAATTGGAAAATTCCCCGAGCAAAAATACTTACTTTTGGTTAACAAAACACAATAGGGCCTTCTAAAAAGAGCTAAAGCGCGCGAAAAGCAATGCAACTCTAAGATTCGTATTTAGATCGGTCGTCCGCTTCATTCTTCCATCCATTGGATTCCTCACCATCCTGCCAACGGTTTGCGAGATATTCGTGTTGTTTCAACCGTCCTTTATTTCAGTCGTACCCGATTCGATCATACAGTCTACTTGTAATTTGCCGTAAATTTAGTACCAATTTAATACAAACATTTGAAACCCACAACTTACGGTTGTCATCAAGGTTTATAGTTATCGTAGCTTGTATTATTATTTTAAATTATAATATACTTTGTCTAAATTAGTTCTCCAGTACTAATATATACATATATATATATATATATATATATATATATATACACTTAGCGTCATAAATAATAAATTCAATTAAAATGCTACCAGACCTGATCCTGTGCTAATTAAATCATATATAATTTAATCTAATAATAATTTACAAATTGGACCTCAGCATATTTTTATAGTTATCAAGATAACAAATTTTTTTTAATTTTTCAAAAAAATCCGCATTTTCATCAATAATTGAGTTTTACTTCTAGAAATTAATGTTTTTTAAAAATCTTCTTTCTATTCTGCACGGGCTAATGGTAGTTTTGCTACACACAAGCTGCTTTGCGTTTTTTATGATGACTTACCATGACCGTTTGATAGCTTAAAGAAATGGTTTCTCCTCCGAATTTCTAATAAGAAGAAATTTTATTGGTCAACTATCTTTAAGGTGACCCGTCAACGTCAGTTTGTATTATTTCGGGAACAACTAGTTATTAGACGAAATTGGTTCATAACATTTTGCAATGATCCTATCTGCACCTGCACCACGTACGACAGGGTCAAGACTTATATTCCAGCACTACCCATACATTTCGTATTATGTCGACAACAACTAGTTATTCGACGAAATCGGTTCACAACATTTTGTAATGATCCGATCTGCACCTGCACCACGTACGACAGGGTCAAGATTTGCATCCCGGCACTACCCATATATTTCGTATTATGTCGACAACAACTAGTTATTCGACGAAATCGGGTCACAACATTTTGCAATGATCCGATCTGCACCTGCACCACGTACGACAGGGTCAAGAGTCAAGAGTTTCTGCCAGTGAATGTCAAAATTGGATGGCGGATTTTCAACAATTTTTCGGTAAAATATTGTGGAACAGTGAATCGACTTTTCGCAAATATGTATTTCTAAATTTACATAATTTTCAAATCTAGCAGTTGGAGAATCCTCATTAGATTAACAGGACAGACCATAGTACAAATTTGAAATTAGTTACTGGGCGGAAATCCTCAATGATTTATCAATTCCTTTAAAAGACGTGCCACTGACGCTTAGGGCAATGATGTGGTTGCAGAACGATGAATACCAGTACACTCTGCGATTATAGTCATATTACAAAACATACCCAAAAAGTTGGGTCTTTCAACTAGGGCCAATTTTGTGGCCTCTGCAATCCTGCGATCTGACTCCATTGGACTTTTTTCTCTGGGGTTATCAAGGATAAAGTAAATGGCAAACCGAATTATATCGAAAGAAATACTACGCCGTCATATTACGAAAGTTGCGCAAAGAATAAATGAAGCCAAATATGCAAAGAGGATTGAAGCTGAATATGCAAGGAGGAATGAAGCCGAATATACAAAGAGGACTGAAGCTGAATATGCAAGGAGGAATGAAGCCGAATATACAAAGAGGAATAAAGCCGAATATGCAAGGAGGAATGAAGCCGAAGATGCAAGTAGGAATGAAGCCAAATATACAAAGAAGAATGAAGCTGAATATGCAAGGAGGAATGAAGCCGAATATGCAAGGAGAAACAAAAGATCGATTGAGAGTTGTAGAAAATATATTGTAGCAGAAGGTGGCCAGAAGTTTGTTTTATTCCATTGCCGTGTTACTTACATACCTCGGTAAAGTTGCTATCAAAGTTTATTCAATAAAAATAAGAGCAAATAGAATTAAGTCCAAATTTGTATTCCATAAAAAAAGTTTAATTTCAATATTAGTACAAAAATCTTAGTTTCTAATAAGGTTTTTAAAATCAAGTTTTTAAAATAATGGACATGTCCAGCTTGGTATAACGTTATTCAGTAGGTTAGATTAAATTTGAACAAAGACAAAAATAATTAGTATTGAGTCGGGAAAAAAGGTTTCATAGTAATAACATCTTGAAGGTAAAAAACTTTGATACGCACTTGATAGAGCAATGGAATAGAAAGAAGATTTATAAAAACCCTTCATTTGTAGAATATGCAATTATTTATAAAAAATATGATTTGGAAAAATCTGTAATCAAATGTTGATATTGGGTAGAACTCAATCAAGTCACATTGGTTAACATTGGACTATTATTTATATACACATATATATATACATATATATATATATATATATATATATATATATATATATATATATATATATATGTATGTATGTATATATATATATATATATATATATATATATAAAATTTCAAAAAATAAAAAAGCCTTTTATTTCCTGATATTAGTTTTAATAACAATTTCAGTTTTAATTTTACAGACTTCTTAATATTTATTTTATTATAGTTAATATTTATATACATTAGTGGATATTTAATGCTTAATAAAGATTCCCTTTCTCACTGTCTTAACCTACGTATGTATATATCTTAATAAATCTCGCATAAAGGACTGGACTGATTTTCATGAACAAAGCCATAGTTTATATTTCGTATTGATATATAAGTAATTTTAACCTAGAAATAGCTTATATATTTTTGACAATGACTAAATGGTGTTACAAAATGTCAATAGATGATGCTACGTATATTTTAGATCTATGTTCACATATTCTAGTTTAGATTGAATATTAACATAATAAATCTATGGATTGAATACACACGTTGAGTCCTCTATTGACTTCTTGTAGTATTGACCGCCCTCAATTTCAATTGTACTTCTAAATAATTACCGTTGAGTGCCATCATACGAGATGGCTTTCATCCCATTGAGAGCCATCTCGTATGCGCTGGACTGCGCCAATTATCATCCTGACATTACGCGGTGACCGCTCTTCCCCATATTGCCTGCGATAAGCAACTAATACTCTTAACGCATTTCTACCTTATTCACCATATAGTAACACCATTTGCGTGTACTCATGATCAATAAACAGTTGAAGCGCGCGAATCCACTAATTACAATCGCACTAAGTCCACGCTATTCGTTCAAGTTATCATCACTTAAAAGCAGATACAAGCCTAGATTAAGAATAATTTGTAATCATATATACTACAACTAGTACTTATTTTAATCTAATCTCGTGACGTCACTACCGACTGTGTTAACCACAACTCGTGACACTATAACTCTGCACTTCATGCTATTCATTAAGTTGCCATCAGTCAACAGCAGGTGCAAGCCGAGCAAAGTTAAGAATGACTTGTAATTATAAATACTAGAAGCAAGTATTTATTTTAATCTGACATCACATAGGCACTATCTACTGTGCTAACCTGTAAATTAAGAATTATTTTCTCGTAGGTGTTAACCACAATTCGTAACACTATAACTTTGCACTAAGTCCACGCTATTCGTTCAAGTATCAAGTTGCTAGCCAAGCCGAACGAATATATATTTTAATCTAATTTCACGGCATCTCTCCGATTGTATTATCGTAACACTATAACTTGGCTCTAAATTAACGCTATTCATTAAAGTTGTCATTATGCAACCGCAGGTGGAAGCCGAGCGGAACCAGCTCCAAAAGACGCGGTTGGCCGTGGACGAGGGTATCCAGGAGAACCGCTCGTTCGCGCGGCTGCTGCAAACGATCCGCACCATGCACGTGAATCCAAACGAAGAGCAGGAGCAAGGCAATTACTCCGTCGTAACGCTCATTGGTAACGAGAGCGAAAAAGAAATCTGGATCCCCGAAAAAACAACCGGCGACTGTGAGATGAACCCTCATTTTATTCTAAATATGTGGCAACATTTAGCATCATTTAGCATTCTGTCATGCGATTTTCTCGGAAAGTAATTTTTTTTAATTTGGCTCAAAAATAGAGCATGGTGGGTGGAGCGAAGTATAAAAATGTAAATTTTTATTATGGGGGTTAATTTCAGGGAGTAAATTGGGACATAAAAAAAGATTTTCTTTCAAGGTTATCGTGTAGGTTGACCAATGAAAATTTATTGATGCCCGAATTGAACAATATTTACATGAAATTTTTTTTTACAAAATTTTTTGAACATCGGGTATTAGGTATAGATTGAACGAAAATTATAATTATTGAAAAATTTCAGGGAATATAATTTTGATAAGCATTTTAATTGTTTAATGCCTTTAAAACTGCTAAACCATTATTTTTAGAGAAAAAAATATTCCAAAAAAAATATTTCTAACAACTTTTGTTCCTTGCACGGTTTTCAAAATTTTCAGTTTGGCTATGTCACCCCGCTCACCCCCGCGTACGTGAGGTGATAGGTCGGTCGGCGGCGGGTAGCGTACCAAGTGTCTTTAAAGTACAAAGTCTGAGTGTGTTACTCGGAGTGTAGTAAGAGTGTATTTAAGTGGGGACTGAGCATGGAATACTAATCGTGCAGTAATGCACTTGACCATTTTTTCCATTGAAATCATTACACTGACAATGATTTTTTCAGAAGCTATTGAAAATTATCATTTGCTAAATGGACACTTTATTGTCAACATAAAGAACTCTTTTAAACAATATTCCACATGTGTGAGTAGAAAAAAATATTATAATTTTAAATAACATTTTTGTTTTTGGGTCATTCATACGACCAACACACACGTGTAGAAATTAGATCAATAACTTAAACATTTAAAGAATTGTGTAAGAATTCTGAGACCTTACGTTAAACGTAATTTTTTTAAGAATTGTGTAAATAAACGCTTTAAAAGAACTGTATAAAAATTCCAGTTTCACAATTCCCGACCTTTACATATACCCACGTACATACTTTAGCATCTTGTCTTACCTCTTAGCTTCCTATCTATCGTTAGCATTTGAAATTTAATACTCTAGTATCTTGTTTTACCTCTTATCTTCCTATCATTTATCGTCAGCCTTTGATATTTAATACTCTAGCATCTTGTCTTACCTCTTATCTTCCTATCACCTATCGTCAGCATTTGAAATTTAGTACTGTAGCATCTTGTCTTACCTCTTATCTTGCTATATATCCTTAGAATTTTAAATTTAATACAATAGTATCTTGTTTTACCTCTTATCTTCCTACCTATCGTTAGCATTTGAAATTTAATACTCTAGCATCTTGTTTTACATCTTATCTTGCTATATATCCTTAGAATTTTAAATTTAATACAATAGTATCTTGTTTTACCTCTTATCTTCCTACCTATCGTTAGCATTTGAAATTTAATACTCTAGTATCTTGTTTTACATCTTATCTTGCTATATATCCTTAGAATTTTAAATTTAATACAATAGTATCTTGTTTTACCTCTTATCTTCCTACCTATCGTCAGCATTTGAAATTTAGTACTGTAGCATCTTGTCTTACCTCTTATCTTGCTATATATCCTTAGAATTTTAAATTTAATACAATAGTATCTTGTTTTACCTCTTATCTTCCTACCTATCGTTAGCATTTGAAATTTAATACTCTAGTATCTTGTTTTACATCTTATCTTGCTATATATCCTTAGAATTTTAAATTTAATACAATAGTATCTTGTTTTACCTCTTATCTTCCTACCTATCGTCAGCATTTGAAATTTAGTACTGTAGCATCTTGTCTTACCTCTTATCTTGCTATATATCCTTAGAATTTTAAATTTAATACAATAGTATCTTGTTTTACCTCTTATCTTCCTACCTATCGTTAGCATTTGAAATTTAATACTCTAGTATCTTGTTTTACATCTTATCTTCGTATCAATCGTTAGGATTTGAAATTTAATTTTCTAGCATCTTGTCTTACCTCTTAGCTTCCTATCTGTTGTTAGCCTTTGAAATGTTATTAATAAAAAAAACCTTCAATACTCTTTTATAATTTTGTGTTTTAGTTTTTAAGTTTTAATTTATAATTTCATAATCATAATTATATATATATATATATATATATATATATATATATATATATATATAAATAAATATATGTATATATGTATGTAAATTTTAAAAAAATAAAATTAAAATATAAAATTCCAACTAATCATTTTTGATGAAACTATGTCCACAGCAATATGCAATATACTTTAATGTGTTATGTTTTGAGAGCCAGAAAACATTATTAAATGATTACTAGTATTAGTTTCAGGGCCAAAATAACTGAAATTCATAAAATCAAAATCGCTAAATTGCTTAAGCTACGCGAAACAGGTTAAACCAACCTGTTATGTTTGGTAGGACTTAAATTTAAACGTGGGGGGACCAATTAGTCTTTTCCATGTCTGCACCACAAACGACTAATATATTGCCAAAACCATTTTGTGGCTGTAAGCACATCGCTTTTTCTTAACAAAGATTGTAAAGTATCATCACTACATCGGTTGTATAGTATGGTTGATGCATCGCAGTATTGAGTGCCCGATACTAAGACCTCTGCCGTTAAACCGTAAAACATCTGATCCACTTTCCATTCACAGTAGCTTAAGGCTGACCTCTAAATCAAACGAACAAACGAACGAGCAAGACAGGAACCTACCATATGGAGCGCAATTGATGATTTTAACGAGACGGGAGACGTTGACAACAGCTCTAAGCAGGACCGGTGCGGGATTATCGGACGAGCGATGACCCTTTGCCCTTTCTCATAATCTATAACACTCCAGTACCGTTAGGATGAACGGCGGGCTCTTTCGATACTGACATTTACGTCTTTTCAAATATATACAGGCTGTATTTTTCATTACGATATGTTTCGACAGGTACAATTCCCTTATCGTTCTGAACACCATCTCTTGATCATATTAATTGTATAAAAATTCTGATACTCCCGGGAGAAAAGAACTTTAAAAACTGCCAGAAAATTCTTTTTCCAAAATTAAACATCACTAATAAGATCGACTGACTTTTAAGCAGAGCATTGATGTCATGTCTTTTCCAATAATTAATAGAAAAATTATAAATAATAGAAAAATTTAAAAATTAATTTTAATTGAATCATTCAATTTTTTTCAAAATATATTGTTTTTCTTTTCGTTATTTGAAATAATGGTCCGAATCACCTTTGAAAATATATAGTAAGGAATAATAAAGCTGTAAAATATAATACCATCTCCAAACCCTGTCCATCCTCTGCATTATTGAAAATACTAGCGCCTCCTGGCACAGTGCTAGACTCCACTTATCGGTCCCCCGGGTTTTTATACCCTAGAAGGGTAGCAGGGTGCAGCCTGAATAATTTGATGATTTTTAGGTTTCTGTACTTCAAAAGGAAAAACGGAATCATATAAGATGACTCACGCATCCGTCTGTCTATCTGTCACAGCCGTTTTACTCAGAAACCGCTTGTCGCAAGAACTGGACATAAATATAAAGCATATTAACCTCACATACCTCAATATTTAATTGTTTTTTAAACATTTTCTAAAACCCTACGTAAAAGTTGAAAAAAAAACCTTAGCTAAGGTTATCGTAGTTTTTGAGATATTCCCAATAACATATGTTTCCCCTACTTAATTATATTAGATAGTATTAAATATTGTTTGCGTTAGGAAATCCTCTAATCATCTAATCACTTATTTGTGTTCTACCTCGCTGTAATAGCGACCAAAATAAACCCCCAGGATCTAGCAAAAACAGTAAATATCAACTTGTCGCTTTTTTACGACCCTTAGTTTACACTCTTTTTTAAGACTTTAATATTGCTTTCCCTTCATAGTCCTAACTAATGTAATAAATGCGAAAGCGATCAAAATAAAACCCACAGGATCGAGCAAAAACAGTAAATATCAACTTGTCGCTTTTTTACGACCCTTAGTTTACACTCTTTTTTAAGACTTTATTTAATATTGCTTTCCCTTCATAGTCCTAACTAATGTAATAAATGCGAAAGCGATCAAAATAAACCCCCAGGATCGAGCAAAAACAGTAAATATCAACTTGTCGCTTTTTTACGACCCTTAGTTTACACTCTTTTTTAAGACTTTAATATTGCTTTCCCTTCATAGTCCTAACTAATGTAATAAATGCGAAAGCGATCAAAATAAACCCCCAGGATCGAGCAAAAACAGTAAATATCAACTTGTCGCTTTTTTACGACCCTTAGTTTACACTCTTTTTTAAGACTTTAATATTGCTTTCCCTTCATAGTCCTAACTAATGTAATAAATGCGAAAGCGATCAAAATAAACCCCCAGGATCGAGCAAAAACAGTAAATATCAACTTGTCGCTTTTTTACGACCCTTAGTTTACACTCTTTTTTAAGACTTTAATATTGCTTTCCCTTCATAGTCCTAACTAATGTAATAAATGCGAAAGCGATCAAAATAAAACCCACAGGATCGAGCAAAAACAGTAAATATCAACTTGTCGCTTTTTTACGACCCTTAGTTTACACTCTTTTTTAAGACTTTAATATTGCTTTCCCTTCATAGTCCTAACTATTGTAATAAATGCGAAAGCGATCAAAATAAAACCCACAGGATCGAGCAAAAACAGTAAATATCAACTTGTCGCTTTTTTACGACCCTTAGTTTACACTCTTTTTTAAGACTTTAATATTGCTTTCCCTTCATAGTCTAAACTAATGTAATAAATGCAAAAGCGATCAAAATAAAACCCACAGGATCGAGCAAAAACAGTAAATATCAACTTGTCGCTTTTTTACGACCCTTAGTTTACACTCTTTTTTAAGACTTTAATATTGCTTTCCCTTCATAGTCTAAACTAATGTAATAAATGCGAAAGCGATCAAAATAAAACCCACAGGATCGAGCAAAAACAGTAAATATCAACTTGTCGCTTTTTTACGACCCTTAGTTTACACTCTTTTTTAAGACTTTAATATTGCTTTCCCTTCATAGTCCTAACTAATGTAATAAATGCGAAAGCGATCAAAATAAAACCCACAGGATCGAGCAAAAACAGTAAATATCAACTTGTCGCTTTTTTACGACCTTTAGTTTACACTCTTTTTTAAGACTTTATTTAATATTGCTTTCCCTTCATAGTCCTAACTAATGTAATAAATGCGAAAGCGATCAAAATAAACCCCCAGGATCGAGCAAAAACAGTAAATATCAACTTGTCGCTTTTTTACGACCCTTAGTTTACACTCTTTTTTAAGACTTTAATATTGCTTTCCCTTCATAGTCCTAACTAATGTAATAAATGCGAAAGCGATCAAAATAAACCCCCAGGATCGAGCAAAAACAGTAAATATCAACTTGTCGCTTTTTTACGACCCTTAGTTTACACTCTTTTTTAAGACTTTAATATTGCTTTCCCTTCATAGTCCTAACTAATGTAATAAATGCGAAAGCGATCAAAATAAACCCCCAGGATCGAGCAAAAACAGTAAATATCAACTTGTCGCTTTTTTACGACCCTTAGTTTACACTCTTTTTTAAGACTTTAATATTGCTTTCCCTTCATAGTCCTAACTAATGTAATAAATGCGAAAGCGATCAAAATAAAACCCACAGGATCGAGCAAAAACAGTAAATATCAACTTGTCGCTTTTTTACGACCCTTAGTTTACACTCTTTTTTAAGACTTTAATATTGCTTTCCCTTCATAGTCCTAACTATTGTAATAAATGCGAAAGCGATCAAAATAAAACCCACAGGATCGAGCAAAAACAGTAAATATCAACTTGTCGCTTTTTTACGACCCTTAGTTTACACTCTTTTTTAAGACTTTAATATTGCTTTCCCTTCATAGTCTAAACTAATGTAATAAATGCAAAAGCGATCAAAATAAAACCCACAGGATCGAGCAAAAACAGTAAATATCAACTTGTCGCTTTTTTACGACCCTTAGTTTACACTCTTTTTTAAGACTTTAATATTGCTTTCCCTTCATAGTCTAAACTAATGTAATAAATGCGAAAGCGATCAAAATAAAACCCACAGGATCGAGCAAAAACAGTAAATATCAACTTGTCGCTTTTTTACGACCCTTAGTTTACACTCTTTTTTAAGACTTTAATATTGCTTTCCCTTCATAGTCCTAACTAATGTAATAAATGCGAAAGCGATCAAAATAAAACCCACAGGATCGAGCAAAAACAGTAAATATCAACTTGTCGCTTTTTTACGACCCTTAGTTTACACTCTTTTTTAAGACTTTAATATTGCTTTCCCTTCATAGTCCTAACTATTGTAATAAATGCGAAAGCGATCAAAATAAAACCCACAGGATCGAGCAAAAACAGTAAATATCAACTTGTCGCTTTTTTACGACCCTTAGTTTACACTCTTTTTTAAGACTTTAATATTGCTTTCCCTTCATAGTCCTAACTAATGTAATAAATGCGAAAGCGATCAAAATAAACCCCCAGGATCGAGCTAAAACAGTAAATATCAACTTGTCGCTTTTTTACGACCCTTAGTTTACACTCTTTTTTAAGACTTTAATATTGCTTTCCCTTCATAGTCCTAACTAATGTAATAAATGCGAAAGCGATCAAAATAAAACCCACAGGATCGAGCAAAAACAGTAAATATCAACTTGTCGCTTTTTTACGACCCTTAGTTTACACTCTTTTTTAAGACTTTAATATTGCTTTCCATAATATTTTTTTCTAACTAATGTAATAAATGCGAAAGTTTGGATTAACGAAGGTATAAACATATTTTGTTCGCTCTATTGCTCCGTGATTTCTAAATGGATCTACGCGATATTGAATAGACATATAGATTACGACCTGTATTAATATATAGATTACTTTTGGAGTTTGCTCTTTAAGAATCAATTTTGATATATGGCCCCCGGTATAAAGTTTTATGAGGACCAGAAGTTCAGAACAATAACAAAAGGTTGTAAGTTTGGATGTCGATTTCAAAAATTCTTTCGCCAATATTTAAAAACGACCTTCGGGATGGACATAGGTTATTTATTATTCCGTAAAAAAAAATTCATGTTTTATAAAAAGTTACATTTTGTAAGTTTATATGTAGGAGATAATCTCCGAAACTACTCATTAAATTTCAAATATTCTTTCACCAATATTTAGAAGGAACCTTCAGAATAGACATAAGGACGTATATTATCCCGTTAAAAAAATTTTCAAATATAAAAAAGTTAAATTTTGTAAGTTTCGATGTAGGAGGTAATCTCCGAAACTACATATCGGTTGTGAAAAATTCTTTCACCAATATTTAGAAAGGACCTTCAGGATGTGCATAGGTTGCATATTAATCCCTTAAAAAAAAGTTTACATATAAAAAAGTTAAATTTTGTAAGGTTGGATGTAGAAGGTAATCTCAGAACCGCAGACAGAAGCTATTTCTTCTTGTGTTTACTCTATCGTGTTAACTTCCATGTTCTAAGCAGCCAAATTATTGCGGTAGTTCTTTTTAGGATTGCATTTCATCTAGGAACTCATAGTATAGTCCCTTCGTACATCATAAATGTATGACTTGGTAATTGCTGTACATTTTGTAATTAAATATTAACCCAAAAACCGAAGTAAAATAAAACTGCGCAGAAAAGACTTAAGGTCCTTTCCCACATATAATAAAGTTGAGATGATTTGACCAATTGTGACCTCAACTCTAATTATCTAATCTAACTTTCGACAATTCTGAAAAAGACATATATACAAATACATATATAAAAAGACATATAGTTGCTAGTAAGGATATAGTTGCTAGTAAGTAGGTCTAGCAAAAATTGGTATAGTTACGTAATTTTATTTAGGAGATACAAAAAAAATCGTTTAAAATTTAATTTGTTATATTTTTTTAATAGTGTTGTACAATATTTTGAATAAAATTACAAGATAACATAGAAAAAAAAAGAAATAAAATTAACTACAGATATAACACGACAGCAAGATATGTACAACTATAATAAGTACGTTAGAACTTGAGGCGTTATTTAATTATCACATTCCCACTCTGTTTATATACAGATTCTCTCTTCTTTATATATATATATATAGAAGAGAGATTATGGAGGAGACGGATGGAGGGGGGGGGGAGGGGCACAGCGGTAGCCTTCGGATTGGACATCGGCGCATCTCGGGTGATTTGTTTACGCGAAGCGTCGTGTTTCCATTAATATTTATTTTAGTGGATCGGATCGGGGCTCTCGTCCGAACGGGAGATCACGAGAGAAAGTTCGGCTCGTGCGGGAGAAAATGCAACAATGGCCAGCTTGTGCGAGGCGAAACATTAACGGCGTCACGACCGGCGCGCCTCGCCGGTGATGTCAGTGAGTTTGCTGAGATCGTGCCGGGCGGTAAACGCACGTTAAACATTTTCTTACACAGTAAATATTGTTACAGTAGGTAAGAACAGTATAGTAGTAAAAGTACAGTAGCTAAAGTTAGCAGCATAACTGCCTGCCATAAATTCCGTTCACCAATTTTTGGAGTACTTAATATACCAACCCCAAAATCCATATAATACTTCTGAGTGTTGCCCTTGTGTGAGATACTTCGGGTTAATAAGATTTATTGCTCTGTCAAATTTCAAGTTTCTGCGTCAGTTTTCGAGAACAACGACTGTGACAGACAAATACATTAGATGGGACGTGAAGAATATTATTTGGGCTCCATTTTTGCTTTAGATTTACGGAATCTAAAAAAACAAAATACCTATGACCTAAAAAAGCAAAATACCTATACCCCAAAAAAGCAAAATACCTATACCCTAAAAAACAAAATAGTCATAACCTGAAAAGCAAAATACCTATAACCTAAAAAAACAAAATACCTATAACCTAAAAAAAGGTAAATACTTATATATTTCTTAGGTATATTTCTAATTTTAGACAGAAAGCACAGAAATAATCATTATTTCCCAGACTTATTAAGAATGACACAAATAATACAAAATTCTAATTTAAAACTTCGATAATTATGTATTAGTAAAAAAATAATTCTGAGTTCCATACTTCGATAATTATATATAGTAGGTGACTACTCATAATTTTAGTCTTTCTAATAAATTATCATGAAGGTTTAGAAAAAATGTCATGAAAACATAGAATAAAGCCAGTCGTTTAACAATTGTGCAAACTGATTAAAAAATAAGCATGTTATGATCTCTAAGGAATAGACAGACAATATATACCTGCCTCGACCACTCTCATAGGATACAACGAGCATTGTTAATTCGTTTTATTGCCGTCCTTGTCCTAAACCTTAAGTTTATTTTATTATTGTGTGTATTGTTCATTTGAGTGTTATACCTAGATGTAGTGTAGCATGTAGTATAAAAGTCTTTTAATAATTCATAAAAATAGTGTTTAATTTTTCAAAAATCAAATGTCGAATACCTGTCTCGACCGCTCTCATAGAATAAAATTAGCATTCTTAATTCAATGTATTGCCATCCTTGTCTAAACTTTAATGTATTATGGTATATATTGTTTATTTAAGTATTATTTGTAATATCTAGATATGGTGTATAATGTAGTATAAAAAAATGACAAAAATACAGTGCGTAATTTTTCAAAAATCTAATCTCATATTCCCTCCTAATGTTGTTCAAATTTCTTGCACGGTTGTTATTGGCCGTTGCGAACCACAGAGTGGGGGAAGGATGGGTAACGAAATCGACCGCAGCGCCCCCTGTAATAATGTCTAAAGGCGCCTGTTAAATATTGTCGTAGATAATATAATTTACTTACATACATTGTCATGGTTACTTTTGAAACCAGTACAGTCTAGCAAAAATGCGAATTTCACTGGTGTTTTAATAGAAAGAATATACATAATAAAACGATGTATTTAAAAAAATTAGTCTCGGTTGCGATTATTTTATTATGAAAATTGATTGGATAAAAAATTACATATAATGATTCCTGCATTTCTTAAGTAAATTATTTTCACTATTTTCACTTTAGGTTTATAATTAGATACTACATATTAAACAATTAAATAAAATGGCGAAATAATAGAAAAATATAAATGAGAGATTAATAAAAACTTATAAAATTTAAAAAAATGACGTTTAACAAAAATATTCAATTCTATCAATCTTAGAAATTTATTATTAAATCTTTAGTTCATGATTTCTTTTAATTATAAATTTATAATTGGGAACAAATGCATTTTAGCAACAATGAAAATTTCACTGTTTATCAGCCCAAAAAATAATTTAAAATATGAATATATTATAAGCTAAACATTTAAACGTCATAATAATTTACCTTTTTCATACTTTGTAAATTTTTAACATGAATATTTCTGTTTAAATATTTGTTGAGGGTGTAGTATATAATTATAAATTTAAAGAGAACATACTGAAAAATATTCAGCTATAACAAAATAAAGATATTAATCGTAAGTAATTTTTTTAAAATCAATTTTTTCGATACCGAATCTTATTTTTTTTAAATACGTTATTTTTATGTATATCTTTTGACATAAAAAATCACTAAAATTAGCTTTCTTGCTGTACTGAAATCATACCTAACTTTTTTCATCATACCTAACTTTTTATCATACTTAATTTTCTAAATATGACACGATAATTATTTTGTATTAAATTGTAAAAATACTTCAAAAAATAACAAACTCTAATTAGGTAAACAAAAATAAATGGATAGCTGGGTATAAAATGCATTTCTTCCGACATTGTCTATGGTTGAAATGTTATAATATGGGTAATATATTTATAATTTTACTCATTTTATTGAGCTGAAAACAAATGGATATTATATATTTTGGGTACGAACAAATAAAATCTTGTTATTATTCGTTAATAAAAGCATTTATTTAGATATCTTCTATTATTTCTATATTATTCACGTAAATATTCACAAAAGCCATTTATCTGAAGCATATTACTAATAAAATTGCCTATAAAGCTGCTGACGCTAGGCGGCGCTGAAGTCACTCTTAGTTGCATATGATGCACATAACAGCTGACCTTGTAGCATTCTACAATGTTTGTATGTTTGAAATAATATCAATAGATATTCAATGGTTGAAAAAATAATACTGTTTACGAACAAAATAAAAATAATCGCAGGTAAAGCGATACTGTTATTTTTTGCTATATACCTTAACAAAACCAACATACTAACGGTTTTATTTTAAATTTTTCTGATCAATAATTCTTGATGTTACGGGGGAGGCGACGTTAATAGAGTAATTTTGTCAAAATTACATTCAAAAAGCTATATATTTTTGAAATAACATTTTAATAAGCTTTCATTTAATGAAATTGAAAAAAAATGTGCGACAATTATCGATTTTTCATACATGTTATTTGTAATTAGTCCACGGTTTACTACACCTATGCTGTATTACAAATTTCCGTGTCAAATGGTGTACGAGAAAATTGAAACTTAAAAAGCTTAGAAAAACGATATTGTAGAATGGTGAAGGTTGTCAAAATCTAAATTCAATCCAAATTGAAGGATAATTTTGAGGATTCAAGATCAAATAAATACAAAATTATTTAACAAAACCAACATTCTTTATTTTAAGTTCTTAGTAGATACTACTACTCAAAATGGTTCTGTAAAAATGTTTCTGTTTTCATTTACTCGCATAGTTACAACATACTTTTCACAAAATATTAAAAGTAATTTTTTTAAATTCGAATTCTCTTTTACAGCTTTTGTTCCCGATTATGACGACGACGAAGATGTAAACAGCACTTATTAAAAATTAATTACAAGAAATATCCCATATGATTTTGTGACATCTAGCGATCAATTTAGTAACCACAACAAAGTAAATTATAAGTTCGTACGATTTAAATCTACAGCGCGGCGATAGATGTCGCTGTTAAATTATGAAATTTATTGACATTTTAATGTAAATTTATTTCGAGTTCAGAAAAATAAAAATTGCCTTTTGCTTCAGACATATTTTCTTATTATAATTTTTAATACGATTTTATTCATAAGAAATTATGTCTCTATTATTAATTATATATAAACGAATTAATTCATGTAAGTGCCACAGCAATAAAAATCATGTTATAGTGAATTAGGTAGGTAAGCTGTATTATAGTAAATGGCCATTTAAACACCTCGATTACCTTGGCATTGCATGGCTCCAACAATGTTCATCCTATCATATCAAATGCCATATTCCGTTATGTGATACAATGCTTCTAACGTTCATAAAGAAAAAAAGTATAAAAAGTTATTATTTCAAAGGTATATTTCTAATTTTAGAGATAAACACAAAAACAATTCATTGGCATTTATTTACCGCTCCATTTCCAACTATAACCTCCTTTGTTCGAAGTTAACAATTGAATTTGCAAATAAATGTAATAATCAAATTGCATAATAAAAACTATAATTTCACTTCAGTCTTAAATTTTATAAACCAGTCAAGTGCGTCGAAACACGAATAAATTAAAATTCCGTAGAAATTTCACAAAATATGAAAATTATATTTTATAAATTCTTATGCCGTGCTTATTAATAAGGATTCTATATTAACTAAATAAGGATTCTAATCACTCGACTATTGCACTTGCGATTCGACTTCTATATTTTGTTTTAATTAAGTGTTGCAAAATATATTTTAATAATTCATATTAATTTATCGTAAGTACACTAGTAAGCTTGGTCGTCTAGTATTTGCTTTATTTCTGCGTAATTAACGAATTTTTATTTTATAATTGGGAAAGCGAATGAAGTTGGATTACTCGAAATAATTTGGTTTGAAAATATCTACTTATTGAAACTAATTTTTATAATATTTTCCACATTTTTATATAATTTAGACATTCACATTTCACTTTGCAGGGACACATTGCAAATAATTAATGATTGAAGTTTAATTTTTATAAATGAGGGTAAAATAAATGGGGGTGTATTGAATACTCCTTATAACTACAACCCACATAATGGATTATACTAAAAATGGTTTTTATTTCACCTTCATAGGAAGAGATATTTTAAAATATTATTGAAATTTTATCTTGTAGACTACATACTTTCAAAATTTAATGCATGTTGGTTAAAACTACACCAACTACGGGGTTGCGACAGACGAATGGATATACATACGAACATGACGAATTTATGAGAATTTATTTTTTTATTTATTTGAACTTTAATCTAATAATTTTACAAACTTATATTTGGTATGTCCTTTCGTTTTTTCTTAAACTTTGCCGTAATTAGGTTTTGGTTTTTTATTTCTTCAAATGTTTTATAAAGATCATCTAAAAGGACAAAAATGTGTCGCCCTTTTTGTAGCAAATATGATAATCAACAAATATGACATAAAAATAGACCTTAATCAGAAATATATAATTGAATGAAAAGTGGTAGATGCTAAGGCTACATGACAACTTTGAAAAATTTGAGAAGCGTAGAGCTAACGAAAATACGTACGAACTTGTTCGGAAGAGGAAAAAATTGAATTCCCATTAAACTTTTTCCGAATATCTTTCGTCTTTTCTCTACATATATTTTATTATTTCTCTTTTCTTTACTAGTTTCTTCTTTTTTATACTTCTGTTAAAATTGGTTGATGACTATCCAGAAATGACGATTTTTTAAAGAACTGACCTGAGTGCGTTAATAAAAGAACCGATTTGTATGATTCGCGTACTCAGAAAAATTTTGTCATAAGATGACTAGCTACTGATTCCATTCGGCTACAGTTACTTGTAACAATGACGTCATATTGAAATTAAAACCGATCAAGTGCTAGGCTGACTAGCCCATCGGAACTTTCGTACCTCGTTTGAAGGGAAATTATTATAAGACATTAGCAATATGGACTTGCTACTGTGCAAATATTTATCAACACCTAATACAATTAAGCAGGTAAGACCTATAAATTTTCATGAAATTCTCTAAAACCTTTCCGTAGTACTTCTGAAAACCCTATTTTTCCTAATTTTATATTCAGTAATTTCGAAAACGAAAGGGGAGGGGATGAACGTATTTTTTTGTATATTTTTTAGTATATTATTAAAGACATAATTCCTAAAATTATGAAATTATTAGTTCTTTTGTACTGTGTAGGTATGGAATTAAAAAAAAACCTAAACAATTTTTCTCCTCTAAAGTATTCATATAATTATTTCTGAGTCTATACCAGTCTGTACCATATACCTCATATGTGCGTTAATATGCCATGTTTCTGAGAAGAAACGCTGTGATAGACAGACACCTGAGTAATCTTATAAGGTTTCCGTGTTTCCTTTTGCCGTGCGGAAAAGGAAAAACGGAACCCTGCATTCATATACTAACTATAAAGAAAGAGATAGAGAGTCAGTGAAAACACATAAACATGTAAAAGTGAAAATTGGAATAAAACCAACACCTATTTTTAGGCAATTTTAAAGTGTTTGGCAAGTCTAATTAATATAACTTCATTGGCTTATAAAGAACTCTAGATAATCCTTAAAAAGCCTTGTTATATTTTTAAGGTCCATGCACCATATTAACTTAATTAAATTTTCGGATAATTAGTCTAAAGCAAGTTTATTATAGTTTATATGCGTTAAAATTAGCATATAGTGATAAGTAATTAACATAGATTGACAACTGAATGGAATTAAGTTTTACTATTAAAAAAATGTTAATGAAAAAATGATATTAGTTAAGTTACCTGGTTAGAAAATGTCGTGTAAATTAATCGTCAAATTCAATGAATTTTCCAACAAATTTGCTACATGGCACGCAGAAGGAAAAGGTTTTTACAAATTATTATTACCAAAAAATTGCATAACGAACGTCAAATTTTATTTATAGAATTAATGACTCACTAACCTACTTAATAACGACAATAGTATCCGGGGAAAAACAGCTTTTGATGGCTCAATTTTTTACAGAGTTAATGAATCACTACCTACAACAGAGATTCGACGATTACCTACACTTGAATGTAGTGCCGCGGATTGGAAGTAAAATTTTGGAATGAGTTACTCCAATATTGCTTTAGCAATAACTCATTGGTCAAAGTAAAAATTTTGGCTTTATTCAGGTTCTTTTAGCCCTTTTAGTATTTAGCCCTTACCTCTCAAATCCAAACACTAAATGTTTAACTAAAACAAATGCGAAAACTTATTCTTATTACCATGAGAATTTTCCCGAAATTTCCTCTATATATATATATATATATATATATATATATATATATATATATATATATATATATATATATATACTTGGGAATCAAAAAGCCCTGTACTAACCGCAAATTTACAAAATTGAAGAAAACATAAGAATTGTTCAAAAGAAAAAGACACTTAAATTGGAGTGAGTATTTTTATTCAATGAACAAGGAAATTACCTGCTTCTATATCAGCCTAGATAAAATCGCATTGTTAGGCTGGCAAAAAAAAATTGGAAATTTTTTTTTATTAAGAGCTTTTGGTACTTATAAATAAATTTACTTATAAATTTTATATCAACTTTTTTGCTCTTATATTTCGATAAATACATCCAAACTACAATCGATATACAGATTTGGAATCCGCACGATAAGAAGCACGCATTGGAAAAATCGGTAATGGATTGTTCCTCAATTAATCATTATTTTCATTGAAACCCGTTCCATTCTAATTCAAAGCATTATCGGGACTCAGCTGATTGTGTTTAAAGGCAAGCTTTTGCTTTCAGTTTCAAAAAGAAATCAATAAAATCCGGCCAGAATTGCGACCTCTAATCCTCCCACAATTGATATCACAAAAAGTAAACAAATTTAATAAATGTTTAGATAAGGATCCACTCTTTGCAAAAAGTTACATTAAAAATTTATTAGATGTAAAGTTTCCAGAGTTTTCTCTAAGCTCAAAACTTAGTTGGCCCGCTAGTCTATTATAAAGCCCGTGGACATGTAATAATCGCAGAGTGAGCTAATATTTTTAATTTTCATTGTAAACATATATATATATATATATATATATATATATATATATATATATATATATAATTATTACTAAGGACAAGGACAACAGAAGGCAGGTTTGTATAACGTAGATTTGACATTTGTATCTAAAATAATTTTCACTCTTCGCCGGTGCTCTATCTGAGGAGAGCGAGACGGATATTTTGTAAAGCAGATGATTTTTATACGAATATTAATACCCGTTAAAATGAAATAAGGAGTTAAAGGATTATAGTGAAATAAACAAATATAATAGATATATAATTGGAAAAAAAATTAGAAAAACAACAAAACGATAGACATACAATTTGTAAATAACCAATTATGTAGTGTTATACCTCTGAAACCAGGCGGTATTATTTAATTTTTGATAGTGGCAATTTTTGAAACACCATTCATGGAGACACGTTATTGAATCTAGGGTATAGGTATTGTAATAATGAGTGATATAAAAAATATCGAATTATAAATATAGATACCGCACGTTTCGATATCTTTCCTGCATATTGTTTACATTTTTTACAAATTACTATTTCAAGTCCATACATGTTTGCGTTGTTCTATCAAATGATCTTTATAACAATGTTATAAACACGCCATTACAAAAATCACGCTTATGTAAATAAGAAATTTAATGTAAAGTAAATAAAAATGTTTAGTTGCATTTTTCTCAACTAAATGAATCTACGTGATGTAGTATTATTTCTACTTTATTTAAATTCTTTACCAAGACCTAGCTTTCATTGTAGGACATCTTCAGATGGGCAATTAGCAAAGATATTCATACAACGAAATTGTCATACAACAAACAACGAAGATTGTCATACAACGAAACTTAGGTCGTGGTAAATAACTTAAAGGAGGTAGAAATAATGCTACACATCACATAGTTTCATTTAATTGTGAGTAATGAATTTTTACAAAATTAACGCCAAATATATTCAATGTTTGTTAAATAGTTTCTGATTTTTGATGTAGTGACTCGATGGATAAATACTGACAATAATTTAAACGGAATCAAAAATGATAAATAGAGCTTAAAACTATACTCTATTTTATTATTGCAATAAATGATACAATTTATATAAAGGTGTAATGACGAACGTGTATATTATTCATAGAAGTATTCAGTACATTCAACTAAATAGAAAATATCAAAGATCTGCCTGAAAATTATCAAACGTTTCTGAAAAAATCACCTGTCAATATTACCTTTTCAACGAAAAAAATTACTTATTTGCAGAAACACTCTTCAAATATACTCAAGTCGATGAACAGAATTGCTGTATGAATAATATATACGCTCTTTGTTACACCTGTACGTATAAGACTCAATCCAAACGTTTGTTTGAATTATTGGCGACACTTATGCGGTTTGTAATTTAAGAAGAAATCGTTCGTTTATTCTATTCCAAGCAAACAACTTAGCTTGTTTAAGCGCACGACCTTGCACGAAACGATTGAAATAATTACAAAATATTACTCATTTTAATGGTTACGCAGAGGAAGAGTGGGAAGTTTAAATTTTTATTCATTTAATTGTGACTATATAAAAAGTTAAATATTTCTCAGCCTGAAGTCGTTTTATGGCAACATACGTAAATGTACGAAAAACTAATAAAACTATTAATATTATAGTAGCTATAAATATTAACGACTGTTTTCTCAATTACCAATCATAATAAATTTCTTCATGCCTCATCCATTATTTATTATAACGTATCACTTATTTGGCTTTAAAAATGAAAGTATTACAGGAAAACCATTACAATGACTTATCTAAGTTTCATAGTTTTTGAGATATTCACAATATTTTTACGCCAAGGAAGACATACCAGGCAACATAAACGTCAAATATCACCACTTCCATTTTTAATACATTTTTGTATAAAATTTAATAGAATTTTGTACTTGCTTAAATGTATACAGAACTTTCACAGCGTGGATTCTACTCTAACGCTGACAATGCGGAAAACCAGCTGGTTGCTGTAAGGTATGCCAAATACGAGTAGAATCCACGCTGTGAAAGTTCTGTTTACATTTAAGCAAATACAAAATTTCTATTAACTTTTATATAAAAAAATATTAAAAATGGAAGTGGTTATATTTGACGTTTCTGTTGCCTGGTATATCTTTCCTTGACGTAAAAATATTGTGAATATCTCAAAAATTATGAAACTTAAATAAGTCATTGTAATGGTTTTCCTGTAATACTTTCATTTTTAAAGCCAAATAAGTGATACGTTATAATAAATAATGGATGAGGCATGAAGAAATTTATTATGATTGGTAATTGAGAAAACAGTCGTTAATATTTATAGCTACTATAATATTAATTAGTTGTTCGTACATTTACGTATGTTGCCATAAAACGACTTCAGGCTGAGAAATATTTAATTTTTTATATAGTCACAATTAAATGAATAAAAATTTAAACTTCCCACTCTTCCTCTGCGTAACCATTAAAATGAGTAATATTTTGTAATTATTTCAATCGTTTCGTCCAAGGTCGTGCGCTTAAACAAGCTAAGTTGTTTGCTTGGAATAGAATAAACGAACGATTTCTTCTTAAATTACAAACCGCATAAGTGTCGCCAATAATTCAAACAAACGTTTGGATTGAGTCTTATACGTACAGGTGTAACAAAGAGCGTATATATTATTCATACAGCAATTCTGTTCATCGACTTGAGTATATTTGAAGAGTGTTTCTGTAAAATAAGTAATTTTTTTCGTTGAAAAGGTAATATTGACAGGTGATTTTTTCAGAAACGTTTGAAAATTTTCAGGCAGATCTTTTGATATTTTCTATTTAGTTGAATGTACAGAAAACTTCTATGAATAATATACGTTCGTCATTACACCTTTATATAAATTGTATCATTTATTGCAATAATAAAATAGAGTATAGTTTTAAGCTCTATTTATCATTTTTGATTCCGTTTAAATTATTGTCAGTATTTATCCATCGAGTCACTACATCAAAAATCAGAAACTATTTAACAAACATTGAATATATTTGGCGTTAATTTTGTAGAAATTCATTACTCACAATTAAATGAAACTACGTGATGTGTAGCATTATTTCTACCTCCTTTAAGTTCTTTACCACGACCTTAGTTTCGTTGTATGACAATCTTCGTTGTTTGTTGTATGACAATTTCGTTGTATGAATATCTTTGCTAATTGCCCATCTGAAGATGTTGTCCTACAATGAAAGCGTCTTGGTGAAGAATTTAAATAAAGTAGAAATAATACTACATCACTTAGTTTCATTTAGTTGAGAAAAATGCAACTAAACATTTTTATGTACTTTACATTAAATTTCTTATTTACATAAGCGTGATTTTTGTAATGGCGTGTTTATAACATTGTTATAAAGATCATTTGATAGAACAACGCAAACATGTATGGACTTGAAATAGTAATTTGTAAAAAATGTAAACAATATGCAGGAAAGATATCGAAACGTGGGGTATCTATATTTATAATTCGATATTTTTATATCACTCATTATTACAATATCTATACTCTAGATTCAATAACATGTCTCCATGAATGGTGTTTCAAAAATTGCCACTATCAAAAATTAAATAATACCGCCTGGTTTCAGAGATATAACACTACATAATTGGCTATTTACAAATTGTGTCTATCGTTTTGTTGTTTTTCTAATTTTTTATCCAATTATATATCTATTATATTTGTTTATTTCACTATAATCCTTTAACTCCTTATTTCATTTCAACGGGTATTAATATTCGTATAAAAATCATCTGCTTTACAAAATATCCGTCTCGCTCTCCTCAGATAGAGCACCGGCAAAGAGTGAAAATTATTTTAGATACAAATGTCAAATCTACGTTATACAAACCTGCCTTCTGTTGTCCTTGTCCTTAGTAATAATTATATATATATATATATATATATATATATATATATATGTTTACAATGAAAATTAAAAATATTAGCTCACTCTGCGATTATTACATGTCCACGGGCTTTATAATAGACTACCGGGCCAACTAAGTTTTGAGCTTAGAAAAAACTCTGAAAACTTTACATCTAATAAATTTTTAATGTAACTTTTTGCAAAGAGTGGATCCTTATCTAAACATTTATTAAATTTGTTTACTTTTTGTGATATCAATTGAGGGAGGATTAGAGGTGGCAATTCTGGGCGGATTTTATTGATTTCTTTTTGAAACTGTAAGCAAAAGCTTGCCTTTAAACACAATCAGCTGAGTCCCGATAATGATTTGAATAAGAATGGAACGGGTTTCAATGAAAATAATGATAAATTGAGGATCAATCCATTACCGATTTTTCCAATGCATGCTTCTTATCGTGCGGATTCCAAATCTGTATATCGATTGTAGTTTGGATGTATTTATCGAAATATAAGAGCAAAAAAGTTGATATAAAATTTATAAGTAAATTTATTTATAAGTACCAAAAGCTCTTAATAAAAAAAAATTTCCAATTTTTTTTTGCCACCCTAACAATGCGATTTTATCTAGTAGTCTGATATCAAAGCAGGTAATTTCCTTGTTCATTGAATAAAAATACCCAGAAAACTTTTTTTGCGGTTTTATACAGGTCCATTTTAGGAAATGGACAATTGGACATTCTTATTAGTCATAAGGTAAAACTCTTGGGCCATACATTTTAATAACTGACTACTTGTACCTACTTCCTCGTAGTAAACTGTTACAAAATGACATGCAATATGCGGAAGGAAAAATATTCTAATAGAATAAGGTGAATTTAGAGTTGCCTTTTATTGCCCGTTTTGAGTTCACAGTCTTATTTCAGAAAAATCCGGAAGGCTAATAATGATTACTGGCGAGGCAGAAGGGAAAAAATCAAAGTGACCGATACGCTGATCCTATCGGTACGTTGATCCAAACAGAGTTATGTGCACTGATCCAACCTCTACGTTGATGCTATCGGTATTTGATTTAACCAAAGTTACAGAAATCTAAACGTTAAGTTGATCCTATCGATCCCACCTTTACGTGGGTCGTATCGGAATTTTATTTAATCAGAGTTACATCGATCCAACTATGTCCATAGTATTCTCACGATGACATGCAATCCGTCGAAAACAGGAACCGCTAGTGCAGTGCAGCGAAATAGAAAGTTTTCTACGAAGGTGTTCACGGCTTTCGGCATTAGAAGATGCAACTTGAAGAGGAGAGGATTATTACGCTCATTCTAATGGAATAACAATAAAACACTTGTAGTTACAGTTACTATGATTAATTGATCATATTTTTACTGTAGTTACATTTACTATGATTAATTGATCACATTTTTACTGTAGTTACACTTACTATGATTAATTGATCACATTTTTACTGTAGTTACACTTACTATGATTAATTGATCACATTTTTACTGTAGTTACACTTACTATGATTAATCGATCACATTTTTACTGTAGTTACACTTACTATGATTAATTGATCACATTTTACTGTACTTACAGTTACTATGATTAATTGATCACATTTTTACTGTAGTTACACTTACTATGACCACATTTCTTTGCATTCTTATGAACAATCCAATTGTTTAAGCAATCTCAGAAGCAGATTCAAAGACAAGTTTGCTCGTGGTCTAGGACTCTGCCCTGCAAACTTACTCAGCCTGCTTTCTCCCAAATATACAAACCAATCCATATATAGTATATGGAAACTCTTGCACTGTCCAAGCTGCATAACTTTGAAATCGACTGGATCCTAAAACCAGGAGCTCTTCGTCTGTAAAGGTTTTCAAGAATCATCGAAAAGATTTTTACCCCTCATAATCTTTTCCTTAACTATATGCATATGATATAAATAGTTATATTTTTATAGTAGTTATATTTTTTATTTTAAATTTTTCATGTTATGTTCTTAATTAAACGTATTTTTGGCAAGTATTTTTTATAGCACAGATTCATAAAAATATTTACAATCTCCCAAATAACAAAAATTTTCAAATTTAACCATTGTGGTTAATTAGAAGAGATTAAAACGTATACGTAATTAAATATGTGTACATCAAAGTCTGAAAATAAAGAAATAATCTAATTATAAACATAAATAAACTAATTCAAGCTTCGTATTTTCAACATTTTAGACATATTTACATGTCGTATGTACAGATATTAAATGTTTAATTGAGTCCGTATAAAATAAAATTATATTGAACTTTGAAAGGAACTTATTTTGATTCTATTCTGAAACGAATTGAATAAGCATAGCCTTTAAATAAATTATGATACCTACAGTCTTAAACAATTTTTTTAAATAGAATATAGATTTGCATGTGACTTATGCCGTGACTTATGTCAATTTCAACGCACATCACGGATGATTCATACAAAATGAAAAGCAAGTGAACTATGCAAATAGCAAATATCCAGGAAGATAAATGAACAAAGTTGAGACATGTCCTACTTTTCGTTTACTCCTGACGATTTACTCGAAAGATATATCCAGTGCTTTTCAAATTTTGTTTACTCCTTCTGTTGTTGTTTTGTTTTGCTTCTTTATTTTTTTTCTGCAGTAGAAATTCATTCCAACACTGCCGAGTTCATTTAACGCCATCTTGAAATAAACCCACCAATTTGTTTTGGATGATTCGTATGAACAAAAATTTAATTCACTTTTACTTTCATTCTCTGTGAATCATTAATGATGATTGTGAAGAGTGAATCGTCTAAAATCGTCGAACTTGGGTATAATTTTAAAGTTTCTAACATTTTTCTAGAAGCGTTTGTGGCTAGCTTACTTGTACAAGCCGTTTAAGTCATGTCATACAAGCCATAAGACAAACGTATTGAGACGTAATAACAAAAGAATCATAGCAAGGACAACAATACGTTAATATATGCGAGAACCATTGGCACTATTATAAAAAAACGATCAAGTTCGTGTCGGTATACGGAAAATTAGGGTTCTCCGAACATTTTACGAAACAAGCTAATTAATACAACGTGCCGGAAATAATTTTACATAAGTTAACTTACTAAGTACTATGTATTATTATATTTTTAATTTGAAGAGTCTTTTACAGATACAAGATACACTTGTTTACACTATATTTTAAAAGAAAACCATAGAGAATTTTTAAACATTTACATTACACATAATTTATAAAATATTATAGTTCAAAATAATCTCAGAATTAATCACGTACGGTTTGATACAGTCAATTTAATATTTTTAATTTAAATAATTGAAACTATAGAAGATAGTGGTAATTAAAAAGCTTTTCCCAACTTTACATATAGCTTATAAACTATTATAGTAGCACGTCATCTTTGGTGGTTAAAAAATTAAAAATAGGTTTATGTTCTACTTAAAAACATTCTGATATTTTATGTTCACATTCCCGCCTAAGTAGATTTTTTTTTCATCCAGACCTCTTTACGCCATAAGATTATAAACTTTAAAATATTTCGGTTTTAACTTAAAGGATTGTATATAATGTGAAAAATTCAAAACTATTACTTGTTCCATTTAGGAACCAAAACCTCTGATGGACGAAGTCACAACATTGTTAGAAGAATAGGGCTGTGTTTAAATTTGAAACGTACCTTTAAATCCCGTCGTCACCGTTGTGTGTTGTGCTGATCATAAGGCATACAGATTTAACTGCACGGCGAACCGTGAGGACCCGTGTTCGATTCCCGGCCGCTCATCGAGGGGGGTCGGCTGTAAGATATTGCTTTCGTAGCAATAATTCCGCCATATGTATCAATTAGATACATTAAAATACATAAATAAATAAATCCCTCAAAGAATCTAAGATATATTTCATTTCAAGGCCTAGCCGATCACATCGTGGTAATTGTAGTGAACGAAAAAACGTGACATATATGGATAAATACCTATATTTGAAAAAATATTTCATTAATTTTGCATATTAATTGCCATCTTTCCACAGAAATAGATAATGTGAATTCTAGAAAATGTGAGTTGGTAACAGACGGCCATTCGTTTATGTCATATTACACGGTCTAAAATAAGTAATAATAATGAAAACGGCAAACACTGTGGTAACAAAAGGTCGCCGAAATATTTTATAATATCAAAAACTCCAACAGTGGGTGTCTGTTGCAAGTTTATCTATATATAGAGGTGTAGTTTTGCGAAACTAATAAATTAATTTTGGTAAAAACTTTTCCGACGGGTTTCCTAGCACTCAGGGATGATTGCAAGCTATATTTCATCGCTTTATCTAAATCTGAACAGTGACAATAAATATAAGAAAATTCAGAAAAAAACAACGTTTCTTGCTCCCGCCGATTGATTACCAAAAAGAAACATCGACAAATCTATGAAAGAATTGTTTTAATAACAAAACTGTCTATGTATAGAAGACACTTATTCAGGAGCTATTAAAGACCAAAAAAACAACAAGCAGGTTTTCATTGTTTTCCAACCACATGTTTAACATCTGATTGGAAAATAATACCGAAAATTAACGACAACTTTAACATAGGATCAGTAGTATTTTATGTATGTAGGACTTTCCCAAACGATTCGAGCGTGTCTGCACCGCTTGGTAGAAAACACCAATTTTATGTGGGTTAATTAATTGTTTCTTCTACCTACTTAGAATTACTGATACCTACCTACTTTAAATACCAATCAATATATATAACTATCTTAAATACCAATATGTTTTAAATCTGGGCATTGTCGAATATCAGCCGTTAGTAAATTTAATACAAATAATACAGGATATTAGGCTAATGTGTACATGAGATTATTCATGTATCATGTATCAGTTATTCAGTCATTATATATTCATGTATCAGTTATTCAGTCAGGATAAACAGATTTTAATTCAAATAATTTATCTAAAGCTTTTTAGACCATACGGCGCCAACACTCAAATAGTCTATCTAGACACAGTTTAGCTTCAAGAAACTTCAATCGTTTACTTTTTTTATATTTTAGCTTTTTTAAAGTAATTTCGGTATCCACTTTATGAACAATAACCAAAATGACAACCGAAATTCATACGTAAGAGTATTGAAGGTATTAGAATAAGTCCCTCTTAGCCAAAGCTTTCTCAACACATTAAACGTAGTTTAATATTGAATTTCATTCTAGAATTAATAACAACATTATATCAATAAGGGTGTCAAATGCTTTTTAGTGCCTCTGCCTTCTAGAAAATGAGTCGATCCGTTCATCTGTTTGTCAAAACCCTTTTTCTTAGAAACGGCTTAAGATATCAGGTTGAATATCTTATGCTAAGGCTTTACATTGGCGTAAACACTTCAAATCGTTTGATTCACAATGAAAATATATGATCCTTTGAATCGTATTTCTTTGTTATTTACACTATCATTAAAACCATTCCATTCAACCTACAATCTTGAAAGTCAGCATAACGGTTAGTTTTAAAGCATAAATATGAGGTTTTAAAGTATAAATCAAGAGAAAAATCCAAAAGTCGGTTGTTTCTAATTCAAAAGCGAATTATAGATTTATTTAAATATTCGGCTATTATCAAAAGCAATATATTTACATTCTAAAAAAAATACGTTTTTCAAATAGTTTAATACGGTACCATTAAATGTTTATAAATACCTAAATATGTCAGTACTAGTTCTACTTGTACTTGACAGGCTTTTTTAAAGTCTACCTCGATAATATTTTGTCCATCAATTGGAAATATATCCCCGTAGTAATTAAATCAATTAATATAATCTTTTCCTTGATTTTGTCCCTTTTGCCAGGAAATACGAAATGTAATAATGTTTTAAGACTCAATATCAAATTTCCCGACAAACACCGCAGAGGATGCAATCTCGAACCGGATTTTCAATAATGTCACGGTCGAACCTACGCATGGTCTGTCGGAATAACCGCACACTATTAAAATTTCAACCGTTAACAATATCATATAGGCCACTGTAAAAGCACGAACAATGATAAACCTTAAGATTATCTAGTAAGTTCTAAAATTTACCAACTGTGTACGTTAATATGAAAATTCTGTCGTTAAGATTATATATATATATATATATATATATATATATGTATATATATATATATATATATATATATATATATACATATATATATATACATGATCTGGGAATAAGTGTCGGACAAAGAAAGACGCTATTTATTGGCTATAAAGGAATAAATTGCTGTTGAAATAAAACCTAAAACACGCCCTTTTTCTAATTTAGTGCAAAAAAAAGTATCGTGTATACGGAAATGATGACAAATAATTATGAATAATATATTCAATTTTCTAAAAAAAAAATCATCTTCAAATTTTATTTTAACGACAATCAACTATTTTTCAGTCAACGAACAACGTTTTTCTTTATCCGACACTTATTCCCGGACACCATGTACATAAGGTTTTAAGAATTATAAAGATGAGTAGCTTGTGATGCTATTTCAAGTTGAAGATATGGATAAAAAGTGATAGATGTTAGAACTATATTCTGTGCGTCCTGATCGACTAGTTCATCCCGTTCACGCTTGCACCGTGATCTTCTCCTTCACAACGACCCTGACACCATTTAATAATCCATCAATTCATAAAATTTATTCTTCACACTCATGGCGATTTTAATACATCCAAACCAAAACAAAAATATAGAAACTAATTAGAGTTCCTAGATGTGCATATACATTCACACTCGCCCAACAAATAGTAAAAAATTGACTCATGACACCTGAACCTGACTCCCGGCAACTCTTCGCCTCAGCCCCCGAGGCGAAGAGTTGGAGGGACTGTACGCCCGTGAGTAAACTCGTGAGTAACCAAAAACGCAGCGTGCGAGTCACAACATGAAAATGTTTCATGGTTTGCTGCGAGTCTGAGGTAAACCCTAATATTTACCAATAAATACTGGTAAAAGTATGAAGCAAATAATTATTTTATAATATTTCGTGGTTTTACCGTTACTGTTTGGTAAATCTTAAATGTTGTCATTGTTCGGACTTTTACAGTATCATATACACATAAGCAGCCCTGACATTTCCGCAACGAAATATAACCGCAATAATGGGACGCTGAATATCCTATATAGGGTCACATGGGAGACTGCCTGTTGGGTCGTAAGTGATACTTAGTCACCAACAAGGGTGACTAAGTATCATGAATGAAAATAGATCATTACACATGAAAATAGACATTCGTCTCTAATTCATTTGTTTCAGCTATCTAGCAATATTCTTATTATTAAAGATCGACAAGAGTGATATATGCTGGCAACGACATCGGTGACTACATGTCACCATTGTCGTCGCCAACAGGTAGTCATCGTTTTCGGCAACGGTGACTACCAATTAAAACGACAACGGCAAGTAACTGTTGGTTTTTAAAGTATCATAAATGAAAATGAGTCATTAGTTTATCGTTTATTTGTATTAGCTATCTAGCAATATTCTTATTAAAGATCGACAACGGTGATTACCTGTAGGTTTTTATAGTATCATGAGTGAAAATTGGTCATTAGTTTATCCGGTTGTAGTTCATTTGTATCAGCTATATATAATATTCTTATCATTAAAGATCGATAATGGTGACTACCCATAAACAACGACAACGTTCACAATGGTAATCACCTGTTGGCTTTTATAGTATTGTAAATGAAAATGGGTCATAAGTTTATTCGGTTGTAGTTCATTTGTATCAGCTATCTAGCAATGCGTGGTATGTCTTGTAAGTCACTTTTCTGATAGGTTTACCATCCTATAATGTACTTTCGAAACTTCCTCGTTTTACCATCCCCCACATCATTTATTTTTATCGATACGATATTAAAATATCTACATGACATAGTATTTGATTATGCTCCTCCCCCTCTGGTTCATTTCAGACCATTATTAATTTCACCACCATCATTTAAAGTAGGCAGTAAATAATAAGGCTAACCGGTGTGGGATTGGTTTTTCCGGATGTGATATAAATGAATATATAATTTGTTTAAGAAATAATTTCTTTTGCAGTGATTAGATCACTATATGTCATGGAAATAAAATTATTATTGATTACGAGGGATCTCTGAGGGTCTGCACGACGCAGCGCATTCGTTGGGAAAGTATTAAATCAGTATAATAAGCTAATAGGCTTATCACAAGTTTTAATAACATTAACACATTTCATATAGCAGAGTACATTATTTTCTAACTACGTATTAAAAACACAGTTTTGTTAACGATGACAAGTTCTCTTTTTGTTGAAAATATCGTCGTAATCATCAGCTCCCCGACCAGTAAAGTTTAATCAGTGTATACAGAAAAGTCCGCATTGAGGGTAGCTATGAAAATGTCTCCACAATGAATAGTCTGCATTGAGGGTGGCTATTAAAATGTCTCCACATTGAGGAAATCTATGAAAATGTAGCTGTATTGAGGGTATTTTTGAAAATGTCTTCACATTTAGGGTATCTTTAAAAAAGTCGCTGAATTGAGGACATTCATAAAAATGTCTCTACATTCTCAATACCTGTGAAAAATTCTCGACATTGATGATATCTGCTAAGAAAATGGAATCGACTATTTGGATGTCTCTGAATACAAAAAATGTTTTACAAGAATTTTATCTATCTAATCTTGCATTTCTCTTTTTACTATACTAATTTTAATAAGATTAATGTTTGTTTAAAGCTTAGGGTTCAACTTGAAAATAGAGGTGTATATCATTACCCTAACTCGATTGAAGAAAGGGTAAGACGGTGCAATACTTTGCCTGATTTAGCATTACGCGAAAAAATTACAAAAAAATTGATCGGGATTTCACTGCTTGAAACTTCAAAGTCTAATTTGAAAGCTTAGCTATACATATGTGGCATAACAAAAAGACCAGGGTATTAAAATATATTTAAATTAAATTACAAAAAAATTAATTACGCTTCTAAAAGACCTGACATTAAATGTACATAATAATTCAGCGTTATAAAAAATAGCCAATACACAACAGACTTTTTTTTCCAAATAGCTTGGCGTTATAAAAATAAATGTGTTACCTATGCTAACGAGAATCGATTTCCCGCTTCGAGTAAATTACCATTTCCGGTTGCGTTAAACCGCTCTAGACAAATCGGAATGTTGTCTTCCTATTTACCATTTGCAAAAGGTACGCCTGATCAATGTAACTTCATATTCTGGACTTCAATGTTTTGTTTAGCTTACGTCATCATGTATCGTTTTATAAAGAGGAAGAAGTATCTGAGAGTTTCTAAAGGCCCTATAATAATTTTTATTGTTACTGAATCCCAATAAATTAAGTAATTCTTCAATAAAAATGATCTAATCATAGACCATATGTTAGCGTAGTAGGAAAGAATAATAGTGAAAGTAAAATGAGAATCTATGTTTTTGGCAAGAATATCCTCATTTAATGCGTTAATAAATAATTTTTTTTCGCGGTGCCAAGGCCACATACATTTTATTATCTAATGCTTATTTATATAAACTAGCTGACCCGTGCGAAGTCTTCGCACTATATCGCCATCTAGCGTGTTCCGAGTATACAATTTGGCTAAGATATTTGATGTGTCGCCCACAGATGGCGCTCATGCCAATTGTTATAAAAATTAATTTTTTTATTAACAAAAAGATTTTTTTCGAAAAGATATTTTTAGCCCAAAGTAGAAAACATAAGTTTTAAGTGGGTATTTTTTTATTTTTTTTGGTGCAGTAGTTAAAGAGATCGAGCCGCTCGACCAAAAAACACCTTTTAGAAATAATATATTTAGATAAAAAGATTCATTGTTGAAGTTCTCGAAATGATTCATTTATTTTGCCTATACTATTGTAATTAAGGCCATGCAAATTATGAGTGAAGAAAGAGAATTCTTGTTAGCCGTTTTCATGATTACAATCGCTAAAACTAAATACTAGGCATATGTTCCATCAGTCATGTGTATAAAACCTGTGTTATCAAATAGATTAATTGTTCTACGAACAACCAATGTATTTTAAGCTCTCCGATGAAGAGAGGAGACCATCTAAAGGAGACTAGCGAAAATGAGCTTGTCCTTACAAAAATAGAGTATAATTTTGAAAAAGCTGGTATCTTTTAGAATTTAAAAAAACAAACCATTCAGCGATTGACAATCAGGATATGTCAAAAAATAAAATACAATTTGTGATCATAACATAAAATAAAAAAGCCATCTTCATAAATGGACGAATGTTATATTTTAAAAATATCATGAATTGTGAATGAGAAATAAAAAAATAACATAGAAACAACATTCACAAACTATTGGGAAAAGTAACCTAACATTTCATAAAAAAAATTGTCTATTTGACGCTTTGGGTAAAACTTTTAGAGTTTCTTGTTTTTAATATCCTCCTGATAACAGTGCCATTTTTATTCTTGTAACACTTGGACCTAACACAAAATGGACTTCTGCCAGTCTCCTTTGCATTATTGTCTTCAAGAATATAGAGACAATTTTATTTTTCGATCAATTTTTTGCTGGACATATATTAAAATATTGATTATAATGTAATATAGTATTTTAAATATATCAATGTATATTTAAAATATTAAATTTAAAATTATTACTCTACTGGCTGTGCCCACAAATTCGTTCGCGTGGGTTTTTAAATTTGTTCAAATATTTGATTTAAAAATAAATCGGAATAAAGTAGGAACATGTATATCTGGTTAAGGAATTTGCTACTATACTTTTAGTAATTAAAGCTTCTGCCACTATACCATCGTTTTTGAGCTGAATCCGTTTTAATATTTAGAGCTTACAGACTGACAGAAAGATATTTTTTTGACATTAGATTCATTTTAGTAATCGAATATGGATAAGGAAAAGTATTTAAAAGCCGAAAATTTAAAAATCACAAATACTTCCATTTTATTTATCTGTACTTATTACTTACTTTATTTTTATAATTTACTATTACGCTATACGTACGTGAATTCTTTAAAAGGTAAAAATTAAATAGGAAAATATCTTCCATTACAATAATTCAAACCTAACCATTACAATAATTCCAAGCAAATATTAACATAAAATCGAACTTTAGTGGACATCAATCGGCTCCAATCTTCCGCGAATTTTTATTTTCTAATTGGTAGTTATTTTCCAAGGTTAATTCTCCATGTACGAGTACTAGGTGCATAAAATCTTTAGTGTGTTTTCAGTGAAAATAAATCTTCACCAAATTTCGAACAGTCGTTGCTGGTGGTACATAATAACCCTTTTTTGTAGCAAGAAAAAGTATTTCAGCCTTTTCAATTTTTCGTTATGAGTAAATAATAGCAAGTTTTATATTCAAACAGTTTATAATAAAAATGACTTTAGAATTTTGTTTCTAGAAAGTCATTTTGTTAAAAACTGGTTACCCATTTATCCCATTTTGGTTACGCCCAAAATTTTCTTAGTGAATAATTGAGCTTTTTTGCTTTGGGCTGGGTTAGGTTTTCTTGGGGTTGGAGTAAACAACAGAAATGGACATCCTATCTAGATATAAAGTACTGTTGTTTAAGAATTTTTAATTAGTTGTGGACACAAAATACTTTTAAAATCATCAAGTTAATGATGAAGATTTTTCCTTGCTAAGATTTTAAAGGACGCCTAGCCAATAAGGGATTTGGGTATAGACTTAAAATTTACTACGTAATACTTGGGTAATATTTGGTATCTTATGGCAATAAAACTTCATTCAAGATTTAAATAAAAATACTCTGATGTTTCATTTGTTTTTCTGATTTAATTATAGTTAGGAATTTCTTTGCGAAATTAGGTTAGTTTGGAAATAACTATGTTTCCTGTTATCTTTTTAATATAAATTGACCTAAATAACTCGTACTGTTCTCAGCGAAATTTGGAGGAGATTGAAGTTTTTTAGGAGAACATTATTGAAAAATATTAAATGATAGGCGACAAAAGACACTTTATTGTTTTGACGATCAAAAGAAAAAATGAGTCATATGTGAATCTGGCTCCCTTCCTCGTTTGAAATGAAATTGCTCAAATATCATAAGTTATCACTAATATGGCTTCCCAGCGCAATAGAAATTAATTAATACCTAATATAATTATGTAGGCGGAACACATATAAAATCATGAATATCTCAGTAACAACGACATCTATAACTAACGTTATAGTTTTCCTACAATCTTTGCGTAGGTTTCTGAAGACGTTCTTTTTTCATAGCTTTTCCAAAACTTCTGAACCTACTAACCTTAAAGTTTTGGAAATATTGGCATAAACATAGTTGTTTGTATATGTTTTAGTATATCTCTCAAGATATACCGTCTAACCAAAATTGGGAAAAAATATTTTATAATTTTTAAAACTGCATACCCTGCGTTATCTGAGAAAAACCATTGTAAGAGAGGGGCAGATGGAGTTTGAGGTATGAAACACTAAAAATTAGTTTATGTACGAACATGCGAAATATCATTTTCAGCAATAAAAGATATGGGACATCAGAAACATTACAATCCAAATCTCGCTGAAAATTAAATTCAAACGACATTAACACTATCTTCAAGTGACCTTTACCATAAACAAAGTGAATTTAATTCAAAAATTTGGTTTGTCCAGTTTAAATGCTACTTGAAATTATCTTTTTCAAAAGTACTATCATTTATTTTATATAGATCGTTATACTGTCCAGTTTCACCGCACCAGTGGTCTCTTTAGTATTTATTACTTATTTTTGCCATTATCACCACCAGGATTTCGACTGGATTTTGAAAGTTGTTGTTGAAAAAGCCAGCTTCAACTTAATTCGAGCACTGTCGTAAAAAGTTACATCGATCTTTTGTAGTTTTGAAATTAATAATATGCATTGCAATTATTATACTCTGACAACTTTTAAAGTGAAATTTCTTTTAATACGGCTGTATAAGATCGTATGTTGAGAACAGAGATTGCAATGAAAAGTGAAATACTTTGGTATTGAGAGAGCAAGCGATAGATTCAGCGCTTCAGTGAATAGCATATTGCCAGTAAACTAGCTTTATATTGTTACAGCTTTCGTTATTCTTAGTGAGTTAGGTACGCGGATGGTACCGAATAACATATAGGTATAGAATGTAACAAAGAAACAAAGAACGTGTATTTTATTCACACAAGTAATTTTGGGTAGAAAATGTTAAATAATTACATGAAAATTCTAAACCGTTCCTAAAAAATTACTCTCAAAATTGCGATTTCAAAGAAAAATAATTTAGTTTTTTTTACATCAGCACACTCGTAAATATATTTAGTTTGTTCCACAAAATCATGTGTCTTAATAACAGACACATTATTTGGTACAATATAATAATAACAGACAAATCCTTTGTCTCTCAATAACCTTTTGTTCTTATTGCTTTACTGCTTTAATGTTAGCCATTTTCATTCATATTTAGAACACAGAATTTTCACTTCTGCCGCGCGTGATGGTCAGTCATAATTTGTATTTAAACTTTGAATTACTTTGAGAAAAAGGATAATAACTTTTATTATAACAAGACAGGCGAAAGGGAATACTTCTTAATTCTTAAAACACCTCGTAAACGTTATCTTCACATAACTATTGAAAACTCAGCAAGTGCTTTATCATGGTTTATATCGCGCCACTCTCGAATTTTGACGATAGAAGTCTTTGCAAATTAATTAATTATTAAAATTATATACACAAAACAGCAATGCTGCCATCTAACGGCTCAACGTCAATACGATTGACGGTCGGTAAAATTTTTGTTTAATTTCAAATCCACTCACGTATAAATAAAGTGGCGCTTTAGCTCAATGCTTTTGATACTTGCGCCTCTATATGTCAATTTTAGTAAAATATTTGTTTGATCTGTCATCTGAGCTTCATAATGGAATAAATAATGCGAAGACTTCGCACGGGTCACGCTAGTTACTTTTATTATGACAAGACAGGCGAAAGGGAATATTTCTTCATACTTAAAACACCTTATAAACTTTACCGTCACATAACTATTGAGAACTCGGCAAGTGCTTTGTTATGGCTTATATCGCGCCACTCTCGAGTTTTACGATAGAAGTCTCGAGTTTTGGCGGTTAAGACTCGAATATTTTTATAAGTGACCAACTTTTAATATGCTCTTTTTTCAAGAGGAGCAAACGATAACATTTAAATTTTTTTTAATGTTTATTATGATCCAAATTAACCTTTGACAAATGTCATGCATCTCAATTATGGTCTGTGTATACGTACGTAACATATGAAGGGACGCCAGAAGTCGTACTTTTTGGACGATCATTTTTTCTACCGATTGATTAACCATCAAAATAGAAGTCTATTGATTTTTGCCAATTACTTCTAAACAGTATAGTTGTCCAAAGCGTTGTTGAAGACTGCATTTTTTATTGATTTTCGTCTGACTATAAGTTATAATTAATTAATGTAAACTTGTCGCATTACTTAGGTATCTAAAAAAGGAGAAAAAAATTCAATATGATAAGATTATTAAAAAAGTCGATTTGTGCACTTTTGGTTTTACTAATATGCAAGGATTCAGACGGACTTCGCACGATAAATTATGTATTTTGCATAAATCAAAATGTGCCAGCATAAGTGATCATCAAGTGAGCATAAGTGATCCATCGATAAGGTCATACACTAGCACTTGTCTATAAACTATGCAGGTGTAACTCTAACTCTAGCTAGCATGGGAATTAGGTACTGCAAAACTCCAATCAATACAACCCGATTGTTCCGTCATAGCTAACTCATTCCGATATATCTGCATATGTCAAACAGCTTCTACGACACGGTGGTTTAGTAACCAGTGACCACTCGTTTGTTATTAGTATCACGATTCCTGTGTCCAGTCGGAGACATTACAGCCACGCCATTTAATTACAGAGACGGCCGCGGAGTAGCGCCATCTATTGGCGGCGTAGTGCGGCGCGCGAGCTGCGCGCGCGCAGCCTGACCGCGGTCAGTCAGCGAGTGCCTCTTGCCTGATGCGGTTGACGCAGGCGCGTTACAATGGTTTTCTGGTTGAGTGTCAGATTTTATCTACCGTCTTCAACAACCCATCCTCTATCCTGTCTCGTCTTATTTAATCGTGTTAACTATTAAATGTATATTTATTTTATTCAATACGTAATTATAAAATTAACATAATGAAATAAATTGATAGTTACATAAAATAAGTAATACAAGTTAACTATATTGAACATTACTTACGTATAATAAATCGAATTGGTGTTTGGTGCTTTATTTGTTGTAACTTCTGAGAAAACATTTATTTTAAAGAAATTTCTCAATGCATTTTATTAAATAAACCTTGTGGCGTTGTAAAAACAGTTTAGAGCAAAATATTTAAAACGCATAAGTTATTCGTTGATTTTGGATTCCTATAACGCATCAATATGACAATATCGTACGCCGGCGAAGTTCCTAATGGCAGCAGTTTTGGATGTTTTTGGAGAATTCTTTGCAAGTGAGTGATTTACCTTTGACCATTTAAATAATATTTGCTGAAAGCTTTCGGGTACACATAAGAATAGTTTTAACTACCTCACGCAAGAAGGAAAACAATTAATTACGTACAGCTCACTAAACCCTAGCATTAATTGTCCGGATGGAGTCGTATCTTTCATATTTATTTGTACAATTTAACATTTTACTTGTGCCTATTCAAAACAGCTGTATACATAATGAGAGTTACGAAACAATGGAACTTATGGCTAGGCAGTAACTGTGTCCAATACGATACTTTTCGAATAAATATGTTGCGAGAAAACGTATCCATGTATGTGTTCGCCCGAGTACCGATGGCCGCTTTATTGTGAAGTATGAATTCGATTTTCATTGTTCATTTTACATGTACGCACATAGCTCGTTTGTGTGATGGTTGAATTGTTCCCATAAAGTCGATGCGATTGGGTTTGGGACAAATCGCGTTGATCGTTGAAGCGTTCATAACAGACCGTCGCAAACGCGCCTAGCCTCCGACGTGTCGCTGAACAAAATTACCTACATGGCTTCTATTGCGAAAGTGAGCATGATGGTTGTATCGACTTAGTAGGTTGCTAATTCGATGACCTCTCTATCTTCCGTTTTATGAACTGAACGGATTGTTTGATTGAAATTATTCTGTCATTGAATCTCGCTTTCACGCAATACGGTAGTAGCTACACTACACGCCTAGCTCTTTTTCCCGATAAATAGTGATGTCCCCTGTGATTGTTTCTGTTGTTTATGGTTTTTCAATATGATTTTGATATGGTTCGTATAATTACGACGATAACGTTTTTTTCGCTTATAATTGGTAAACACTTTTGGCTGTTTTAACGTGTTCTATTAGTTATAATTTCATCTATATTTTTTAATTGAATACTATTTTTTAAGTAATAAAATAGATAGACTAAATCTAATCTGGTCTAGCCTATGTGTTCACAAAATGAAAACTATGAGTTTAGTTTATATTATCATAAACCTAAGTCTGATTGATAATTTATTAAAACAAACTACAGTTGACTCGTAAAATAGAAAATAAAAATTATTTAATATCTATCATTCATGACAACCAAAATTCACCTTATTAAAATACTTATATCAATTTTAATTGATTTAGAGTTAAAATAAATGATTAGGTTTTTGGCGAAATGGCGGTTAACATTTTAATGATATTTTTTATATTTATTATTCTTACGTACTAAACGATATCAAAATTTAATATTTCCTTGTGGAATGATAAACTTCCATAATTACTAATTTGCAAATGTGCCTTTTTAATTTTGTGACAAAAAAACTAAATAATTTACTCACTTATACTTATCATTTGTTTATTTGTTTACTCATAATTGATATTAAAGTAAAGATAAAGAAAACGATTGGAGAGGTTACCCTTTGAAAACTGATTATCGTTTAAAACAAATGTAAATTAACAAGTTAAATCGTTCTAATGCAGGTAATTAAGGTCTATTTTCTATATGGTTTGCTTTATTCACACAAATTTACGCAGGACGTGTTAAAAATTAAAGAATGAAAAGAATTGTATGCCGACGGCAACAGGCGCTTGTTTTGCAAATTTACTGACGCTAAACGTTATATTTACCACTCGGTAAGTGATTTAGTCCATTATTGGCATTTCCCCGAAATTCACACATCCAAATTCACCTTCCAACGTGCGTCATGCAAATCTTACGACATATGTAGCTTTCAAATATTAGCGGTAACGTTTAGAACGGCTTCAGTTTTTTTTGTGAATCATTTCAGGAAAACTTCGATAAAAACTTATACTAACTGTGCTTTGAGTGTTATGTCACTTGGAAAGGGAATAGTTCTATTTCACGATTTTACATGCAAAGGCGGAAATTTTGTTTGCGTTTTCACTACCTACCTCGTTTCGTATCTGAAATTTTGCTGTTGTGCAAATTCGACATCATTTTGGCAAGTTCCTGGCTTCGAAATGATACCGGTGTCTACGGAATTCCGCCTAATGCATAATACCGCGGAAGCTTCTGCGTGTACAATTATCCAAACTCCATGTCATCATCTTAATGCAATAATAGCTAATTAGAGGTTTCGCCTTGCAGATAAACGTGTAACCCAGCCGGCTTATTATTTGCCAGCCGATTGAATTACTCAAGTAATGAATGCTGCCGTAATTCGGTTCGGACGCAGGCTGCCTCTACCCAGGTCGCGTTCTCTTTGTTAAGTGGCACATACACCTGCAAGTGGCGTGCCGTCCGTGCTAAATTGCGTCACTCCCAATCAAATTCAGCTAAATTCACTTCCGATATTTATCAAATTTCACGTTCATTCGCGAGTATATGTTAACGGTAGTCGGATTCGCGCACTGCGTGATGAATGTGTCGGGCACGAGAGAGTGCCGGACAATGATTTGTGATGATGAGTCCTTGGGCGACCGTTAGATGTCGGCCCGTGATGTGGATGCATTGCGCTGAAAGTAGTTCAATGTAAGAATGGATACGTGCGTCAGCTTCAACGCCGAGTACGAGAGTGCTAAGTGCGAGCATGTTGTTAGACGAGTGATCGCTTAATATTTTATTGCCGTTTGACATAAAAAGACAGCGCCTTGTCTGTCTTTATGTATAAATGCGCTAATTATAAAAAAAAACACTGAATCTATTTAGATGCAAATTTTGACATGCTGGAGGATATTTCTTGAGAAGTTGGAATAAAAAGTCACGCTTTGGCTTTGAGAAATTACCTATTTAGAATGCAGTACCCAATTTGTACGTCAGAATTCAGTACCTAATTTGGATAAAAAACTCTTAATGAACATAGGAATTTTTGTTCTCATAACTATGAAAATAATATAGAGATATGTGTAGCTCTTTAAATTTTCTAGAAAAATTGTTCGGTAATTTCTTGAAATCATTTTTTGATACCATTGTTACATTTGTCCCTAAAGGGTATGAAATGTGTGTGATCATTGATAGTGTAGCAGTTACCCCTTAGCTTCCACATTAATATTTGAAAGACAACATGTAGACAAAAAGTGGCAATTAAGATTATTTGAAAGTGTATGAAATATCTGTAGCCATTGACGATTTTTATTATTTAAATTATAGCACATTTAAAATGTCGCAGACGACTGTCAAGTCTTATTAGAGTAGTAGTCTTCATTAATATTCAAAAGAGAATCGGTGTCCAAAAAGTGGCATTTAAGATTATTTGAAAGTATATAAAATGTTTGTAGTCATCGATGATTTATATTATTTAAATTATAGCACATGTCAGATCACTGTTAGCCCTTAGCCCCAGTGTTCCCCATTAATATTTGAAAGAAAACCTTTAGTCAATTAAGATTATTTATTTCGATAAATACTGCGCTAACTGGTTCATTCGTCTACGGTTGACATTGAGACATTGAGAGTCGCTTGTCACCTACTTTGGAATTCTAGATGTTGCGTCAACCAGCGTCACGCGCGTCCCACTCGTTTAACGAGAAACACAGTTGAATGGCGAGATACCTCGCCCATGGCAACGTCAGTCTTTCAGGCTTCTATTGAACGAGATGTCGATAATAGACATAATTTGCAACAGTATTATTGCAGTTATTATTGTGCTATTTCGTAGTATTTTGCAGTAAAATTTATTATTTACTTCGTATATAAAATATTACTACTACAAATCGAAAGACAAGGATAGTTCTTCATCTGTATACACCAGTGATCCCCAAAGTGGTCCAGGTGGACCTCCAAGGGTCCACGGGGGACTCGACGTGGGTCTACGTTGGCGTGAAAAACAAGTTTGGGTTTGGGAATATGGTAGAAATGTAGCAGCAGGGAGTCCACCGTAACCAGTTAAATTTTGAAAGTGGTCTACGAGAAAAAAAAAGTTTATGAACCCCTGGTATACAATTGGTATACATATACAATCTACATCATCATCATCATATCATCATCATCATATCATATATATTAATACGCTAAGGTTAAGATGTTACTCTCCCTTTTTAGAAAAAACCTCACAACTAATCCACATAAATTATATATCATTTTATAGATAATTGCTTGCACTACCGGCATCCACAACTAAGAAATTTATTATTGCTATTGTTTTTGCAAATTAATTAATTATTAAAATTATATACACAAAACAGCAATGCTGCCATCTAACGGCTCAACGTCAATACGATTGACGGTCGGTAAATTTTTGTTTAATTTCAAATCCACTCACGTATAAATAAAGTGGCGCTTTAGCTCAATGCTTTTGATACTTGCGCCTCTATATGTCAATTTTATTAAAATATTTGTTTGATCTGTCATCTGAGCTTCATAATGGAATAAATAATAATGCGAAGACTTCGCACGGGTCACGTTAGTTACTATGTAATACTGTCGTCATTTTACTGCTAGAGTTTAATCGATTAAGTATATTGTGAACAGTATGCAAAGAGGCAGTGGCGTTCGTGAGACTGAATTTGAAATGATTCAAAATGATATCAGGTAAAAGGAAAGATTAAAAATATACATATTTCGCGAAGAGAGGAAATAAATAATAAGCTTAAAAACCTGTCCACAAGTAGAACTCGCACTACGAAGATTCCGTACACATTTGCGCGCTTATAAACGTTTAAGGATACATAGTATTTCTAATTAAACTGTTTGCAAATATTAATTTTTGTCAACATAAATATATTGCCTACTATACCTTTCACAGGCGCATATTTAAAAATATGTATAATTCTACATATAATTAGAAATGATTTATTTTTTGATGACCGTATAAATAATAACAAAAAATACGCTCTATCGTTTTGTTGCGAGAATAAAAAAAATTAATTTTTCAAGCATTCTCAATGATAATTTAATGCCAATAAAATATATTAATATAATTATCTCCAAAGGAAAAATATATTTTATGAGTTCACTCACATGTTCAACTGTTACATCCGTTTTCTGAGAAGGCTTTGACCTAGAAATTGAAATTAGGCATATAATAAAACATAATTAAACCGCACATATCCTAATATCCCTAATACTCAGATACTCAGATCTTCATATACCTGATACTCAGATTGGTTGCTCGAGAAACAATGTTATATATATATATATATATATATACACACATATATATGTGAATATATATATATATATATATATATATATATATATATATATATATATATATAATATACTGTGATATGTATAGATATTGTTTGATATGACTTGTTATGAGGGTCACAAAAAATTTTTTTTCATGGTTTTAAGTAGTATATCTTCAGAAAAATACGGAAATATATGTAAAAATAATAAGCTTCTTTTTTTTTAATATGTGCCTTAAAAAGATATAGTAAGCGATATGTACATTGTGAAAAATTTATATTTGTAAATAGCTTAATTGGAAATGCTATGTGGCCTTAAATTTTTGTTAAATACTTTAATGTGTATAGAACTCTCGTAGTGGGAGTTCTACTCGTATTTGACAGGTTCTTTATGTTGTTTTCTTTCAAACTAATTTTGCTATGTCACATTGACGTTAACGGCCGATATTCGGAATTGAAAAAGAATAATTAGCTCTGTTTCATCAAGACATCTCCGTGTATAGTGCACAAAATACACCACTAATTAGATAAATCTCTTGTTAGTGTTTGTACGACGATGATCTTTGTAGCTCTGGTCTCCGCGCACCGCCGCCTATTGTAATGACGTTGACGTTGCTCGAGCCTTAAAAAGTCAAGTTGTGGAATGTTAACGTTGAAGGTTGCCAGTTGCATATCCTTGCAGGCTTCATAATTTATACAAGTCATTATGACAGATGGCGAGCATTTCATATTCTAATCACTTCTCAGCGTGTCCGCCATTGTTAAAAGCATTTCGTTGCTCAAATAAGACACGCGTTTCGAAATGCGCCTCCATTCGTTATTATGCATTGGACTGTAGTTTTCACTTAAGTGTCTAGGTCGTTTCTAGAGTTCCGTAGTAGAACTAGGAATAATTAAAATTTTTAACTTCATTCTGGCGGTCCGTTTGTCACAGTCTCACAATTTCCATTGTAGGGTGGAGCGAAAAACAATTTTCTTATTGTCGTGATGTAATACTTGGAATAAGCCACTTTATAGACTCACTTAATAACAAAAAAATGTATAATGTAACTTTTTATTTAAATATGTCCTGTGTGTCACTTAAGTTTAAGCAAATGTGTTGTAGCACAACACTTTTGCTTAAACTTAAGTGTTATTACTCTTATTCTGAGAATACTTATACCATTCATAATTTTGGTTTAACGAAGGTATTAATACTAATAAACTCGGTAAAACGATAGAATAACTATTCTGAAGTTATTTAAAGAATACTTATACCATTCATAATTTTGGTTTAACGAAGGTATTGATACTAATAAACTCGGTAAAACGATAGAATAACTATTCTGAAGTTATTTAAAGAATACAACTTGGCAGTGTTGCGTTTTCTAGACAAACAAGTAAAATGTAAGGTTTTATCTATGATTGATTACTAATTACAGATGGCGTCTTTAGCGCATCGTTATAAATGATTTTATTTTTTACTTTTATGCTGTTACGCGTACAATTGACTGAAAACATTACGGAATTTGGGGTAAATTGTTTTCTTTCTTTAAATGAATCAGCCTAATGAGATAATAGGAATCACGAAATAACAATTTCCAATGAATAATTTTTTAACTATTAATATAATCAACAATTTCAAGAATTAAAACTAAATATTATACTTTTTTTAAACGAAAGGAAAAAGAAAACTATAATTTCTAAAAAAGAAATGCCTAGTGCCTGTCTATTCGACACGAAGTAATTACACAAATGTATAGTGTACTCTTGTTCATCGATAGATGGCACTACGAGTATTTTCAATCGTGCAATGAAGTTTTCCACCACTCCGTAGTTTTAGTTCATCACAATCGGTTCACTCAATCACTCTTCTCCCAAAAAGTCCTTCGTCATTTAGTCGGTTAATGGTTGTATTGCCACTTGGAATAAACGGGAATTTTTGAGATTGGGCAAAGATCCAAAATAGCATCAATTTTCAATTTACGAGGGAACGTAGCGTGCAAAAACGGCTTTAAGATATGTTATATCTATAAAAACATGTGTTTATTTTCAAGTTTGTGTATCACGGCAAAAGTAGGGTTTCCAATGTTTTGAAATAAGCTGTTAAAAATTCTATGATTTGCAAAAATCATCCGTGTATGCGTATTGAAGTTAGAATTGTTGCAAAACTACCTAATGAATCAATTTTGTAACAAATTTTACACAATTGTTGAATGTCGAAATAATTTTGTCATATTGAATTATTGTAAGTGAATATTGTTTAACCAGTTTTACAATATGGCTTAATATGATTATATTTATGACATCAAATTTAGAAAAAATTCTAACAGTTTTGTGTATTATTAAAGGCGACGTTGTTACGTCTTATTATGACTTGCTGAAAATCAACAGTTCTAAAAAATAATTTTAATACAAAATATTTAAAAACCAGCTTTCTATTTTAGAGGTTATTTTTAGTTGCTTTGGCCTTAATTTTTTCCAATGTCTTATTTAAAAGTCTACTAGACTCAATTTAGGATTGTTTGTCTAAATATAACATTTTTCACAATTTGTCAATTGTCAATTGTTCTTTTAAACTTCGGACTCATTTAATAAAAGGAAAAGTGTTTTTTATCTGATTGTTGGACTCATTTTGATAACAGAAAAAATATTTTTTTCGCAATGTCGGATTTAAAATTTTCCGTATTTTAATTTTAATTGATGATTGCGGGCCTGAGCTTCTAGCAGTAATGTCAAGTAATAGCAATACTTAGTATTAATGAAATTTACGACTCAATATAATCTACTATTTACAAAAGGATACCATATAATGAACTCGTGCGTTTAAAGTAAATTTCTAAGTCTTAAGTGAATATAGAATAATATGTTTATTCCAAGATGTAATTAATTTTTCCTGACTAAAAAAAATTATTTCGTTAAAAGTGTTGATTATGATCATATAGTAATGCGGCAACATGTCACACTGCGGCTACCTGCTACAAGGTAAAGGCGTTTTTCCTTTCACATTATTTCTTTGTTTCTGTGCAAATCAATAATTTTGAGCATGCTTAGCCATTTTTAGTAATAGGATCCAATCTTTTCAAATCTTCTTTTATGACTTTTTCTTAGAAAATTGAAAATGATATTCATAATTATTTGTCATCTTTTTCGTACACACGATACTAGCGCACATTATTCAGCGCCGTTCAGAGGTATAACCCGCGAACAGCTGTGAAGAATCTAGCTGCCAGGGTAAGCACCGGGCTCCAAGCAAGTATCGGGTGTGCTACAAAGAGTTGTTTAATTTTTTTACACTTAATTAGAAAAAAGGGCATGTTTTACATTTTGTTTCAACGACAATTTATTCCTATATAGCCAACGAATAGCGTCTTTCTTTGTCCGACACTTATTCCCGGACACCGTGTATATAAATAATATTTTAAATGATTATGGGGTGGGGATGGCGAATCTTTCTAAAATAAAAATATTTCGCATCGATTTGAATCGTAACGAACGCCGGAGAATCGAAAAAATTGGGCCATATTAATCGATTTTTGATAAATTGTTTTTTCTGTCTGCAGAAAATAAACGAAGCTAATGCAACAACTGCTTCAGCAACTGTAAATAATCAAATCAAATTAGCACGGCATTCCCTCAAAACATCACACGCCATCACTGTAATCTTTGAGATCGTAGAGCAACAGTTTGAAAAAATGTCAAAATGTACCACGGATAATCAACGCCCTACAACATGTATGCTTTCACCCGTAAAGGAAAAAATGTACGTGCTACTGCTCCAATATAACGTAGAGCGTTACCCCCCTTTCCGCCTCTTCAATTCCGCTACGCATTTTCGTGACACGTTTTAGGCCGAATTACGTGTATTGAGTAATAAGGATCGCGTTTGATTAATCACGAAATTTTCTCGAAAGTTGATCGATAACGGTACCAGCTATAAAATATGTTAGCGGTATCAGATCAGGTTGTTTTGGCGTAACTTCCCTTTTAAATATCCTAAACCTAATTATTGGATATCTCAAATGCTACCGGCGTCAACGTGGGGTTAGATTAAGTTAATTGACAGCATTGTAAGGATAGGTATTGGTGGTTTAGTTGGAAATTATTTGAGCTCTTAGGGTGAGACTGCCTACCAGCTATATTAATTGCTATAAAGTCTGATGAAATTTCAAATGCTTACGAAACTTTCAAATTCCAAGTGGAAATAAGGGAATAGTTGGGACTTTAATCACTGTGACTTGGATGAGTGATCTTTGAGTCGTTGGGGGGGAAAGGGAGTTAGTGAATGGTTCATTGCACAGGGACAATATCTAACTCTGTTATGCGGAAGTATTTTACACAACACTGGAACTAAACAATTGTAACCGAAAAGTTGCGAACCTAAGAACCGCTGTTTATATGTAATAATTCAAACGATATATTTAATTACGTAAATGAAGTTCCTTAATGACTAAAGAAACTGGTCAGATTGGTGTTTTCCAAGAAAGTATCAGAAACAGATGAGTCAATGAATGCAATATCAAAGTAATTAGATATTTCAGCTTATTACCAGTTTTGTACGTTAACTTTAAATCTTATTTTAACAACAATCAACTATTTATACGGAAGCATTTTACACGAAACTTTGGGGATGCCGTGAATTTCTATGATATTAGATGGCTCGTTACTAGTCCTAAGAGTGATTCTAGGACAACCGGGTTTTGTTGGGTATAGTTGCTTATCTTGTCTCATTGCAAGACGGATTGCTGTGATTTTTGAGACCGTTTGCTGGCTTTGAATGGGCCTATATGCGCGTAATCGGTCTTATTTTATGTTATTTAAATTATGACATACGAAATCTAAACGTCGTCCCTCAGAAATTAAACTGAGACAGAATAAGAAACTATACCCAACAAATACGAAATCGAGACGTCGTCCTTCAGATATTCTAAGCATAGACAGAAATGTACCCTTGCTAAAAGAGCAATTTTTAAAATTCCATTGTGCAGTGTTATTTTTCGACGACAGTAATATTTTTTTTTTGCAAAAATAAAATTTTTTTTTATAAACTATCCTTTGGTAAACCACCCTGGTCAGTCACGTTTTTTAAATACTACATTATTGTTATTTTACATCAGTTTTATCTTTGTAGTGCAGAGATTGAAGACCTTAGCGTCGTCAGATTGATTTTGTGTCCTAACTGACAGGATACATTTACGTTTCCCTTTCTGAGGAATATAGGAATATAGGAAATACTTAGGGTATTTGGAATATCATTAGACTCTATAGCGGCAATATATTAATCCTTAAATAATTTATTTCTGACTACCGGTCATGGTAACCTACTAGATAGGTCACACGACGATGAAGCCTTAAAAATATTCAAACTCTTTCTGCCTTCATATCATTATCAACAACCTGTCTCAGTCCACTGTTGGATATAGGCCTTTCCAATGCGCATATAATTGGAGGTTAATGCCCATAATCGCCGCGATAAACATTTGGGATTGCGATCTCAGTGTGTAGTTTCTCGCACCAGTGGCGCTGCTGCCCATCTGTAGAATGCGATTTTAAATATCACTCCAGCCCACTCGGCGAGCGGCCGAGAATGGAACCCGTGTCCCCGCGGTTCGCCCTCGAAAGCCATATGCTTTGAAAGCTACAACTCACCACGACGAGGATGTATAAATTTTTTTTATAATGTGTAATTTTCTTGGAACAGCTAACAATTGCCCCCTACTGTAAGACTAATGTGTTGCACTTATTGCGTTGTAAATGGTTTAAAAAAGAAATGAAATGCAAATAGTACAATAAATTCGCCATTGTTTGTACTTGATTTTCTACGCTAATGACAAATTTTATAAAAGTGAAATAAGTTATAATAAAATAGCAATTATAATAATTATTATACATAGCTAATAGCTTATTTCAAAACAATTACTACATTGATGAAATTATCATTAAAAGTTACCTATGATTACCTATGACTATTAATTACGAAAGTAATAGCAATCGACTTTTGGAAACTTTTGCTACTGATAGAAGTACCAAACGTACAAATACGTCGAAGTCAAACACGCACACTTTAATATGATAGCAGGCCATTGTATTTTAGTTATTTATAAAACAGTGACAAAATATGAGTATCAATTAAATAAAATTAACCGGTTTCTTATAATATTCAGTTACCGGTTAAAGTAATTATTTTATGTATATTGCTTAGAACTTCAGGTCGTGTTTTGTAGTTTAGCCTTTTATGTTGTATTCATGCAGTTTAGCAGTCAGTGTTTACGACGTAAACCATTATTAAAAATAACCGTCATCATGATTCTGGCATGATAAGCAACAAGAGTTAATAAACATTTTGAAGTTAACGTAAAAAACTGGTAGTAAGCTGAAATATCTAATTACTTTGATATTGCATTCATTGACTCATCTGTTTCTGATACTTTCTTGGAAAACACCACTTACTTTAATCATTAAGGGACTTATTTACGTAAATAAATATACATCTTTTCGTTTGGATTATTACATATAAACAGCGGTTCTTAGGTATATACATATTTCACACTTATAAGAATACAGTTCTAAGCCAAAATCGCAACTTTTCAGTTACAATTGTTTAGAGTTTCAGTTTCTAATTTACTTAAGGATAATGTTTATAATATTCATGGATTCATAATAACATTTAAATTGAGTTAATGCTCATAGCCAAAGCTTGTAAAAATCACTATGAATTTTAATTTATTATTCGTCAATATAAATACGGTTTAGTACAGTGCTAATTTTCGATATTAAACTCATCTAACAATACAAAGATTAAGTAAAAAAACAAAATATCAGTTAGTTAAGAATTAAGCATTTATTTTATTAACATAACAATACTATAATAGTATCTATAATAAAATATTCTGAAAAGTCGACTAATGATATATTATCTTATCTTACCATCGTGTCTTAATACATAATACATTTTTCAAATTTGTCTGCTTAACTCTTGGTTTTAAGTACTGCGTTTTTAGGGCTCCGTATTGCATAATAAAAAAAAAACGAACTTAATCGTCTTTCTGTCAAGACCATTTTTTTATCAGCAATGAATTAACCAAAATTCATTTCTTTTAACTCGATACAATAATTATATTCAAATATCACTTATTTTGATACAGACTCTTTGACTCGCTTATAAAAACTCATTAACCTAGAATCTTGAAGTAATTGTTTGGTTTTTGTTTTTTATTTTTATAAAGAACGTACTTAATACGCTCTACGATAACGTGACATAACGGTGCGAAAATCCCAGAAACCGAGTTCAACATGCAACTGGCAAAGGTTTTGTCACATTTTCATATTTGCCGATGTGTTTATGCAACGGTACACTTTATATCTTATTAAAATCAACACATTTCATCCTAACTTTGCTCCTCTATGGCCTCGTTTAAAATGACAATAATATATCCTTTTTATGGCACCTATGATTAATCTCGTTGTCATCTTTTTATAGCGTCTATGATTCATTAACTGTATACTACTTTATATTATTATGCAGCCGAGTTGCTATCTTGATGGAATATGAATATGTTTATACTATGCTTCGTCTACATTAGGTTTATGTTCTGTTAACGCATATAGTATATTAGATACGAGTTTCAGTAATCAAAATTTGAAATATTTAAAAAAGTTCCAACGTTAAAAGTGTTTTCAAAAAATTTGGAACGTTTTAATGTTGCAATTTTAAAACTGGTTTCAACCAGTTTGAAACCTCTGCAAAGTTTCAATTTTAAAATTGCTTTCAAAAAGTTTAAAACGTTTTGAATAGTTTTAATTTTAAAAGAATTTTGAAAGCCGTTGAAACATTTTGAAAAGTGACTATTCTAAAAGTGCTTTGAAAGGTGTGCAGTTATGCTGTTTATGAATAAATATACATATCCGAAAACGGAAGTCGATTCCGAAGATCGATTGTTTTGAAAAATATACTAAAATAACAGATTCAACTTATGATGGTTAATGTTTACAATAAGCAGAAATAGAGTCAGCACATGAGATCGAAATTTTTGACCAAAAATACATCTCCGATTATTTGTTGTCATTTTTTTCTTTTTAACATCATTTTTTAAGCGTAAGACTGAACCACATTAATAAACATCCTATATAAAATATAAAAAAATTGTATTTACATAAGATGTATACCTCCATTAAAAATATGCCTACTTTTTTGGTTAATTAACGATTACAAAAGTGTTTCTCAACTGGCGCCGTTGCATTCCATAATTAAAATGAAATTAATTACTTTATTTGTTAGTAATTCATTAAAATATTATTAAATTCTCATAAACGAGCGCCGTCCAACGAGCAGCGATCCGATGAAATCTTGATGAGTTCAGCGGTTCAAATTATTAAACATTCATGTAGCTAGTTTCCCGGGTGTTAAACCTGTTGTGCTAACGAGCCGGCACTGCGGGCTACTGTAATATATTTGTTATAAATATATTAAATTGTTAATATGCCGATATATAAGCACTGAATCACTGTCTTATTACACTGAAGGTACCCGACGTACCGCGGCTCGACGTTTAATTTTTTCTACGCGTTCAAATAACTGCGACTTTTGTCTGTTATTTTATATAAAGTTGTTAATAAGAAATAATAAATTTTTTAACGAAAATCCATCCTGTTTTTCTGGTTTCTGTTTGGCACGGTTCAAACGTGAAATAGGTAGCAATGATTGCTTGCATTATTTACGTGGCGGAAACAAGAACCCACCATTTCGCAATGTCTTGCTTCACTGAGTTCAAATGTTTTGACCGCTGGAGAGCGTATATTATATGGAATTTATCCTTTGCGGTAGTAATTTTAGCCGTATAATGAGTTGATACATAATTTTCATGCTACATTTTTTTGATACCACAGATACCGTGTTTTTTTTCTGTTTATTCCACACACCGGGCTAGAGATAACATTTAGGAGAAAATTGAATACTATTGTTCAGTATTATATAACGTGCCTATTTAGAATACATTTGATGTGTTAGTTATTTGAGTCCTACATGCTACAGAAATTGGAAAACATTTTATGCTACAGAAATGATGTATGTGAATGCTACAGAAATTGGAAAACAATTATGAGTTTGTCGTCATGATGTCCGTCACTAACCTCAAAAATCTGACTTGTTTCGTATCGATAATTAAGCAATATATTTGATAGTTTAAGCATAAAATGCGTAATGAATAGAATATAAATATGATAATGAAGTTATATTTTGTTATCGAGTAGAAACTATTAAGAGACTTAAATAAGCAATATTTTGTCAAAGAAGTAGTTGAATGAAAAATTTTAAAAATATTTAAAGATTTATTCTTCACCACCAAGAAAAATGTAAAAAAACAAGTGTATAGTTCAAAGAGTTCACACTATTAAATTCTTGTAGCTTCTTAGAAAACTAAATTACTTTTGTTCAGGATATTGTACATTTTAACGATATTTGATTCAGTATTTAACATTCTATCGAACCTAGTTGTGATACGGCGTTTTGTTGCGCCCCATTTTTTCATTATCGTTTCAGTCTTAGTTTTTAATTGTTTTTTTAACCTTTTTCATATATCAAATTATATTTTCTGTTTATTTTTCTAAAATATTTTTAATGGAACATCTACTAGACATTGTGGACAATATTAAATAATTAACTGTAGTTGCATTCATCTGAATTTACATCAGATAAACTCCATTTTCAATTCGTTTTGCCACGTTTCTCATACAATAAACTCGGGGCTCTAGTTAGGTGCTACTTGGCCTCACAAATCAAAATAGTTATGGATTTATGCGCTTAAATAAATTATACTTAAAAAAATGGCAAGTGTAAATTATCCCGCTATTCAGGGTAATAATAACTAGTCTCCTAAAGTTGCGTATTTTATGAAAAATTATGCAAACATAAGCAGAGCCATACTTGTATTTAATTTTAATCTATTTAATGTGCAACCTATATTTATAATAACGATTTAACCTGTGTGTAGGACACTTGTTCGTGCAAGACCATATTTGCCACCTACAAATAATAAATCACTTCCCAAGCGGCAATCGGACTTAATTGAATCGAAACGTTACCTTTACGTACAATCTTAAAATGTTAGTCGTCGAGGTCCAAATCGTTTAACTACTTTTTTAAAGTGAAATTTAATTGTTAGTAAATCGTCTAAGTCGTCCATCACACGGTTAATGACGTTAGGCTGAAAGTCATTTAACTAAGCTGATAGCGGTGTTAAATTGCTATTAAGTTATGACGATACATGAAGTACCCGTAATTTCGTTGAAACAACGTTTCAAGGTAACAATGCAGTGAAGTAATTTTCAGGTTAAATTGTGGTCAAATATTCTATAATATAACGATATGTGACCTTTATTTAATTATTTTTAAGTGTTGCCTAACATTTGAATATTTAAGTTATGTGAATCAATATTTATCAATCGACTATGGGGTTAATAGATTTAAAAACTGTATTAAAAGTATTAGAAGGGAAATTTCTTTAAATGGATAATTCTCAGATAAACCAAACAACATTAAAAATGGTCGATAATCTGATTGAGTGTTTGAAAAAATTTTTAAACTTAATAATTTTTAAACTTAAAAATTTAAAAAAAAAGTTTTAAATTTTTTAACTGGCCCTCTATACAACTGATAAATACGTTGTTTTTTTGTTAAGAAAGAAAAGCAGCGAGAAGTCAACTTTTATTAAGTGCACTTTTTTACCTTAGGAGTCATTTAAACATAGATGATTCCACATCTCTATGTGACAAGAAGTTATGAAACACGATTGGACGAATTGATTAAAAGTAAACTGTTAACTGACGTTGGCATCCGTTCCGTGTTTTCAAAATTAATATCTTCCTTGCTCTTCACGAATTTTACGTGACTCTTTTCGTCGACTTTATTGCGCCTACGTGTTTCGTGAGTTAGTACATTACATCTATATATATATATATATATAACATTCAACTTACATGTACATGTAGGGGAACAGAGGGTAATGGGAGCCAGAGGGTAATGGGAGCGGTGTTACTAAAGACAAAACTATAGCTCGTATTCACTCGCTTGCCGCTCGGGCACCTTCGGCACGCGTTGATAGTGTTTCCCTGTGACGCTCGACCGGCCAGTGCTACGCGTTGTGTGACCACGAGCGTACGTCGATTTTTTGGTCTGCGCTTATAAAAAATAAGAAATTTCATCGGTCAGGTATGTACAAAGTAATACGTTTGTTACATTCAAATCTGTTTTATTTTATAGATAATGTTATCAATTTTGAGTATCTGTGCGTATAATATCGTTACAAGCTTGATTCAGTGCTTCATTTTATTTAAATTCAAAATGGTGGTACTTGGGGAATGAGAGCTTATTAGGCTCCGATTACCTTTTGTAGCTCCAATTACCCCCATAATAATATACTTATGTATTTTTATTTCAGATGCAAAAATGCCAAGAAAAAGAGAACGCACCACTACGAAAGCGTCTTGGACAGTTGAAACCTTAGAAATTGCAGTCAAAAAACTTCGGTGTGGCGGTACATCAGTATACAAGGTATCAAAAGAGACCGGAATACCTTACAGCACCTTGAAAAAGAGATTCAAGTTAGCTAAATCCAACGATACTAGCTACAAATGTGCTCCCAAGCTAGGAAGGCCTTCTGTGTTCACTAAGGAACAAGAAGCCATTTTGGCTGATCATTTACATAAAATGTCTAATAAATTTTACGGACTGACAAGGGCTCAGTTTTGTAAGGTATGTTATGCCATGGCTGAAAAATTTGATGTCGCGGATCGATTTAATGAAACTAAGAGGTCTGCGGGGAGAGACTTTCTAACTGGGTTTTTCCAACGACATCCTAATTTAAGTATTAGAAAACCAGAAGCGACAAGCATCAATAGGATACTTGGATTCAATAAAGCCGAAGTGGATCGATTTTTTGAAAATCTGGAAAATGTCATGGTAAAGGACCACTTTTCGTCGTCTCATATTTACAATATGGATGAGACTGGCGTTTCGACGGTCCAGGAAACAGAAAAATTATAGCGCCTAGGGGACAAAAACGTGTAGAATCAGTCACATCACGGGAAAGAGGGAAAAATGTCACGGCTATCTGTGCTATGAGTGCTTCAGGTTCCTTCATTCCACCTCTTTTTATTTTCCCTCGACAGCGTCACTCACCGCAGCTAGAAAGAAATGGTCCACCAGGAGCTGCTTACACATGTTCACATAATGGTTGGATAAATGAAAGCATTTACATGAAAAAATGTAAAACTAAAAACATTGCAAAGAAGAAGGGAGAAACCAGCACCAAAGAAAGAAAATGTTTCGTTGGAAAAGGGACAAAACGAAAGAAGACAACAGACCAAAAAGAAAATGTAAAAAGAGCAAAAAAGAAACTTTTTCAGGAGGAAACTGACACGTCTGAAGAAGAAGAAGCTGGGAATCTTTGCGACGATGAGTCAGAATATTCAGAAGAAGAGACGTTGTGTGCTATTTGCAGTGACACAGGAAAAAATAACGAAATGTGGTACCGTTGCAGAAGTTGCGGTAAAATGGGCACATAAAGAATGTTCTGGTTCTGAGAGCCCGATTGATTATATTTGCCTTTTTTGCTTAGATCCTTAAAGTCAATTGTTACGTTTATATTAAGATTTATATGAATATGTGAGATTTCAGGCTGACATAGAAATTTTTGAGACTAATTTAATAATTAAGTTTAGAATTAAGCTCCCATTACACATACGGGAAATTATAGGCTCTTATTTCCCGCAAAGGCGGGTAATGAGAGCGATTCTGTTTTTTTCTTTAAAGTTTATCTGTGGCCAAATGCCTATTAATATAAGGTTAACGCTGTGATTAAATGATAGTCAAATGAGTAAGGATTTAGTTTTTAATAAAAAGTTCCTAAAGTATCCATAAATTTGGGTTTTATTTAACTTTTCCCTTAGTAGGCTCCAATTCCCCCCATCTCCCCTACATGTACATATACATACATATATATATATATATATATATATATATATATGTATGTATATGTACATGTACATGTACATATATATATATATATATATATATATATATATATATATATATATATATATATATACAATCTGCAAAGTGTTTTTAAAAGTGACGTAGAAATAGCATTTATAAATATTACGGAAAATAACTTAAAATACAAGATTTCTCATTTGTTTGACTGACGATTTAAATAAAACTTTTAAGGAGCTTATTTTTTCGGTTACTTTTTATAAGATTATCATTTTTATTCTTGTAACACCATTATTGACTTTTGTCGGTCTCCTTTATGACCTAATTAGCACTCTGAACGAATTAGCACTCTGAAATAAAAGGGGATGCAAGTCGGTCGGCGTAGCGCGGTGATCGCCGCCGGGTGGAAATGGAACGGCACCAATGCCCGGCCGACCGGTTGGCATTGCCGCGTCCGCCCGCGCAATCGGACCTCACGCTCGTATCGTGGACCTCCGCCGGCCGCCGCGCGCCTGTCGAGAGTGAAAGGCTCTTCAGGCTTTTAGACTTTTTTGTACCGACACCTAAAAATTGCTGAAGCGAAACTTACAGATTCCAAAGTTACTGTGGAATTTCAGCAAAAAACTTTGGACAGAATACGCGTTGCTCTTGCAAAATAGTCGAATCTTCGTCATGAATACGTTTTTATTTATAAAATCTACTTTATTAGATGTAGCTGATTCCTGATCGTGTATAAAATATTGCATTGACGTTTCTAAATGTCTACTTAATAAAACGTAAGGCATGGAAACTTTGGCACTCTTCTGCTCTGCAACAATTGGAAGTGGGGACAGTAAAAGGGAGCTAAAAAATTGAGTCATGATTAAGTTTCTTTTATTCACAACATTACGACAATCATTGCGTTATTGTGTTACGTGAAGGAGGAATAGATCTCGTACTGAGAGACATTCAGGCAGAGTCATAAACATTTAGAGTATACAGTATTTCTGTTAATCTATTTAGAAATATTTATATTACTTTTTGCTATGTAAATGTATCGGTTAGGACATCTTACACAGGGGTAAGAGTATCGTGAATTTCTCTGTAACTGCTAGAGTCATCTGTAGCTGTAACAATATTGTGAGTTTTTCTGTAACTGCAGAGCTAGTCATCACTATAGTTTTAAACTTTAGGTAAATTTCTTGTAAACCAGTTTTTTGGACATTTTAACAATATGTCTCGAAAAAAAAGGTTTTGGGATCTTTCAAACTATATCTTATACTCTTATTTATTGATGCCTTAAAGCCACAAGAAGTTTAAAAAAAATCATGTACTGCATTTACATCTCTCTCAACTTTTTCCATAAATATTTTTAATTTATAAAGGCATTCGCCTATAATTAACATTACAGATTCGAGAAATACCTCAGTGACGGAGGAGAACCGAGCATTACAGTGCGCAACCTGTAATGTTATAATCTGTAATATTTTGATACAACTTGTAACATCAATGCTCGTCAGTCAGGGAGGCAGCATTGTAACGTAATGCTCAAAATCGAATCTGAATTGTTCGAATCTGAATGTCATTACAGGCGAATGCTCCCGGAAAGGGGCACCTTTAAAGGATTCTATACTGGAAAAAACTTGAAAAAACAATTTTTGGAAAGCTTTTCACCGATTCTGGCTGCAGTCTAGTGTTACGTTCAGTTGCATGTCAATTTACAAGAATTATCTTGATCGATCTGTAAAAACAAAACTGTAGTACCCGTGCCACGTGATCAACGCTTACACATCTGTCTGTAGCAGAGCCCCTAGTGTTATGTAAGAAAAAAGGCTGACTAATCTGATATTGGGTATTTAGTAAAAAACTTTTATAGTGAATAAAAAATTAAGCGGATGAATATATATATATATATATATATATATATATATATATATATATATATATGTATATGTATATGTGTATATATATATATATATATATATATATATATATATATATATATATATATATATATATATATTTAACAATTTTTATCAACTGATAAAGGGGTCATAGTGCCAACAATCCGTCACAGTATTATTGGGAAAACTAATAAATCATATATTTGCTTCGCAACGTTTTATTATAAAATTATAATATTATTTTGTAGCGGTCTACTTCTATACAATGCTGTCGGAAACATCGCTTTTTTAGGATTCTGTTCCTCAAAATGCAAAAAAAACAGAACTCTTGTAAGATCACTTCATTGTCTGTCCGTTTGTAAGTCAAAACCATTTTTTTCAAAATCGAGATGTCGTGTCGAAATTAAAATCGTGGCTTATGGTCTTGTATTACTATAATTTTTTTTTTTGGTACACGCAAAAAGATATATCCCTTTAAATGGTATTTTTTGCTATTTGTACTGTCATCAAAATCTATAAGGTACTTCCGACGACTTATAATCTTGAAAGTCGGCATAATGAGATGTCTTACAGCACAACTAAAGGGGAAAATACAAAACTTAATTATGTCTAAATCTATGGAGTATTATACATTTTAATATTTGTTTTTACACACGTGAAAGATATAGTAGGCAATATAATTGTTACAATAATTTAATTAAAGATACTAGATGCCGTTAAATGTTTATAAGTGTTTGAAAGTAGGCCAAACCCTCGTAACGTGAGTTCAATTCACGCTTGACAGGTTTTATTTCACTAGCTAACCTTTACGTCATTTCCTACTCAAGCCAGATGTTTTAAGCAATTCCGATGAAATCCCACAGATACTGTCGTACATATCGCTATTCTATCTTCAGTATCATATTCTCTACATAAACCCAATTGCAAATTTACACATTCAAAAAAAACTTTAAAATTATAGAAAAAGCTTTACATGGAAGCTATTTCTGGAAGAAATGAAGTCGTAGAAAGAAATCACGTAAAAAGTGCTGAACCAATTCTAATTTAGTTTTAGCGTTATATAGGAATAAAATGATGTACGATGTTAGAAATAATGTCTCTTAGCTTGTAATCGAATTACGCAAATATCACAGAGTTAAAGGTTTTTATTTCTTTGTTACTTATAGACAAGGATATGGTAAAAAGAAAAAAAGCTTTGTGATTTTCTGTGGGACGTCGTTCTCAATAAGAATTATCGGAGTCCGATTCTGTATTGATTGTTACGATTTTCTATGTCCGAGTCTAATTCATGGGCGTCGGCCAGACTACAAAATCATAACACGATGATGGAGCGTGCGCAAAATGTTTTACGTCAGCAATTTTAAGGGGAAAATTTTCCGTCCATATAAATTTGTTTTTTTGATTACGCGACTCAACTTTTCATAAAATGTTTTCCTTTCATCCCTTCAGAACAATAAAATAAAAAAGTATGCCGTTGGGGTGAAGTCATCTAAGCGCAGCGCGTGTAACGCCCACACGACTTTACCCCCATGAAGTCGACAAAATGCCAAAAATCAAGGCACGTGTCTCAGCTGCGTGACACTTGCCTACAACGATATCAAAGCTGAGTAAAAGTCAAGGTTCTACACGTTTCTAGGCCGTGATATTGGATAGATTTGCGATTTCGTTTCTTAGCTGTCGCATCGAAAGAATTAAACACGTAACTGAGAACAGATTCAGAACACATAAAAAATGACAATTTCTCTAGCTAGGAAACTAATATTACTTTGCTAAGTTGAATTATTGTATTGGCAGTCATATAAAAATGTTTGGTTTAATCTGGATTAAGTTTTTAATTGTCTTTAAATACGGAGTTCTGAATTCGACCTATGCTTATATTCTGTCATATATTATGTGTTTCCGTGTAAGTTTTGAATCAATGCGTTAATTTAGATGTTTTCTTATATTGAATATATTTGGCGTTAATTTTGTAGAAATTCATTATCACTTAATTTTCATTCACAACTAAATGAAAGTATGTGAGTTAGTATTATTTCTACTTTATTTAAATCTTTACCGCGACCTAGGTTTCATTGTATAATAACATTTTCAGGTGGGCTATTTGTAACGATTGAATATTTTATTTTACATGTTTGTAGAAACATCCGCGTCAGTCGTCTTGTATTTTGGGGTAACGTCATGTGTAGATTCAATACGATAGATACATATAGTATATGATCGTTAAAAAAATGATACTTTGTAATACAAAAACCTGGAAGTGCTTCTTCATCAAATAAGCCTGTACTCAGTGGTTTTTTCTTCACTTTTACGCATTGTTTTGCAAGTTATCAATTGTAGGGTTCTCTACTCACACAAGGAACTCTCATATTTCTGTTTTTCTCTCTGTATTTGAAACTGAGGCCAAAATAATCGACTTTCCCATATTGCGATACCACTTTTAAGAATACGAATATGTTTTCTTTATGTCTTTTATCATTTCTTTTACCATATTGCCCGAAAATTATATAAATATGAAAATCTATAACGCATCATGCTGAACGTTCACTCGCATACGTCAAGCATGTTCAAAACGTCTTTATGCGCAGTTTAATACTGAAGACACTCTCTCGAATTCAGTTTTGAAATAATATTGAACCGTTGGTAAGAAATAGTTGCTTGAAAAAATTGTGTATCAGCAACAAGACTTACCACAGTATATAGTTTTAAGGTCTGGTAAACCCACGCTAGTGATACCGTCTGTTGCTGTATTTTACTGTGAAGAATTGTAAATAACGATGAAGTAGCATCATCAACTTCAATCAGCTACGCGTAAAATAGCAAAAGCGCATCAACAATTTTTACTATAAATTGTTATGTTGCTAGATCCTATTAATGAAAAGAAGTATTGCTAGATAATATGCGTAAAATAGCAAAAGCACATCAACAATTTTTACTATAAATTGTTATGTTGCTAGATCCTATTAATGAAAAGAAGTGTTGTTAGATAATATGCGTAAAATAGCAAAAGCGCATCAACAATTTTTACTATAAATTGTTATGTTGCTAGATCCTATTAGGGAAAAGAAGTGTTGTTAGATAATATGCGTAAAATAGCAAAAGCGCATCAACAATTTTTACTATAAATTGTTATGTTGCTAGATCCTATTAATGAAAAGAAGTGTTGTTAGATAATATGCGTAAAATAGCAAAAGCGTATCAACAATTTTTACTATAAATTGTTATGTTGCTAGATCCTATTAATGAAAAGAAGTGTTGTTAGATAATATGCGTAAAATAGCAAAAGCGCATCAACAATTTTTACTATAAATTGTTATGTTGCTAGATCCTATTAATGAAAATAAGTGTTGCTAGATCCTATTTGCAGACCATCGGATTTGATAACTAAAAAATTAGTACGTTGGGGTCCAGTATAAGACTTATGCGGGATGAATCATGTCACCCCTGAAAATCTGTCAAGACTGGTCTGAATGAATAAATGCATGTAGATATTATATGAATACAATTTTGAGAAGAAAAAACCGAAATGCTGCTTTCCAGTTCAGCATAGACTCTAATTCTTCTGTCTGTATTTATAAAAATCTTGTGTCTGTTACTTTGGCATTGTGTGTTTACTGTCATTTCCTAGACAATCAGATTTACATTATAGTTGACACAATAATTTCTAACAACCTGACTCATAAGATTATTTGGTTGCACGGTGATTTGTGAGCATTTTATAGTCTAAATATTACATTCGAAATTATTATTCATAATACTTCTTGGTCCGCACTCTTCATTACTGAAGATCGTGTCCGTCTTGAAAGGCTCCCTTTACCCTATGAATTTTGCTTGCCCAGCTTTGCTTTGTAGCTCTTGTCATGGTGAAGCCTGTGAGTATCTTGATATAATCTGACCTGTAGTGAGGCGTTCACCCTCACAATTGCTTTTCCTCGACATTGCCAACAATAAAAAATTTCTCCAGGTTATGTGGGTTTCTGCAAGACACAGGATCGAAGTATTAAAGAACTTTTTGGTAACGAGTTTTCGATAGTCTTGTTTTAATGCTCGTTTGGTCGATAATAGATTTATTTATCCTCCTAGCTGTTCTGCGTATACGCAGCATCCACCGCTAATACAAAATCTCCAGAGCGTCGTATCATTTTTCTTTCCAATAAGATGGAGAAAACAAGTGTTAGGACCAGTCTTTCCTTGTTGATGTTGGAAATGTTTCTATCGATTGTACGAACCAACGTGCTCGAAACCTTGCGACGCTGAGAAACCTTGAAATATTATCTATAACAGGTATCCAATTTTGTCTTTTAAAAATAATATTTACGAAACTATTTCTAACTGACTTACTACTAAATAAAACTGGACAATCATTTTACGCAACAGCGTTCTTTTACTTTTTCTAACAACTTTAATCTGTAAATTTGTAATATAGTACTTTTTACGCGGGAAGAGCAGGCGGAACCAATAATATAAGTACTCATACTGTTTTTTTTACATTGATCAAAACTTAAAATTTTAGTTTCTCACATTATATAAAAACGAGTATTTCAATAAACAAGTTTGCAATAAACAAATTTGTTATTGCAATGTTTATTTCAAGGTCTTTCACTCAAATATTGATCAAGTGGCAAGCTTGATATTATTAAGTTCCAGATGACAGACGTCTAGACAGTGAGAGGTCTTGAATTACATGGGATTTTTACTATAAATAAAAGCATTGATCTGTGCACTATAACAGTGTTAATATTTACCCTGCTCACCATTTCAAAAACCATTACGGCGTAAACAACTATCTATATCGGGTGAGCCTGCATGGGAGTTACGCTACAACTCAAGGTTCACCTGCGGGCGGTGGCCCATATATAATCGTCATTGTGCATAATTCGCGCATAAACGAGATTGCCTTACGTCGCCTTGGTTTGAGCCTTTCAAACGTTGTACTTCCGGCGACGCACCCGCCTTGTTCGAATTCGCGGCGTTCACTCTACTGATACAATAAAGTAATAAAAGTAAGTTGTAAACATAATATACAACGTTACTATTATTTACTTATAAGTAGAGATATGTAGTGGGAGGGTCTAGATCTGCTGCTTTGTCGTTATTGGTCAATATATCACTATGTCTTTTCCTTCAGAAAATGGAGTCACTTCGTGTAGAGTTGTGGAAATTTTTCAACAATTTCGATACAAGCTTCTTCAACAATATATGGATGTGGGTAAATATTATAAATAAATAATAAGACTTCCATCTGTCTAAAATGGTTGTTTACAAACAGCATTGTACACAAAATAAAGAATAAACTGCAAATAAAATCGCGAGTCTTTTACTAGCATAAGGAAAAATATATATCGATGGATTTATTGACTACAAATGACGCAGCCTATGTGTATATCACCATTCAAAGGGTTAATTAAACAGATGTCATTTTTCTGGAGATACCATCTTCCAAAAGAGTACAGCATCCATCCTTGTCCAAATGGAAATTATATAATTTCTTCTTCTGGTGAAAATCATTCGTCCTCAAAAATAGGACATTTCTCAGGAGGTTAGTGATGAATAGAATAGGTCAAGCAATGCATTTAATTTCTCTTCACGTTTTAAATGCAATGAGAATGTTTTTCAATTTGAGCACTTATGCATCCAAAACTAATAGTCGTAGAGTAAAACATCATCAAATAAATTATATAATCCGTAATCATGTTAACTCCCTACTTTTTAACTCTTGCCTATAGCAACATTACAAAGTTTAGTTAAATTTTCAATCATTATAACTGCTATGTTCTCCTGTATAAAAAACAGACTGAGTTCTAAGAAACTAATACATCTTGTTCACTGAAATATTATTAGAACTAGCCTCACTATGTTTGCACTCGGTAAGCAACAGTGAACTGAGACGCATTCGAAAACATGCGTCATTTTATTATAAAAGGTTCGAAGAGATATTGTCGTACAAAAATCTTCGCCGCGACGACAAGAAACAGCCACGCCCAATGCGTTTTGCATTTATGATTTCAGCGGTGAAAGCATTGTATTCAAAATAAAAAGTTCTTTAAATTACTGTTAGCGATCTCAACGTGAATGGAAAAATGATAAAGATTTTATCTACGACTCTTTAAAGTAGGGCAGAGTGTAGATAATACATATATTATACACATACATATATTATTTACAGGGAGGGAAAACTGTATACAATATAATTTGAATTATATATATATATATATATATATATATATATATATATATATATATATATATATATATATATATATTGTAATTATAGACGCCCTAGGAAATAGGATACTGAGACAAGGTGAAATATTAAAACTATAATATTATATTAATTATATAATATTGCACGTCCTCGAAAATTTTATTATAAACAAAATTTAAATTATTTATTATTTTTCTTTTAAAATGATCACACTAGCTCAATGTGGTCGAGACTACTTGCCACCGTGTTTTTCATACACTGACACTCGATATATACACTGAGTGTATACACCAAAGTGTCGTAGTCTAAATATGGAATAACTTTGAGCCACATCGGTCGTAGTCGCTTAGTTCCTGCTCCCGGACCTCTGTCGCTTTTATTGGGTAGGTATGAAGGTAAAGTTGAAAGTGCACGTAAGACGAATCGCTTTGGAAAAATTTGCATATGATAGAACTTTATTTGGGAAAGCTAAAATAATGTAAACATAGTGATCGTGTAAAATAAATCCTTCCTGTGGTGACTTGTTCTGTATCGTGATTTCATAGATTATGGACGCAGGCAATTGTCTAATGTATATAATGAGTGGCTTCATAAAGAAAGTTTTCATTTTGAATCTATTTACGTATGTGTCCAAACAATTCGAAAAGGTTTTTGTCTAAGGGTGATTATAGGTGTCATCCTTTGATTTAAGGATGGATTTTTAAGGTAGAGTTTCGTTATGGTATTTGTCAAGAAAAATTGAAATCTTACTGTGTAAAGTTAAACAAATATTTGAAGTATTTAAATATTTGAAAAATTTAAAACTGTATAATGAGATTTTGTTACTGTTTATACATATACATCTCAAATGATAAATCGATCATAAATTAAATTATGTCGAATTTCGTTTGTTCTGCATACTCAGAAATTTTCTGAAAACTTTTTTTATTTCACCGAAATAATCCTTATTTCATTTGAAGCAATCAAAATGTATTGTTTAATTATATATTTTCTCCAATTTTCAACGTTCTTTCTTTTATTTACTGTTAGGATGTGACAAGCAAAATATATAAATTGAGTGATGTAAAGTATCTTATTGTTGACAAAAAAAACTCGATATACCAAGTCAGTGAGTTCCTAAACCAGTGAACTCCTCTCAATCCCTCCAGTCAGTCACTCCTTCCAATGAACCAATGAATCATCATTTTCATTAGTAAAGCAATTAATTAATTCATACATTATTTAATTGCCCTTATTGTTAATTTACAGGAAGAAAGGAGAGTTTTTCGCCTTTGTTATATTTTTCATTACTGTCCTGCCATTAAATATAGCTGTGATGATATAATGCAGCTGAAGCTACCGTCCGGAGGGGAAACGGTGGTAATGACTAGTCACACAAAATTTGAATGAACGCACGGTGTCTCCAAATATTACTTTGAATATAAAATTTTCCTAGATAATACACACTTATGAAAATAATATCTAGTCAATAATAAAATAATTTAAAAAAAATGATGGTAATTGTTATAAACGAGAAACCGCCAATGTTACAAAGGAAGCACTTATGCGGTATAAATGAGCTCAGAAATACATTATAATTGGCCTGTTCCCTAATCAAGTAACATTTTTTCTATTCTTATATATCTATTTAATAATAAAATAATTGCGAAATAATTTTAAAAAAATGATGGTAATTGTTATAAACGAGAAACCGCCAATGTTACAAAGGAAGCACCTATGCGGTATAAATGAGCTCAGAAATACATTATAACTGGCGTGTTCCATAATAAAGTAACTTTTTTTCTATTCTTAGATATCTATTTAACAATAAAATAATAGTGAAATAATTTTAAAAAAATGATGGTAATTGTTATAAACGAGAAACCGCCAATGTTACAAAGGAAGCACTTATGCGGTATAAATGAGCTCAGAAATACATTATAATTGGCCTGTTCCCTAATCAAGTAACATTTTTTCTATTCTTATATATCTATTTAATAATAAAATAATTGCGAAATAATTTAAAAAAAATGATGGTAATTGTTATAAACGAGAAACCGCCAATGTTACAAAGGAAGCACCTATGCGGTATAAATGAGCTCAGAAATACATTATAACTGGCGTGTTCCCTAATAAAGTAACTTTTTTTCTATTCTTAGATATCTATTTAACAATAAAATAATAGTGAAATAATTTTAAAAAAATGATGGTAATTGTTATAAACGAGAAACCGCCAATGTTACAAAGGAAGCACCTATGCGGTATAAATGAGCTCAGATATACATTATAATTGGCCTGTTCCTTAATCAAGTAACTTTTTTGCTATTCTCAGATGTCTACTTAACAATAAAATAATATAAGAATATATAAAAAAAAAGAAATATGAATGTTTATCTATAGTATATAAGGAATGTTTATGTTGAAAATAATTTTATTAGAGAACCGTGCGTTCATTAAATATTGTCTAATTTGTAGATACCACCGTTTCCCTTCAGTACGGTAGCTTCAGCTGCATGATGATATATAGTCTATAACGATCCTGAAGCACCAAGGTACAAATCGGTGAAAGTTGGATCAAAACTGGTTCAGAATTGACAGTTATTAAAAAATTTAAAATATGTGTTATCCTTGTTAAAATGTACAGATTAGTCTTATTCGGGTTAAACGTAAAAATTACTCTAAATACTAATCTAGTCTAGAACCCTGTAAGTTAGTTATGATTTACAGAGCCAAACTTGGCCGCTCTAGGTGACAAAGGCTTGCGTAATATTCGTAGCAAAAAAGTGAAAGTGTATTTTTTGCCGTATTTCCGCCCGCTCCACTATTTTTTACATGAAACGTATTTATTTGAGCAGCATATCCTGATTACCGGCGCATATTTATTCATAACTGGTTTCATCACTCACATTTTTAACGTTACGCGCATACGACAACGTGACGCCTGTTTATAACGTACATAGTTGTCGGCGGAATTAATACGGCGGAAATGAGTTCGCTGAGGGACATTTGCGGAAAAGTTTGTAGCGGTGAGTTTGTAGTTGTTGTTTTACGTTCTTTTTCAATCAATTAGTGGAAAAGGGCATAATTAAAGCAAACAAGTTGGTTTAGATCATCTCATAGAAGGGAACAAAGAAAAATTAATTGTGTTTAGTTTGAGATATTTTTAGTGGGTTTCTTCATTTTGACTTCGAAATCGAATAGTGCATTATATTTAATAGCTAAAGATCTCTGCCAATATAAATGTTGTTTAGGATTTTTTCGCTAATGTAGTTAGCATTGAAATGATTTGGTGTCAATTTTACACTTCATACTTAAATCTCATATATAGTTGTGAGAGTTCATATTTGTTTTTTTTATACGAAGCATTTACATTCACTATTAAACATTTAATAAAAACGTCCGATACTATCCTAATATCGGAGGCCTAAAGAGCAATAGAAAAGAAACTGATAGAGTAACAAAGCGACCGCATAGCTGATACAAGAAAACACATTCGCCTATGTTAACCGAATAGCAAAACTTAAGTGGGAATGTATCGGCTACATAGTCCGTAACCATGAGTTCGTATGTAAGAAAATTGTTAAGTGTAAGTCATGGGGAGATAAAATCTCTGTAGGAAAGCTTGTTACATTTCTCTTCTTGAAATTTGTAAGCCACCCTTCAGTTGCCGCAAAGTTTTTTAATGTTTAGAGTAGACGCGAATTCTTTTGCTTTCTCCTTTAACAAGTTTCCGCTAATAGACACTTTTTGTCCTCTACACTGTCTTAGCCAAATGACCAGGCTTTCTTCCAGACGAGGAAATTCACCTTTAGTAGTTCTTTTCCGTACTCCAGCAGTTTGAGCAGCAGAAATTTTCTCCTTGTGCTTTATTATGGTTGAGAGAGTACTCAGAGGAATCTTAAATTTTTTTGCAACATCACTTTTCTTCTCACCTCCCTCGACTTTTTCGATTAACTTCTTCTTATCAGCAATCGTCAAGCATTTATATTTTTTAGGAATCATAACTAACACATACTTTTGATCTGTATACAACCAACGAAAGAGTAACAGTAACTGAAACTTAAGCAAAGAAACCAATTCGTGCGGAAGTGTGTGTCAAACTAATCATAACAAAAACAAAGGCTCGTGTACGATGATACACGTTTGAACTTGTCTCGAAATATACTTACCTCTGCTAGTTCGGCAATCTTTCGGTCTCTTTGAATCAACTTTGAATTGTCGAGTGTCTGGCACCGAGGAGTTCGAATTAACGCGTCGTTTTGTTACGTTTTTTCATTCGAATTACCAAGTGTATAAAAATGTATTGATTTAGTTCAAAATATAAAGAGATTTTCTAGGAAACTCGTGATAACTTTGAATTATAGAGAGGTTCGAATTATCGCAGGTTTGAAATAATGAGAGTCGACTGTATATATATATATATATATATATATATATATATATGTATATATATATATGTGTGTGGATATATATATATGTATATATATATCTGTATATATATGTATGTATGTATATATATATATATATATATATATATATATATATATATATATATATAATTCCCTTTTATTATTTAAGGCTAACGAGTTCGTTTCGAGTAGTTCTAACAAAATTAAATGCTAGTAGATAGTCAACTCGTTTAACCTCTCACTATTTCACAGAGTATGAACACAGGGGGCTCTCTGCTTTTCCGCAGGTTTTTGATTTAGATTACGAGTGGCTTCATGGAGAAAATTCTCGTTTTGGACCTACTTATATGTGTAGCTTAACAACTGAAAATTATTTGTTGAAGATTGTTAAAGTCCGTGGCACCATATAAGACGGGATTTTTAAGGTAGAGTTTCGTTATGGTGATTGTCAAGAATAGCTGAAATGGTCGCTTAAAGTGAAAATAATATTTGAATAATTGTTTAACAGGATTTTTTTCTGTACTTATAAATTTCGAATGAAAAAACGATCATAAATGAAATATTCATTTAAATGCATTGTTTGACCTATTCTGTTCATCACTAACCTTCTGACAGTGACCTATTTTTGACGACGAATGATTTTCATCAGAACAAAAAATTATATAATTTTCACTTGGACAAGGATGGATGCTGTACTCTTTTGAAGATGGTATTACAAGAAAAATTACTTTTGTTTAATTAACCCGTTGAACGGTGATAACACATACGTTGAGTCATTTGTAGTTAATATATCCCTCAATATATACTTTCCCTTATGCTAGTAACAGACTCGCGATTTTATTTGCAGTTTATTCTTTTTCGTGTACAATGCTGTTTGTAAATACCCATTTTATGGATATGGACGTATTATTTATTTATACCTCCATGCCAATATTGTTGAAGAGGCTTGTGTCGAAATTGCTGAAAAAATTCCACAACTCTATAATAAGTTCCTTAGTTGATCATAAAACTATTAGTTGTTGGTCACCAACATATGTTTAACTTACACAACAAAACCAATTTCAAAATCGTTTTATTTCCAAATTAGCTTTCTTGCCTTATGTCAACTTTGTCACAGGCGAACATTAGGCCTTTGGTTTCAAAACCAGTTTAACGAACCATTTTTACAGGAAAAATAAAATTCTTCACAGGTTGAATAGACCAAATAAAATAACCTAATTTCATTTTTATATTTTTTTAGTGCATTATATAATAATTAGAAACTTATTATACTAAAACCGTTCCGATTTTTATTTAAGCTATCATAACAACAAAAGAAAAACTAATGGCGGTCACAGCAGTTAATAGTGGAAACAGTTTTTATTTATTTCCAACTTTAATACACACATAAAATATCACATCAGTAATCCCTTGCTTTCAAACACAATCGTTATGTATGAATATTTTTTTAATGTGGAAGACTGTTAAATACATTCATAACTTAGTCTATTGCAACATTCATAAAATAAAACAATAATAAAAAGCAAAAAAAATGTGTGTGTATATATGTATATATATATATATATATATATATATATATATATATACACACACACACACACACATATATATATATATATACATAGTATATCTTGAAAAATAAGTGAGTAAATTATTAGTTACACAAATCTTTTATGACATGGATAAGAACGAGGAAAGGGGAACAAAGCGGAATTAAAGAAGGATACGACTAAGAGATTATGAGAAGAAGGACTTTTTCAGATGGTCTGTGAAATAAAGAGGGCGAGTTTATAGAGGGCGAGTTCCTGGTATTTTCATGTTCAACTAGATTTTGTATAATATTCAACTAGAAATGTTCAATTAGCTTATAATATAAAATATTCACAAAGAATTCATGCAATGGGAAAAAAGTTATTTCATTTAAAATGGAAATGAGTTGAAACTGGGATTTTTTCTCAGAATGGCTGTTTGGGGTTTGTAGATTAAAAGTGATGCGGGTTTGGTTGACTCACCAACACCTTATAAACATCATTATGACTCACAATTAAATGAAACTACGTGATGTAGTATTATATCTACTTTCTTTAAGTTCTTTACCACGACCTAAGTTTCGTTGTGTTACAACATCTTCAGGTTGGCTATTAGCAAAATAAAAAGGTAAAGAAATTAAAGAAAGTAGAAATAATACTACATCACGTAGTTTCATTTAATTGTGGGCAATGAATTTGATGAGACTGTTTTTACATAACAGACTTAATGTATTTTTTCTTAATGTGTTGGATTAATATCAGTATACACTAATGCTCATATGCACCACACACGGTTAAGACTGTCAGTCGAACTTACTGACAGTTAAGAACATATTTCTGTTTCTCACTAACTGCCAGTCGAGTCGGACTAAGAGCTACTTTACCGACCGTACCCTATTGCACGGTCGAATTCCTAAAGTATCCATACAAAATACGTTTTTAATTGTCAGTAAATCCGACTGAGAGTCCTGACCATGTGTGGTGCGGTGCATACGGGCGTAAGACAACGTGTTTTGTGTGCAATGCGCCTTAACCTGTGTACCAATTTATTTTATTTGTGTTATTGTAACTCTGATGTTAGTAATATTAAAAGTGTTATGATTATATTATATTTGATGTTCATCGTCATTCTAATGATTCTAGACATTTTTTTCCGATGTTGTATCAAACCAATAATAGTTTTTTACATTTATTGCTCATTTGATGCAAGAGGTTATATGTAGTTTTTAAGATGTTTTTTTGTGATGATTATAATCATGTCAGAGTCGCAATAGTTTTTGTTTCACCATTGATTATATCCGTTAGGTGTAATTAAAAATTATTTGTGGTTTTTAAGGCTACCAGAGGTCTGTATTTTGTTTTATATGACTGTCTCAATATTATAAAAACCGTGGTATATACCTCGTTTAATTGTTTTTTTTTTAATAACCTTCAGAAGTTAGTTTAAAATAATATTTGCTCTATTAAAACTCTCTTTTTATTCCCTATTGCTTTTGTTAATGACAGCATGGTCTGTCTTGCATATATCTTGAGTTAAACAACCTCAATATTGCTATTAAGTGTCTGTTAAAAACATTTTATACAAATTACTTCTAGCTTTAAACCATGACTAAAAAATAATACGATTAATATTGGATTAGAAATTTGATAAAATTCGATTTTAACAGTAGTAGTGTCAGCAATACATTTTTTTAGTAAAAATTTTGAAAAATAAGTATATATATTATATATGTGATAAATTTTGACCGTGACTTCGTTCGGCGAAGCTGCGTACAGATAAAATGAAATCTCGGAAGGCATCGGGGAAAAATTAATTAATTATTTATTTCCTTATCATTCACACTGAAATAGCAAGCGACCAGCAATGTAACCCGTTCGCTCGTTTAAACACTTTGCGTTCTTTTTTAGATAACTACATTATGAAAGAAAGATACTGTTCAATCTTTGTAGAACTTACGGTTTAGTCTGTTGTATTTTATCCGAGTACATAGTCATTTCATGATAAAAAACCTTTAATTTTTTAAAAATCTTGCGCTTCCGCTTCCTGTAACGTGCTATAATTTTGGCCCTTTTTGATGCACTTAGGGGATTTTTTTTAAGTTCTTTTTAACAGTTGTCTACATTACAAAAAAAAGATACCCATTAAATTTCTTCATTTATAATACATATAATTTGGCCAGCCCAAATTTCATTTTTGATATTTCAAATAACTTAAAAAGAAATGGCTATCCCCACTTTTTTCTTCTAAAGATTTCATCAAATGATGAATCATGTGTTCGTTTATTTTATTAGTAATTTTGAAATATCTAATGTTAACAGTTTCCGTGACGTGTCACATTTTTTTTATTAAATTCAGTCCCTTTTTTTACCCCGTTGAGATGCTCCAATTTTTTTTGAATATCTTTAGTTAGTGGCTCCTTATTTTCTATAAATAAAGCAGCTTCCAAATTTCACCTTTCTGGAACTAGAGGTTGAGACTGGAAGTTTATTTCTCAATCAGAAAAAAACTGTGGCGTTAATCGACGTTATTTTAATGGATGGTAATATTTAATGGTCGTGGCTAGTATACTTCTCTAACTCCAAAAAAAAAGAAAACTAGACAAAACCTACAAAGCCCGATGCAAAAAATTACAACATATACCGTTTGATATATTCGAACCTTCCAAATTGAAATGAATTGATTCTGTAGAAAAACAATGATCAAATAAAGATTTTCATGTTTATGTTACATCAATAAATGTATATTCACAAAGGGTGTTTTTGTGAAACAACCGTTATATTATTCCTTACCTTACGTCTACCCATAGCAACCGATTTAATGCGTTCACGGCCCCGGTTAAAAATCATTCTTAAACTCCCATAACCACTTCGTTCCTAACCTTCAGAAACCATGTAAACACGGAGAAAACATCTTAGGGCAACGAAGTAAGTTCTTATCTTTAATTGAATTTCGAAATATTTCATTTCTATAATATCTTAATATTCAATTCAATTTATTTAATTCCAGTACAATTATCAGCAATTGATATGACTTTAAATTAAACTGTCCAAATTATGCACGAACCCGGTAGCGCCTTTTAATCCAAAACGCGTCTCTTCAGTATCGGCTGAATGCGGATAACGCACGTTATCATTAAGTTTATTTTAATCGCAAGCTGGTTGTAAACTAGGTCGGACTAAATATTTAAGTGCAAGAATGATTACTGTCTCAATACAACAATGTGACATTGACATTATAAATTTAAATCTATCTGCTTTCGAGGGCCATTCGGAACCGATATAAAACTGCGATCACAAATAACTGTGTACAAAATTATTAATGAAGCAAAAGTTTGCTGTTCAAGATTTTGTTTTGCCATTCTGCTAATATTGAATTAGTATATTATTCGACGTAAGTGTATTTATTGGAAGTGAATTTTTTTTATATTGATAGACCAGCTGTAATCTAAGCTGCAATATAACTGACAGTTTTATGCAACCGCTTGATGTTTGATTAGTTACGGGCACTATCCCATATTATGCTAGTTTAAACGCTTAAGCTTATTTTCCATTACCTATAACTAAATTGTGCTCATTAAATATAAATTTATGCCAATCATGTTTTAACTGTCAAATTTGTTAATCTTACCCTAGCTAATTTGTTCATAAGTGCTTTGAATTACTTATAGCGATCTGAAGTAAATTCGGACAACGCCCGATACAGGCCACTAGTACTAAAAATAACTTACGAAGTCGAGACTTCATTATCCTATATTATTTGTGAAATACAATACATTATGACAATGACAAAGTATTTATACGTCTAATAAACTTAAAACTTTATATCTGAATCATTATCTTACTTGATCGCTGCTATAAGTTTTCTTGGTCTCCGGATATGTGGGCGATTATCGTTGTTGCTATACGAATACATTTTTTGCAGTTGCTAAGATCAAATTGCTTTTAAGTATTATATTAGTCTTTCTGGGTTTCATCATTTGTGAATACATTTTTGCTCTTATTAAGATCAAGTCGCTTTTAAGTATTGTTTTAACCTTCCAGAGTTTTTTAATTTGTAAAAATATTTTTGGTCGTGCTAAAATCAAGTTGCTATTAAGTATTACTTTAGTCTTTCTTAGTTTCTTCGTTTGTAAAAAACATATTTTGTTTATGTTAACATCAAGGTGCTTTTAAGTATTATTTTAGACTAACAGGGTTAACGTATCATAACGTTTGTGGTATTTTAATAAGATAACATTTTTTAAGGCGTTTTAAAATGTTTATATGATACATTTTTGAAGTTAATTTTTCATTATTTATTAGAATATTAATGAAAGGATGAATTAAAAAATTGTTCGATTTAGGAAACATAATGGAATACTAACAACTTTGAAATTACGAAGATGGCAAAGTAAAACGAAACCAGAATTATATTTATATATCAAATAATTTAAACCAAACAATATATTTTTAAATCCGAACGGTTTATCGAAAAGAAAGAGAAACTAACTGATTGAGAATTGAGCCTAACACTTGTTTCTAAAATATTCTGTTCCACATCGAAAAAATACTTTCATTAAAAATAAAAGTACAAAAATTTAATAATGAAACTTTGATAGTTGTAAAATTACCGATATAATTATCAAATTATTTTTGAAATAAAAATGACAATTAATTTACCATAAATTTTCTAATTTAAAGTTTTATATAATTATTTTAGTATTATAAGTATTATAAGTCAGAACTAACACAAATTATTATTTTCATATGCAACCCGAATAAATAGTGTAGGTATTATTTGCATAGTAAAATATGGTACTTATTAATTTAAAATGAAATATTAGACAACAAGTAAGTAGAAAAACATCATGTTGTTTTTAGTTTATTGATAGCCCCAAATTTAAAGACTTCTTTTGGAAATTATTGTGTGGCCTTTTTATTATTTGTGTAGACGCGGATAATTTATATTAATTTTAAAGAATTGTTTCAACAATATTTATCATCTGATGTTCTACGTCAGTTAATAAGTATTGCATTACAGAAAATAAATTATTTAAAGATGCTTTGTTAAGGTATCAGAGCCCATATAACCCAATATTTCAAAGCTTTAAAATAATTTTCTGATGTAGACTCCTTAAAAAAAATAACTGCTGAGAATGTTGATTGTCATTATACAAACATTTGTGAAACTTTAAGTAGCTGACGAACAGATAAGGAATATTTTCATTAATAAGTTTATGATTAAGTGCGCGTATAAATACAGAAGTGGCAGTTCATTATGCTAAATTATTCGCTTTGCGGCCCGCGATACAACATGATTATCTAAACTCACATAGCGTCAAAGTCTGTTTCCAATGATATGATTCAGGTTAAGTGCGCGTGTAAACACAGAAGTGACAGTTAATTTTGCAAAATTTTTCGATTTAGGGCCTGCAGTGCTATGTTGTTATGTAAACTCACATAGCGTCAAAGTCTGTTTCCAATGATATGATTCAGGTTAAGTGCGCGTGTAAACACAGAAGTGACAGTTAATTTTGCAAAATTATTCGATTTAGGGCCTGCAGTGCTATGTTATTATGTAAACTCACATAGCGTCAAAGTTGGATTCCATTGATATGATTCACGTTAAGTGCGCGTATAAATACAGAAGTGACAGTTCATTCTGCAAAATTATTCACTTTGCGGCCCGCGATACTACATGATTATCTAAACTCACATAGCGTCAAAGTCTATTTCCAATGATATGATTCAGGTTAAGTGCGCGTGTAAACACAGAAGTGACAGTTAATTTTGCAAAATTATTCGATTTAGGGCCTGCAGTGCTATGTTGTTATGTAAACTCACATAGCGTCAAAGTTGGATTCCATTGATATGATTCACTTTAAGTGCGTGTATAAATACAGAAGTGACAGTTCATTCTGCAAAATTATTGAATTTACGGCCTGCATTACTACATCATCATGTAAGCTTGCATAACGTCATGTAGGTGATGATAATGAACAGCACATTGTATTCACACTATTAATGAGAAACTATGATTTAAGAATCTATTTATAATCTGACCAATTCGAGACTTCTGTTTACAAAGCTTTGGCAAAAAATCGTTCATTACATCACCCGCTTATCCATCCAGGCGTCACGCAATTACAGAACATACAACTCCCACTTCTAACCGTCAGTACACCGAGGATAATTGTCGACTATTTCCAGCAGCACAATAGTCCAATTCATTGAATTCCAATTGCCGATTCGTGATTATTTAAGTCTATTGTTCCACGTTTTAATCAACTTTTTGTTTGCTTTCGAACCTGCCAAGGCCGAGTGTGACTCGTGGCTATCCGGAGTAGAAAAAAGGTCTGCAGCGGGCGTTCGTTTATCAATCAGTTGGCGTTACGTGGATAGTCCTTATCTTAATAGCTACAACAATTATTACTCATGCTACTACCTACCTTACTCGACATCAGCCGTGGCTTCGTAAAGATAAGTCGATCGTTCTTTTTCACTCATTTTACAGAGACCAGATGAAAATACGTAGCTGAGAAAAGTTATTAACTTTCGTTTTTGTAATATTTTATTTTCATATAATTTTTTTAGAATTCTTGGTTTTTTGGAACGAAACCATACTATTAAGTCTGGAAATAAAATTTAACTTCTACTCGTCACGTCTTTTAATCTACCGAAATCATTTATCTGTTGTTCTACATTACGACATAGACGTTATTATACAACTAATTAAACTTAGTTACAATATCAATGTAAAGCGTTTTACGAAGACACTCGCTCCAAGGGCTCGATAATTTATTTCTAAATTTTTCTTAATTGTCACTTATTATGTACAAGATACACAAGTTTGTTAATTATAGCGTTGTATATACACTATGCTTATTTTAAACTAGTTTTTTTCCCACGCCTCTGCTCGCACAATGCTGTTCAAACTTCCACGATTGATCATTGGCTTCCTCCGTTTCCTAGTATCGTTGCCATGGTTGCATCATCTACGGCGCTTCGTGCCTAATTGCGTTGCCTTCAAATATTTACAAAGCCATGAGTATTTTAAACTAAACCTGTAACCTAAGAATCTATACTAATGCTTAAGTATAAAAACCTTCTAGATTTAATATTCGCTATGGCTATGAAAATTGCTTCAAAATCAATACCGTAGAATTCAAATTATAAGCGAACGGAACGAAAGACTGACAGATAAATGTTGCGTGGTATACAAATATAGGTTTATTTACAATACATCTATATTAATACTTACGTATAAAACATTCTTGGGTTAATATTCGTTATGGCTATGAAAATTGCTTCAAAATAAATACCGTAGAATTCAAATTATAAGCGAAAGGAAAGAAAGGCTGACAGATAAATGTTGCGTGGTGTACAAATATAGGTTTATTTACAATGCATCTATACAAATACTTAAGTATAAAAACCTTCTTGGGTTATATTCGCTATGAATATAAAAATACTTCAAAATGAATACCATACAACTTAAGTTATAAGTGAACGGGAAGAAAGACAGACAAATAAACGTTGCGTGTAATAGAAATATAGATTTATTTACAACAACGAAACGAAACAAGAAGTGTTTGGAGACCCATTTGCTGCCAGAGTTTAGCTAGTTACAAAAACAGATAAGAGATGTTTTATGATATGCATAAATATGTATTTATCTGTTCAATAAGTGTATTCATGTATCCGAGGTTATATCGGAAATTTCTGGATTGATTTCGATAAAATTACACGGTGTATAATTAATTGTAAAATTACACGGTGATGTGTGCATCATAGGGTAATACTGGTGTACTCAGGTAACAGCAGCACGTAACACACATGGTATAATAGGACATAGTTTATATATACTAAAATAAAAGGAAACACCTACCACACATGTGGTGGTTTTTTAACTCTCTCATTACTGGTTTGAACCATAATCTCTGAAAGTAAAACATCGTTTTTCGATTCATATCTTTAATAATTATGTGGGCGTAAATGAAGGATACACTATAGCAGTATGACCGTCAAAATAGTATCTTTAGCGTACATTATTTAGGAGCTCAAATAAAATAAATAAATTAAGGAGTCACGTACATCCAACACCCTCAAAAACCGTTGTTCCCAATTATTTTTTTAAGCAAATATTGAAAAAATAAACAGAGTACAAGTAACACATTATTTATTGAGCCTTTACATACAAAAAAAATGTATTACTATTTATTTTATCAAAAAAGATAAACATTATTTTTTTTAAATGCTGCATCACTATCTGTATCACAACTTCTTTCAAGATGAACAAAAATGAAAAATTCAGAAAGATTCTCCTAATATAACATTGCGGTTACAGCAACGTATTACACACGTCACTAACAACGAAAACCTACTAGCACTCAATTGAAACTTTATATAAATACATTAACGGTAAAAAATAGGACTAATATCATCACCGATATTATTGAAACTATGAAAGTTGATATTACAGACGTCATTGATAACATAAACTTGTCAGCATTCAAATAAAACTTTGTATCAACACCTTAAAAGCTTAAAAATAAGACTAATATTATCACCGATATTGATATTAAAGAGGCCACTGATGATGTAAACATACCAGTACCCCATTAAACTTTGACAGCCAAAAATAGGACTAATATCATCGCCGATTTTATTGACACTATGAAAGTTGGTATTACAGACGCCTCTGATGACGTAAACTTACAAGCACTCAGTTAAATTTTGTACAAATATCTTAGCAAGCAATAGGACTGATATCATTTTTATTTATTAAATTGACATATGTTCATCAAACAGAACTGGAAATAACATAATAAACATTAAAAATTGACAGGTAAAAGCTTATTACTATTAGCCCGAGCACATTGGCTTATCTACATGCTATTTATATCTGATCAAACACGTTAACACAATGTGGAGTTGAAGATCTCGATCAAATGGCTGACACGGTCGCTTGTGAAGGACAAGGTTGACGACGTAGTATTGTCAGGTTTGCGCTTAGAGATTGTTAGTAGCACCCTGAATAGAGACAAGGTTCGAATTTATGAGCGAATTGAATTTCATTTCAAATAAAATGTATAATTGCTATACGATTTTTATTGCCTAGGGTTACCGTACATTTTAAACTTAAACGAAACAGAAGCTGGGATCAGTCAATGATGATGGGTCTATTCCAAATTTTAAGGATCCGTATTAAAAGGGTCGCAGAAACTATGACATCTAGAATAATCATTATTTTTTTTCCACAACATTTGCGCAGGCTTCTAAAAACTTTTTTTTCATAATAGCCTTTGGGAGAATAGCTAACACTATGAAGAGAATGGAAGGTAGGATTCACTAGAAAGTAAAAATATCGTAGCATAATTACTCCGATAATACTGATTTCACAAGAAAGAGACTCGAATAAATATTAATTGACCTTTTTTTCTACAAAAATAATTTCTTGTATTTTCTTCGAAGCATCAACTGTTCTCGAGATTTTCTTTACGAGAAACGAAACAAAATAAAAATGAAATGTCCTTTTTTCTACAAAAATAATTTGTTGTCGAAGAAAACATTCAGCTGTTCTCGAGATTTTCGCAAAAACGCGTTTATCAAGATGGTGGCTGTCACTTTCCCCGCACCGTTTTTTTACTCATGTTTGACCCACTCATAATAGCAAATACAAATATTGCTGTAGTTTTTTTTCGATAAATCTCACTGCCGATTGGATTATTGGAGACGGCGCGGGATACTCGCGCCGTCTCCGAAAGTCGCCGCAACGTTTGTGCGTCGAGTGCCAAAAACGGTTTGGTCGCAGCAAGCTGAGACCTGTGGCAATAAATTTTCAATTTGAAAGGTTTTAAGGTCTGTTAGGATTATTTTATAGACTTGAGAAAGAATAGAACATTCATGATTTTTCCGACTTTCCACTTAAAAGTATACATTTGAATTTGCCAGTATACATTTGAAATCCATATAAAATACAATCCTAGAACTATTTTTCAGCCAAGTTTTCTATCGACGGCGGAAGTATTGCCCGTATATAAATGTATACACATACACATACACAAAATACACGCACGCATACAGACACACACAACACATTATGTATTGTATATAAAAGTCGAAATCACCCATTTTTGCAGTTCTGGTATGATCGATGGCGATATAGTGAAATTTCAAAAATGTTTAACGTCAAAGCAACATAATTTCTTTAATTCGTTAATTAGTATAATAATCGTTTAATTCGTTAATTACTATATTAAAATAACAAGAGTGTCACATTTTACAGCGTTCATTTTTGTAAAATCAAAAAATACATATATTTAATTAGTCGCTAATTAGGAACACTCTTAAAACGACCCGTCTCTGATTAATACAACGAGAAATCATAGAAATAGAGAAGATGAACAAAATTTTTACAATTGTACTATTTAATTTCGATTTTCCTTGTAACAGTTTACTAATCCTTAACGTATATAACGGTAATAAACTTTTCAATTGCTGTCATAAAATCATCAAAGCAACTTTACTTACTTTATGACAATTTTTCACCTATGGAAATTGATTTGTTTACCTTGCGATAATAATTATCTCTACCTCAGTGGCAAGCTAATTGTATAAATACGTTGTGAGGCTAATTATACATACAAACAGGAAAAAATACGTTAATTGATTGCGTATTTGTTGGATGATAGTACACCATGGAACTGAATGTATAAAAAGGAACTGAATGAATAAAAAGGAACTGAATGTATATAAAGGAACTGATTGTATAAAAAGGAACTGAATGTACAAAAAGGAACTGAATGTATAAAAAGGAACTGAATGTATAAAAGAAACTGAATGTATAAAAAGAAACTGAATGTGTAAAAAGGAACTGAATGTATAAAAAGTAACTGAATGTATAAAAAGGAATGTATAAAAAGGAATTGAATGTATAAAAGGGAACTGAATGTATAAAAAGGAACTGAATGTATAAAAAGGAACTGAATGTATAAAAAGGAATAAGAATTTGCAATTAGTAGTAGTAGTAAATTATATTGGAAAAAATAACGACAATACTATTCATGTACATTTATTAATACTTTCTTACTTTTGATCGACGCAAGAGGCGTTATATGACTGCAGATAAAATTGAATATGACGTTGCTGTTTTAAATCTCAAAGTCAAATAGACAGACATCCCAGTGCTATTGATCACTGGTGCTGAGAGAGCTCGCTCAGTTTAGAAGCAGAGTTCAGATATAAGTGTTTCTTAAATAGATGATTAAAGCTACCTGCTACAGTTTAAATATTACAAATTTCAATATCACATTGGCAGTTTTAAACCGTTCAGTCAAGTAGATGAATATCTTAATGCTATAATCGCTGAACCTGAGGGTGTCCGCTCAGTTAAGGAGCAGAGTTCAGATATAGGTATTTCTTTAACATACGATTAAATCTGACTGTTACAGTCCAACTGTAATAAATTTCAATATCGATTTCTAATAGGTGCACTAGGTAAGTCAATCCTGAAATTATAGAATTATTTTGTTATGAGCCATGATGTGCTGAACTAGAATTAATGGATAGTGATCCATTCTGACCTCCGTTAGCTTATATATATATATATATATATATATATATATATATATATATATATATATATATATATTTTTTTTTTTTTTTTTTTTTTTTTACGAAAGTATTATTAACGAAAGGCGACAACTAAGACACACTAAAGAAAATTGAAGCTGCTAGAAAATTGAATTGAAGATACACATTGCAAACTTTTTTGGAAAAATTCGAATAGCTCCACTTACTTCGTTCTTGTGCATTGACTGTTTTACTGTGGCTTACCAAATCTAATATGCATTGTAGAACTCCTTAAAAGCTTAGGGGTAATTTTTGTCCGAATGGGGGTATTCCACTTATCTACAGAATGGCGAATCAGCATTAAAATCGTGCCAGTAGTTTCTGAAATATCTTCCTCCACACGGACACAGAGCGCTGCGCGATCGTATTGTATACAAGTGTCCAAATGTCAACCGGTAAGTGGCCTCCTCAATCGTCAGCGTACTCGACCGTCCGCCTGCGTCATTCATCTCGCGCTTGATGTATTCGAGTTACCCTTTGTTTCCACGCGCGACCGTCGAGGGTACGCTCATGTAAAAAATTACACGCCAAACGATAAGTCACGCTTGGCGACATTTAAAAATTGCTATTTTTTTTAGAATAGAACGTGCCAAAGCGTTTTTTAATGCGTCCGTTGAGGATTTTTCAAAGAATCAACTAAGATTTATCTCCGCAGCATGGTTTATCGTGAAAACGTTATTGTCGATTTGGCGAATGAGGTAAGTGTCGCGAGTTGATGTCGCCTTTTGTTCGTGACAGTGGAAATTTCTAAACGCGATAGCTGTACTGTTTATGTAAATTATTTTTCTCGAGTATCCATTACATTTTTTGCATTAGTGAAATCTCATATTGCGACTTTGCATTAGTTTTAGCGTTAGAGGCGATAGCTTACTAACATCGAAATTAACATGCTCATTAAATAAAAATAGGTTCAAGAGTTATAAATTGATTTTATGGATGATCTCATTTTTGATCTACGCATCAAGTAGTTCGACTGTTTCCCACCTGCCGTTGTTAGCTAAGTGTCATCTTGACGTTCCAATTGATTAATAATTTCATTGTCACAAATATCGGGCACAGCCGCGAATATAATCTGTAATTAATGGAAACTATTGGAAATTCTCAAATGGTTTCTTAATTTTCTGGTCAATTGTATACAGGATCACCTACGTGAATAATAGTTACATTTTTCTTAAATTTTGCGTATACAATCATGCAACATTATGTGGTGGAAAATTAACTTTTCTTGTATGACCTATAGAATATAATCCCTGAAACTTTTGGAAAGGTTTTGAAGTAACTTTTACTATAAAAAATGTTAAGTTCTAAATGATGGATCGCATGGCCATTTTCCATTTAATTTTTCAAGCATTTGCCGGTCTTGAATATTGGTCCTTTACGTAATAGGATGAAAATTCCCTTCTTTATTAAAAACTATTAAAATTGTAGCGAACCAACTTCTGAGCGATATGCAGTAACGAAAACGTGTATTCGATTAACTATTTCACAGGTATTAGCAAATAGGTTTCCGTACTTCAGTAAGATCGCATTTAATGAAAAAATCGATTAAAGGTCTTTATTTATTTTTAATCTAAAATACCTTTTCCTTAATGGAAAAGGCTCTTGCGATATATAATCGTTCATTAGTGTAATTGCTAATGAATTACTATTAAGAAAGCAGAAAACATTTCCTTCAACAGACGCTATTTAATAATTATTGCAAACATGTTTATGCGGCAGATGCTAATAGTTTTTTAATTTCTAAAATTGAATTGGTTATATTGTATTACTTACTAGGATTGGTTAAATCTAACTTGACATAAACTTTTAAGACAAGCGAGTTGAGACTCAAAACAATAAAAAACGGAAGGCGTAGTTCGGGTCTGTGCCGTAGTAGATTATTCGTAAAAACCTCGGGATAAAATCATACTACAACGGGGACTGTTGTTGGACGCTGTATATCCGATGGGCCCGCTACGTATTTATTGTCTTTGGCAGCTACATATTTTTTTCAGAATTTTACATGCGTTTGTTGAAAACTTAGAGGGGATGGAGACACGCTTTTTAAGACTTTAGAAGATTTATATATGTATATATGTATGTGTGTGTGTGTGTATATATATATATATATATATATATATATATATATATATATATATATATATATGTATGTAGCTGAAAAAACCACGCAGTTTCATTTTTTTTGCCGACGCTGTTGAAGCTTTCGCATTTATTAGGCTCTGGATTTTTTAGGTTCTTCATTTAACCGAGATCTTTAATTTGATCAAGATCTTTAATGTGACCGATATCTTTAATTTGATTTTATGCACATTAGTTAGAGGTGGTGGATACACTTTTTAAGACTTTAGAAGCGGATAACTCACTAACTATTAACTTAAATACATATACATAGTTATTTTGGGATCTCTATACCATTTTTAAGACTTACTAATAATACCCCACAACGCCTATATGCACTAGATTTTTTTTGATTGGTGCATAAAAAATAATATGTGCAGGAGTGCTACCCCTGTTATTTTTTTCATAATTCCACTATTTCATTTTATAAAGGTTCATAGAATACATCTACTATCCAAATTTCATCTATATAGTGCCAATGATCTCCGAGTAAAATAGCTGTGATATACGGACAGACAGAGTGACAAGAAAGAAGTGAAATTATAAGGGTTCCGTTTTTGCCATTTAGCTACGGAACCCTTAAAAGGAATCGCACAGTCAGTCGCCGGCACAGGCACAGTTATTTTCGTGAAAACGTCAGTCTTGTATAGTGTATTGAAATTAAATAATTTTGTTCAGTTCTTTTGCAACTTATATATATATATATATATATATATATATATATATATATATATATATATATATATATATATATATATATGTATATATATATCTATATATATATATATATATATATATATATATATATATTGAATACAGGGTAATGGATGAGAAGTAGCTCTGTTGTAGATGTAAAATGTATCGGTCACAAGCCATCATTTTGCGCATGCGCACACGTCCGGCCGCCACGAATGTCGGAACATCGTCCTTCCTTTTTAGAACAAGACCGAGATGCAGTGCAAAGTCTATTTTTAGCCAAGTTATTGATTCGATAGGAATAGTCGCTCATTTGCGCGCGTTTACCTCCCCATACCGTCATCGATTTACAAATGTTTTCAGGTCAAGAAGCAAACGTATTAAAAAAGTCATAAGTATAACTGCTTTTATTTTTACTCAAGGTTAATAAATAAATAACCTGGTTCTTAAAAACGCCGTCGGAGATCGTGCTAATCACACGTCTAAGCAATTTATTAGCAATCTTCATTTGTAAATCAATCTAGGGAGGGGGAAAATTGCATTAAATAATCGATTTACCAATGTTATGCAGATAATATTTTTGCAATTAAGAGTTTCCTTAAGTTTTTCGGTTTCATTCGGGTTTACTTTGTCGTAAATAATACAACGAAACCTAGGTCGTGATAAAGAAATTAAATAAAGTAGAAATAATACTACATCACGTAGTTTCATTTAATTGGGAATAATGAATTTCTACAAAATTAACGCCAAATATATTCAATAAATTAATCTTGACCGGCATTCATAATTGTTAAATGTATTATTTTTTTAAGTATTCTTTGATTCAAAAAGTTTATTAAACATAATGTAAAAATGCCACTTAAAACTTGTACTCCTATATATCTGATTTCCACATAAAAAATAACCCAGAAGAACTTGCCATTTCCATCCGTAGTTTTACACTGATACACAAGAGAAGTTCGTTTTGTAAAGCAGCCAACAGTTACTGTCTTGTACAAACGTAGTTCTGTTATGTAAACCGACAAGCTACCCACTATGCCCTAGACGTGACCAATACGCTTGTTTGCGCGCGCATGACTCGTCGTACAACCGTTAATTATTACGTCGGCCGTTTGTCATTAAATCTATTTCAAAGTCAACGACTTTAACTTTGATCGGCGACCATGAGGTGCGAGTTAGTGACACTGATTTCGTTTTAGGTAAAGCTCGCATGAGCGCAAAGGTCATTCGCAATCGCAGCTATTAATTTCATACACGTTACCCACAAGATTTGAAAGTAAATCAGTTTCATTGATTTCGTGTAAGCCGTTGATCACCTTTCTGTCTTTTGATTGATCGCCATTGGCAGATTATGTTACCATAGAATTGTGTATATTTAAGAATGTGCCTGAAAATATTTTGAAAACGGTTTTAGTTACACGTACCACTGCAAAATTGTAACGGTAATTTACTTAAATAATCTAAATTGTCAAGTGTATGAAAATAATCTGTTATCGACAACATTAAAATCTATAAAAACTTTTATATAACTAATTGTAGTATATTGTTGCCATATGACGAATTGTATTATATGGTTCCCCATAGGACTAATTGTAGTACATTGTTCCTCATATGACTTATTGTAGTATATTGTACCCCACAGGACTAATTGTAGTATATTGTTCCCCATATGGCTAACTGTAGTATATTGTTCCCCATATGACTAATTGTAATATATTGTTCCTCATAGGACTAATTGTAGTATATTGTTCCCATATGACTAATTGTAGTATATTGTTCTCCATAGGATTAATTGTAGTATGTTGTTCCCCATATGACTAATTGTAGTATATTGTTCGTTAAAAGCGTGTTATTTACAAAATAATATCTTAGACTTTGGTACTCGGCTAAAGCACTGAATGAATTACTAAACTGTTCACAATTAACATTAAAAATGATTGAAAAACAGTTTCGTTATGAATCCCTTTTCCGCCTGACCAAAATCAGGACAAGCGGCTTGTATTATTAGAGATACATGAAAACGTGCAAATACACGGGTCCGGGAATAATTGTCGGACAAAGAAAGACGTTATTCCTTGACCTAAAAATTGTTAATTGTCGTTAAAATAAAATTTAAGAGAACTTTTTTCAGAAATTCGAAAATAATACAAATAATTATTTGTCGTCTTTTTCGTACTCACGATACTTGCGCACGTTATTCAGCGCCGCTCAGGGGAATAACACGCGAACAGCTGCGGTCTAGCTGCCCCGGTAAGCACCGACTGCGGGCAAGTATTGGGTTTGTTAAAAAGAGTTATGTGTAAAATTTGTTTTGCCCTCAATTGGAAAAAAGGGCATGTTTTACGTTTTATTTTAACAAAAATTTATTCCGTTATAGCCAACGTATAGCGTCTTTCTTTGTCCGACACTTATTCGCGGGATGGTGGAATTCTATACACACCGTGTATAGAATTCCACATTTCTTCCTGAACTCGAAACAAAATAATTTCCCTTCTTCGTTCCCACAGAGTTGATAAACGACGACCACTCGTATCACGTATTACCATCATTAGTGTCAACGGAAGAAGTACTGGATTGATGACAGATTTAAGTCACAACAGCGTAGCGGACAAGTTACTATCTGGCATTGAGCTGTAAATCGTTCCAAGCTTCCATTCAGCAGCACTAGCCATGCCCCGGCTTTCTCCAACTCGCCTCAGGCTCCATAATTGTACATCGCACGGCTCTAATAATGCAAATTTATTTTTAGAACAGCAAGTGGCGGTGTTAGTTGCAAAAAATTGACGGTAAATTGACCGCTTGCACTATAAATATGAAACACGGTAGAAATAGCTCGGCGTTACGTAAAAGCAAATGAATATAATTATCTCGCCTCATACTTTCTCACTTTCTTTCATTGTATAAGTAAATGTTACATATAGCCATTGAGTTAAAAGTTATGTCACAATCCGATAAATTCATGAACATAAGTTATTTTCCCAATCCATAATTCCTAAAAAATTTAAAACGAAACGAAAAACGATGCGTCTTCCATCGTCTAGTGGGCTTGTGTCATATTGTTTAGTTACGACTGTAATCGGTTCCAAGAAACAATAAATGTAAAAGATTTCCAAAAGTATGTTAATCTCCTTCTTTAGTATAAAGTGAGAGCTACATTATCCGCTAAGACAACTACACGTATAATATGTGAACTGTGACAATAGAATATCATAGAATTCATTCTATTCTTTCTTTTAACCATTCCATTCACGAAACGACCAAAACATGTCGCTTCAAATCGAAATATGACAAAGAATATATTTATTGTGTAAATATGCGCGACATTATTTTGTAGCATCCCGTCCGTATCTATCGTATTAATTTATCCAATGATTATTTGCAAGAGACTAAATAAATAAATGATCAGTTTAAATTACGCCTACAGCACTATTTAACGGGTGGACCGTTTCAAACCCATCGGTTCGGGTCAAACGGCTCGTCTCGACCGCTCACCTGCACCTGGCGTTGCCTAATCGAAGCGCGCACAGCATAAACTTCGAAAGCGCACGCCTGTACAAAATGGACACATACAAACTAACAATCTCGTAAATCCAACGCGAAATAACGAATGAATAAATTACGCCAAACGCTCGTGTCCGTTGGCGTTCGGCGAACTTTTCCACAAAGCGCGGCGCGCCGATGGTTCGAAATTTTGCATGCAAACGTTGTCAAGGACTCGGGTGCAATGGTGTCAAGTTGAAAGTGTGTAAGGTAGTGAATGGGCGAGCGGGCCGGCCCATTGTTATTTAACACATGACACTCGTCCGCGTGTCGATATTCGCGCGTCGGCTGCCGCCCGCTCGCTCGCCTCGCGGCAGCCGGGGCCGCATTCCGTGTAAGATTCACGTGATAGGCTCTGCGATTGAGGAAAGTGTCGTTTGTTGTCATTGATTGTGACGAATCCGCCCGCGCCAGTGTTGACGTCAGTTGAGCTTTTCCACGATACCAATTTTCTCTTTATTGCATGTGAAAAACTTCACACTTGCTTCACCCTTTTTTAACTTTGAATCAGTACATTTTTTTCTATCTTATTCCTTTCTCGAGATGTATTATTTCAACGTCACGCAAGGGTTAACTGAGCGAAACACCGGGCGCCGTGCAATTGTATCAAAGCGATTTACTGTGCGATGCACCCAACGCCGTATTCAGACTTGAATTATGAGCGATACTAGCATTATTTTGCAGAAAGAAAAATCTATTGATAACACGTTTAAATAAAGGCCCAAATCACAAAATTGTCATAGATTATTTTCGTATATTATCGAGTTTAATTCGAAAAAATCTTGCTATACAAATTAACAAACACCTGTATAAAATAAAAGTATACATTGATACAAAATGATGTCCTATATATTTGATACCGCAGCTAAGTTTTTATGTACACTAACATTAAGTAAAGGTCCAAAGAACGATACTAGTCTCTACCCAAAGTTCGAAACTGGTATCACCTGGATCTTGACACGAAAAACTCGTCCGCCATAAATTTTTGACTGTAAAATATTATTAATTCCATCTTGCTCGTTTTCTTTAGTGGAACATTGTCAACACTTCAAAAATTTTCTTTTTGTTTGCTTGTGTGGTTTATTTTTTCAATTAATTTTTTTTAATTACATTTTTTTTGTATTTTATATTTTTTATATTTTAAGCAAATTAAGGTTATTAATTTACTAAGTTTTCATATTCATCCCACGTGGTCGATTACAGTATATACATATATGTGGTAATATCCGTGCATATAAAAATACGCCTAATAACCATGGAAACATCATCATCAAACAACTCTCATCATCTTCACCCGAGTTCAATGACTCTGAAATGCTCTTACAATAATTGGCAATTACAAACTTCTCTTTAATAATATCACTCATTTTCGGAACATAACAAGTGTTATGAGTACACAATAATCGTCTCAGAAATAATTTTCAATCTTACACGAGATAGATAACAATCGAAAAACCTTAATTGCTTTCTTTCGCTTATCTTTTATTTGCTCCTCATGTGTTACCAAAAATAAACACCGACGATTAGAGTATAATATATTCATTGAACACAGAATGTATAAACACAAAGTGCACGATTTTATAAAATTTCAGTAAATACCCTTTTTTAAGGGCATTTTTTAAGAGTGTTTCGTTCCTTTATATCATATCGTAAAGTTTAATAAGTAGGCACCATAAAGACTGTACAGCGCGATTCGTATCATTCTGTAGACTTCAAAATGAGACAGACATAGCAATTGTTGACGACTATCGATTTCTCGTATATTAGCAGCCAGGGATGTATATTGGAATTTATTTAATACTTTGTGTTAAGGTACATCTTAGTTATAAACATTATTTTTTTTACCTAATGGCGTTCATTCTCTTCTAGACAGATAACCTTTAATAGATTATACGTATTGTGAGTGACGAAGTTACAATTGGTTATTATCTTTTTCATTTAATTTAAATAAATTTGTAAATATTACAAGCACAGTAGTGAATATATATATATATATATATATATATATATATATATATATATATATATATGTATATGTATATAAAGTTTTTATGTGTAAGTACTGAGATCATTTCATAAGTAATGGGTTCTTACAAAAGTTAGATTATATTTGTCATATACATAGTGTAAAAAAGATTATATTTAAAAATTAATTATGAAACGATCTGCAAGATATTTGATTACTTCATCACTTGCACACAAACCATATTTTTGCCATTACACTTGTAACATTTATAAATTTAAGAAAAATAAAATAAGTGTGAAAATAATATAGTCCTTCACACTTTGTATAAAATATATGTTTAAACCATAGATATAAACTAATCTGTAAACAATGTCTATGGTCAAAACTAAAAATCTCAGTGTTCGACTATTTTTTGTACATTTTTGCAACATTAATATAAAACCTACGATTAATTAAAAAAGTTTTATGCACAATTAAATGAAACTACTTAATGTAGTATTATTTCTACTTTCTTTAAGTTCTTTACCACGACCTAAGTTTCATTGTATGGCAACATCTTCAAGTGGGCAATTGTAAGAATACCACATCACGTAGTTTCATTTAGTTGTCAATAAAAATTAAGTGATAATGAATTTCTTCAAAATTAACGCCAAATGTATTCAATAGAAGAGTCTTTTTAAGTAATTACCACTACATATTACAATCTTAGACATTACTATTTCAGTCTTAAAGTTTTCTTAATAATGAAATAAAAAATGTGAACTTCAACTACCAACCACCTGGTAGTTAACAACTTTTATCTTATAATTATATATACTTCCATACATAATATCTCAACCTATTTATAAGTATATCTTAACAAAAATAATTATTTCATGTAATTAATATTAAAATAATACATGAAGAATTATATTAATATTATTATGTAATTATTTGCAATATAAAATAATATAGTAGATTAATTTTTAAAGTTTGTTTTGTTACAAACTATGGTTTACTCAACTCATTAGGGCAATGCCTTAAAGATTGAAGACACCTAAGAAATTCAGAGTGATTGAACGTCAAGATCAAGTGTTTGTATGATTAATAATTATTTCTTTACCAAATACTATTATCAGTCTTTGGTAATTATTAATAATAGTAGGAATTAATTGAGACATTAATTGAGAGCTTATATTTTTGTATATGTAGATTATATGCATTATATTAAAATTATGCACTTATATGAAAATAAATAGTATATACTCTTTTGTCTACTCTATCTTTATAGTCTTATCTTTATGAAATTATATATAATAGAATTTTATCTACTTAATACCACCTACATATGTTCTCTGGCACATAAATAAAATCTAACGTTTATATGCTGTTACCACCAAAACGACTGGTTAACACTTTCGTTATTTAATAAGAACGAACTGTGTAATCGCGATGATGTTTAGCTCAATGTATAAATAAATGATGCTAAAACTTCAAACTATTATTCGTATACTACTTTATTAAAAAAATTAGTTAATAGTCGTAATTGAATAGTCTAATATTGTACGCTAGAAACATTAGGTTTTCCATGTTTTTACCCAATAAACCGAACGCTCCGAACGGAGTAAATTTGTCGTTTCGCTCTTGACAGAGCGGTCGTGGTCAGCATATTATGGGTGGCCGCTGTTATTCGCCTCACGATGCCTCTCCATCTCTCCCTATTTGTCGTCGCCCTGTTGCACTCATACAGGAGACCGCCTACAGCAGACTTGATCTGGTCTGTCCACCGCATCGATGACCCTCCCCTCCCCCTCCCAAGTGGTTTAGTGCCTTTTGCTCTTCCCTGCACAACATTACGCTCTATGGAGCTACTATCTTCATCTACTGACGTCATGGTCACGCATGACGTGACCATGACGTCACTATTTTTAAATTTGTCCAGCTGCAGTAAATAACTGTTCACTAGGAAAACTTTTTGGTGGAGCAGATAGATCATTCAAAACTGCCTTTCTTAGATGGGTATAAGGGCTGGGGTCCCAGGAGGCATAAATATCTGCGGTTCTTCTTAATTGTGCCTCTGAAAGATAGCATTGAATTGATTGTTGAATTATTGACTGACACTTGGACAGCTGATCTCTCTCAGACATATAATGTTACTGTGAATATCTGAAAGACTCTTCTTTCACTGAGTTGACAGCAAATGTAGATGCTTCTTGAAGAGTAGTTATTCTACTATTTCTTTCTTTTCTCTTGTGATTTTAAAATGGTTATTATTTAATTTTTAGCAATATCTATGTCATAAAAACTAAGATATTGACTATTAAACCAAGGGAATCAAGCAGCTTAGATGTAATTAGCGCAGGATTACTTGTGACAAACGCAAATCGTCTGTTCATGAATTCATGTAGTTGGATTTTCATGTTTTTTAAAACATCGTTTTCATTTGCGTCTGCGATTAGCAATTTGCGATTTAGTAATGATATAATACGGATAATAATAGAAATAGAAGCACTATCAAACGGCAAGTCCACTGGGGCTTCATAGAAATATGTTCAACATATGTTATGTTTTGTGTAAGCACCCAATCAGAGAGGGATATGGTGATTACATTATTATACAAATTTCCAGTCCTTTTTTGTTCCAAAAGTCACTGTAACATAATAATATGTGCTGTTTTACCTTGTTTCTATTACTTAAATCAACGCGTGACTTGTTCTACATTGTTTTTGACATACAGCCAATTTTCAAGAGGCTTATTCGTAACATCTAAAATGCACCAGTATTTTTCTGCAAGTTTTGATCAGTCTGTTATTTTGTTCCTGTATTAACAATGTGTCTTATTATTAATTGTAATTTGTGTGCCATTCAACCGAGTGATGGGGCTCGATTACGCATTGCACGAAACATATTTGCTGTATTATCACGCAAAATAAGAAATAACTTTTCTTTTATCCCCCATTCGTAAATCACTTCTTTGCAGCTTTTTTTCATTGTACATACCCTTGACGTCATTTTAAGATCTATTGCATCAAGTATGACTTAAAACGTTGTGATCTCACAATAAAATGGCCTGTAAAATTAAGGAGCGAGCATATTTTGGTTGGATTTGTCGATATATCAGTCATAGCACTAGCCCATTCACATGTTGCAACAAGATTGTGTACCTACCTTTTAACCTTTTCATAAGTTTCTGTCATTTTTGTCATCTTCATTTCAATGTTCTTATGAATTTTGTTTGCATCAAGTTTTAAATAGAAGTTTGAACAAGATTATCTAAATCTTTGTCTTTACTGCTGGTGTGAAGCGAGATAGAATCAGAACGTTTTAATTTGGCTTCTGATTTTTTTTTATCTATGTGTGACTGCCGTTTTAAATATTGCCTGTATTCTACGTCATAAAACTTTGATAAATAGTGCTTCAGACTGTGTACTGTTTAGTTTTTTTGGCTACTTCCCGGTGTATGTGATTTATTTCATATTATGCAAATGGCGTTTGAAAGATCAGTGGAACGCTTATTGAAATATTGCCTTAATAGGATTCTATTGTGGTATTTAGACCCTTCCTGCTCTACAAAAAATCAATTGAAATCAAATAGTTGGACCGAGACACGCATTACAATGTTACCCAACAATGATATCATTGTTGCTTAACACTGTATTGCGTATCTAGGCCCAGTTAGGAACGTAATAAGTAATTAATTAATTTAATTTTTCTATTAAACGCTTAACACAATAAACTAATAATACGCCAAAGTAAATCTTATAATCTATTTAGGAGTATTTGGGATATTGAATATATTTGGCTTTAATTTTGTAGAAATTCATTATTCACAATTAAATGAAACTACGTGATGTAGTATTATTTCTACATTATTTAATTTCTTTACCACGACCTAGGTTTCGTTGTATTACATCTTCAGGTGAGATATTAGCAAAGATTTGGGATGTCTGTGTTGCCTACTCAAAATACCAGGCGATCCGAAACTTTTCCAACTTAACAAAATATAAGTACACATAAACATTGTGAAAATACTTTTTTAAAGTAAAATTTATATATTAATTTATTATTATAGGAAACTCGCTACTGTTTTCATACAGTTTATGTATGCACTGTAACTGCTACGGATTTAAAAACTCATTCTAAATCTGTATTAAGTTTTAACAATTTAAGATACAGTTTCTGTTTATGGTTTATTTTTTCGTTAGTCCAGGATTAAATTAATGTGTTAATAATAGAAAACAGTTTTCTTTGAAATCCCGAACATTTTAAAAATCTCCCGGATGGTTCCTTTAAAAAGAGGACAGTGTCTGAGGGAAAGAGAACTTATGGCAACCCTAGACGTCAAACCAGTGGTACTTTCCTAGTTTGCTGCTTACCACATTACTGTAACAGGCTTCAGGAGCCGCCGTAAACAATTCTGAGGGCGCCCACTTAATAATGATGTCGCAGTCACTGCAGGTCGGCAGTGAGGTCGGGTTGGCTAATGAGCCCCTCGACAATAGAACGAGTCTAGGACCGCAAGGTCACTTTGATTATCATACCAAAGACGAGAAGAACATTCTCGCAATAAATATGAGGACATTACATCGCCATAATGGTTGTGCGAATAGTAAATGTTAATAAAATCGGTGGCAATTATGATGACTGTTTGTTACCGATGGGAGTGTATTATAACTTGGCTTATAATATAATGAAAATGTAGTGACGTCTGTCTATAATTTCGTCGTTTTGAGAGTCGCGTTCCTCAAAGTGAAAAACGGATCATGTATAATATATAGATCATTCAGTCGTGCGTCCCCCGTCTTTATGTCTATCAAAACCCCTTTTCTCGAAAACGGCTCGAGATGTCAAGTTGGTATATGAATAATATACAATATTAAGACCTATAGCCTTATATTGATCTAAAAATTTAAAGTTTTTTGATTCACTCTACAATACGATATAGGTCATTTTAAGCGTATTTTCTTTTTCATTACCACAGTCTTGCTCATTGATTATTAAAACCTTAAAGGATACTTTATATCGACCTGCGATCTTGAAAGTAGACATAATGGGCGGTTTTATGGCACAAATGTAGGCAAATATTATACATTTTTTTTAAATATACGCCTATGAAAGATATTGTATTATGCCTATGAAAGATAAATTCTTGTCTTCGAATGTGTTGACCGTTTTATATATATTGGTACTGTCATTACTAATAGAAACCATATCAAGTGTCTGAAATTGACAATAGATTGTATATGGCTAATAGGTGTTACTTCAGTCAAAGGAATTTTCTGCAGTCTAAGCTTTTAAAACCGAAAACAAAAATTAATATTTATGCTACTCTTAAAGAAAATAACAAATGGAGAATTTTGTTTAATCATGAAATTTATTGAAAATTTGAATAACCAAATATCCGAGTCATTAAATCATTTCGTATTAGGTGGTTTGGGCACATTTTTTACCCGGTCAAGACAGTGACTTTTGCCAATCTGGAGAGCACCAGAAAAAGGGAAAGACCTCGCAAAAGGTGGATTGATTGTGTCGAGAATGATTTTAAACTTTTAAAAACGCTGGCGGGCCGTTGCAGCTGCCCAGATCAACTGGAGAAAAAAGAAAAAAAAGCCCAGATCAACTGGAAGCTTGTCGAGACAGCCTTGACCTGTAATAGGTTGTGGTGCAAACCAAGAAGAAGAAGAAGAAGAAAGATATTGTAGGCAATGTATTTACTCTGCGAAAAAATAATATATGTAAATAATTTAGTTTGAAATGCTATCTACCAGTAAATGTTTATAAGTGCTTAATTGTGTATGTAACCCACGTAGTGCGAGTTCTACTCATGCTTCACAGGTTTTTTAATTATATGACGAAAATAAGTTACATGAAGATTTACAACAATTTATGTGTATTTCACTTTAATGTCAACACTGTTGTTTCTATTTTAATGGCACTCGGTATCATACCTAATAAAACTATCGTAATTTAATAATACTATTCCAAGATGTAATTTGATTATGCGTAGTCAATTCTTTGTTGGGCTAAGTAATTTTTTTGACAATCAAGGATCATTTAATATTGAACCTAATAACATAATCCAATAAAACTATCCAAAATTGTAAGTTGATTATGCGTAGTCAATTCTTTGTTGGGCTAAGTTAATTTTTTGACAGCCAAGGTTCATTCAATATTGAACCTAATAACATAATCCAATAAAACTATCTAAGAATGTAAATTAATTATGCGTAGTCAATTCTTTGTTGGGCTAAGTTAATTTTTTGACAGCCAAGGTTCATTCAATGTTGAACCTAATAAATAATCCAATAAAACTATCCAAAATTGTAAGTTGATTATGCGTAGTCAATTTTTTGTTGGGCTAAGTTAATTTTTTGACAGCCAAGGTTCATTCAATATTGAACCTAATAACATAATCTAATAAAACTATCCAAAAATGTGAGTTAATTATGCGTAGTCAATTCTTTGTTGGGCTAAGTTAATTTTTTGAAAATCAAGGGTCATTTAATATTGAACCTATTAACATAACCCAATAAAATTGTCCAAAAATGTAAGTTGATAATGTATAGTCAATTCTTTGTTAGGATAAATTGTTTGTGACAGTCAAGGGTCACGATCTTGAGTAATTTGAAAAGTTGGCGCGGTGTAAAAGGTATTTACGAACACTTTAAAGACTACAAAAAATTAAAAACTTGCTTATTAAGCCTAACCGCGTAAAAGTATCATTTCACAAAAGTATCCTAATCGGAGTAGCTATATTAAAACGACGAGTCGGACTGAAACGGAAATGTAAACAAAAATTGGCTACATTTCCGTTTCACGCCTACAGCTGTATTTACGTTTAAATTAAGAACGATTATTTCAGCGAACGTCCGTACGAACGGAAAATGATGTGCAACTTGTCTTACTTACAACAGAACGCACGTCGCACGCACCTCGCCCGTTATTGTGCCAATGAGCACACATGTCGCGTCCCATTCGCCGCCCATACATGAGCACGTCGAACCTTGTGGACCCGGTCCTCGTACTCGATTATCGTACGTCACAAATCGCTTACATAAACCTTTATTGACCGTTGAATTTACTCATTCTTGGTTCGTTGATTAAAAGTAATTTATTTCAACGATGCAACATGGAATCTAATTTTTTCTAATATAATGAAAGCGAAACGTTGTCTATTTGTTTGTCTTTCTTTCACGTTTGAATGGCTTAATAGATTTCAAAGAAATTTTACATGTAGCCAATATACACGGTGTCCGGGAATAAGAGTCGGATAAAGAAAGACGCTATTCGTTGACCGAAAAATAGGTTGATTTTCGTTAAAATTAAATTTAAAAGATGACTTTTTCAGGAAATTGAAAATAATATTCATGATTATTTGTCATCTATTTCGTACACACTATACTTGCATTCATTGTTCAGCACCGGTCGGGGGAATAACCCGCGAACAGTTTCGAAGACATCGTCACTGCGGGTAACCACCGCACTCCGGACGAGTATTGGGTGTGTTAAAAAGAGTTTGTGTGATATTTGTTTGTACTCAATTAGATAAGGGTGTGTTTTACGTTTTATTTCGACGACAATTTATTCCTTTATAGCCAACGAATGGCGTCTTTCTTTGCGTTTGTTCGACATCTATTCCCGGACACCGTATATATATATATATATATATATATATATATATATATATATATATATATATATATATATATGTACATATAAAAACACGGTGTCCTACATTAAAAGGTAGTCTGTTTAAAGTACACAACCTTTTACGAGGTGAGCGGTGAAAATACACGTTGCCAAGACTGTGGGATAAGTTCTTGACCATAAGTAAACATAAAATATACTCATTTAATAATGTTATTGTTGATATTATTTGTGAAAACTTATGAATCCTTAAGTATTCAGTTTTGGCAAGTAAATATTTATATTTAATAGTTCCTTTCGCAATATACTCTTCATTTATAGTTTAATTGTCACAAATGTAATCATTTATTCATACGTTTTGTAAACTGTTCGTACATTTTTCGGCAGTGCAAACAACGTACGCGTATCGAGCTTTTATGCATTTGTATGAGATCAAAAGAGAAGGGAGTAGGACACAGGGCGTGTTCCATAAATTGAAAACATTTCGGATGTCCAGACACGAGCAACACTGAAATGCGACTAGTAGCAACTGAAGTTATTATAGATAGTGGCATTTTCCGAATTTCACACCACTCAAAGTTATAATCATAGAATTTTCTCATCTTTTTATTATACCTAATACTAGTGTTTATTTCCGAATTTTGCGTTGAGTATATTGTATTAAGTAATATGCTCAAAAAAAAGGGCGGCTTTGTCAAAATTTTATTCAAGTGAAGGTCGCATATTTTTTGTTACTCGAGTATTTAGTTCGTTAAAAATGTCTTAGTACGTTAAAAATGTTTTTTTGATAACAGGTGAACCTATAAATACGAACAAATCATTTATATCTTTTCTTGAATAAAATTGTTACAAAGTTTAGCGAATGTCGAGCGTCTACAATCTTGTAAATTTTCGCAGGCATAATTTTAAAATGTTTTTATTATTTTTGTTTTTGTTTTGTTGTTATTTGTGTTAAATCCACAATGAACATTTATTCTGTTTTCGCTCACAGTAGATCTCACTCAGATTTTGACCCGTCGCGATGTCGAAAAACACCTTTTAATGATCTTTGTGGACTGATCAGTGATGTAAGAATTGCTTTTTTGTACCGTATGGTTTGTTTCACCTTTTTTAAATTTTTTTGTCAATGGATTTATAGTAGATTATTCGAAAATTATTTACTATTTTTATTATTAGTACAAGCTTCTGCCAATAAATTCGTTCGCGTCTACTACTGTAATTTTCAAACGTCGGTTACTATGTGTCAGTCCAGGCTACATTTATATATGTTTATATTGTTTTGACCGTCCGTTCACGTTCAGCAGTAACGTGGTGATCGAACCTCGAAAGGGAAAATATTGTGTATGCTACGGAAGACAAGAATTGAAAATTTGGAAAACCTGGTACGAGTTAATATACGTAATCATAATCGTCCCATAAACCATTTTTATTGTATAAGTATCCAAGAAGAAAATTGAGGTAGAAATTTTCTGCACAGGGATGCAGGATGGGGTCGAAGAGTTTCTCAAATTTGCTAAGCAGTAAAGAGAACTACAAACATTATGGACATTTGTTATTTCTGCGGTTTAGCTCGTCTTAAGGTCCGTATTGAGCAAATTATTACTGTTAGTTGTGAATGATTCCCAATGTCAAGGCGGGCAGTAGTCTCTTAATTTTTTAAATGTTTAACGTTTTATCAATATGTAAAAAATAAAATATACCAATGAAACGTAATACAGATATTTTTGGATTTCCGCGTGATACGCATACAAAAAACCATAATAAAACAGTACAAGAAAACAGAAATAATGTTCGGTCTCTTTGAACATTTTTTTAATCAAGACATTTTATACCATTACTCTTTTACAACACACACACACACACATATGCACGCACCACATAAACACAGATACATACACACATATATGTATATGTTAACACGTTCGCAGGGACTAGCTAGATCCAGTAAAACAGTGGAGCTCTGTACTTTAATTGTCTTTATTCTGTACTACACTGTAATGAATTTTCCTGTTATCAAAAACAAACACTTGAATTAACCGGTTCCATTATCATCAGTCATAATATATATAAAAAATAAGTTACATTAGAATAAAATTCTCCGAAATAGCGAATGAATAGCTAAGTGAGACAGCTCACCTGCGTAACGATAACACATCTAATGAATCGCATTAGATGTGTTAACACTATGATACGCCATGCGCAATTTTGCTGAAAATTTATGAGGAATTAACAATTTTTTGAGTGCCAAATAATTAATTGATACGGTGTTCGAATTGTCCACCCTTTCACCACATCGTGCCTACTGCCATTAATTAAAGATACCACGATTTATTAGTGTCCACTCAATAAATTTAATTTAAACATTAGAGTAGTCCATGCGCAACTTCGATATTAATTAAAGTAACATAATTTAATTAAAATGTTTAAAAACATTTTCTTGTCGCTTTTCACTGTGGCTTTTTATGAGACTCGGCGATTGGCGTTCGGTGAAACATCTGCTCGTCTACAGGCACCTATCTGCGACAATCGTTACTAATCATAAGCATTGACGATTTCATAGTTGGCTTTTGACGGACGAACTGTATCTGTTGTGAAAGTGTTCCGACAATGGGGAGCTGGAATACTCGGAGTAGGCACGGGCAGACTACTATAAGCCATTATTGCTCAGCGGCTTCGACCCTCTTATAAATAATGTTAATTTATTTCACTAAGCCGCCCGATCATTGTTCGTGGAAACCTTGCGTAACTAGCCACGTTTTGTAATGATGAGGTGGCCTAGACGATGGCCGATTTCACGAACGTATCGATGGAGTTGGATTCCGTGCTCTCTAGGTGTTTTTTGTAATTATTCTCGTAGACGTGTCTCCGTTTCGATTAACTATTTGGTTTTATGGATATCAGATTATTAGTTAAGTAGACTGCTCATACTTTATTGAATCTTTTGTTTTTAATTTTTCACAACTAAATGAAACTACGTGATGTAGTATTATTTCTACTTCATTTAAATTTTTACCACGATTTAGGTTTCGTTTTATGACAAATGTTCAGATGGGTAATTTGTTAAGAAAAAAGAAAAAAAGGAAAATCTTTACAAATTGCCCAACTAAAGATGTTGTAATACAACGAAATCTAGGTCGCGGTAAAGAATTTAAATAAAGTAGAAATAATACTACATCACGTAGTCTCATTTACTTGTGAAATATTAAATTAAAATGAATTTCTACAAAAGTAACGCTAAATATATTCAGTATTTGAATCTTTTGTATTATATATTTACTGAAGTAATTTTTTTTCTAACTTTTAAGTTATTTATTTTATGCGATTCAATAAGAAATAGTAAATAGATATGCTGTCGTTATGTGTATATTTTTGAAAAAATATGAGTTAAAAAGCAATATTAGGCTACGGCTACTGACGATTTCTAAAAAGTTAAAAATTTTACAATTACTTCCGTAACTATTATATTACTTATTAAATAAAAATGTTTCCATCGCATGGCTCTACTCACATGTCATGCTACATAACTTTATGCTTGTTATCGTCATAATTATTTATTTTGTTACGGACCGTTGTCAAGTCAGACTCAACCAATTCCGTTTGTGTAGCTCATCTAGCTTCAGTGGAATCCGACAGGTTCGATTTAACTATATTTTGCTTCTTTGTAGAGAGGTCCTTAAAAACTTGCGTATCAAAATGTTCGTAAACAAGAAAATACAATCTCTGTGGCATTATGACCAATACCCTATTTTAAGATAACTCTATAATATGTCAACTCGCCACTAAGTAGTGAAAAAAATTCCAGGTTATTCCCCTACGAATTAATCCTTTTTTCCGATCGGTTGACTGATGACGACGTTAAGTTTTCGTGTGCACAAAAACTCACAGATATAAGCTACGCGACCGAAAAACTAAAACAGAAAAATTGGACATCCTCACGTTTGGCACTTTCTTCGGCGCTGCAGCCGAACGGCCTTCCGCGAGGGTCGTACCAACAGCGAACAAATGCGCGGAATATCTCCACGATTCGCGGCCACAACTCCATTACAAGCCGACGCGGTCTATTATTACGGGCCATTTTATGTCTGTGCACATATATACATACAAACGTATACGAAGTCGTTAAATTTAGTGTTGTTTCGATTTGCAACACTCACCAAGGTCGTCATTAATAAACATTTTTTTGTTGTTCAGCCATTAAACACGTAGAACCTACGTCGATACATATATGTAGGTAGCTGTATGCCATACGTATGCAAATACCTGCTTCGGCACAAACACCTGCTAGTCCACGTGGATAAAATGTGGCCTAGAGTTTTGAAACTAAGCGTTGCAGAGAACGTAAGGGGATTTTCAGAAATCAGATAGACGAGTCTTGTAATTATTTATTTTGTTTGACAATAGGATTGGGCAACCGACATTTTTAAACATTTTACTCGAAATATACTTCACAGAGCAATACTTCACAAAATTTATTGGGTCTTAATTTTATATACTATTATTTATTTAAATGTTTTAATGTAACGTACACAAACCATTCCAGTGTCTGTTTCCTGTAGAGTCTGATAATAGTACTGGTTGAACAGTTGAATTCTCTTTCACATAAAAAATATACAAAAATAAAGAATGGTAGAAAAGGCTTGACGAGGAAATTTGCAGTCAATTATTTACTATATTTTGCTATATTACGACTCTTGTGTTCATGGAGCGGTTAAGTCTGTGATGGTAACCTAACCACGATCTAGATCAGTAAGTAGCGTTGTCTATACATTAATACGTGAAGAGAAAATGTGTACTCCTTTTTGAGCATATTGCGCGCACAGAGGAGCGTGAGATTTGATATAGTTAAAGTTTATATGGAGAAACAGTCCAGAAAGCTAAAATGTATATATATGATATGTGTTACATATACATTAAAACATTCATTGTTTGCGTTCAACAATAAAAGATTCATTGTTTACGTTCATGCTGTCAATGTTAAACGCATAATAATCTGTGGCCAAACAATCGCACAGTGTAAAGATTTTCGCCAAAGAATTTTAAAATGTCAGATTGAATTAATGTGTGATTTCAAATGTTCCTATTCCAATAGTCTGGGGAGTGTATGTCAAGGCAAAAAAGCGTTTATTTAGTATTTTGTGTAATAGATATCTATGTTCTATATAAGTAGGACAATTTTGTGGCGACAATCTGAATTGACTCACTCTCGCCTACCAATTAGTGTTTTCAACAAAGAGAGTAGGTAAATACATTACGGTCCAATTTCGACCACTGGACGACCACTAATTGACATTATTTTCGCTTAAGGGTCTGCAATGCCTGAGGCAGTATGAAATGTTGTTACGTTCTTAATAAAATAGCTTCTTAGTCCTTGAGTAGCCTTTAGTTGCAATGGGAATATAGTTATTACACTTTTTATCAGTTTTTGCATGTATGCGAAATCTTTATTCGTAAGCGAGTTATTCATCGATCAATATTTGATTGAGAAAATAATACTCTCTCTTTAACTATCCGAAATCCATCCATGAGTTGTAACTCAGGCCATTTCCGGTTGTCGCAGCGCGGGATGTTTGTTTAGAAATTGTGCTGAAACACGTCGGCTGGAAACGTCTCCGCCAACTGAAACAATCAACGTCGACAATACGTTTATTGTTAACGAACAATAGCGCGTGCGATCACTGTGACGTTTGCCGGCGCCATTGTTGCCGAAATTTCATAGATCGCGCGGAAATAACGCGTTGCAGGAACTTATTGCTTACCGCGGAAGTGTTTTGGAGCATCCGCGAGCGAGTGACGTAAGTATTCGCTAGTGAATGGCACGTGAAAATGCGAAGTTCATTCGTAAAATGTTTTTAGTGACTTTATCACGATCGTTGCTCGACTCAAATACCCGTTCAAAAATCAGAGGATTTGCAATCGATATTACGTAAGCTGTGATACGTATTGTCGACTAAACAGTCGGTTTACCAGAATCAAGTCGTCAAAACATTTCTGTCGGATGAAATTGTAAAAGGACAGTATAAAAATATCCTTCTTAATCTTATAAATGGCTTCGTTTAATGATTGATTATATAAGTATTTTTTGTTTGAGATCGATGACCTTCTGGTAATTAATCAGTGATTGGCTAAAGACAATATAGTTTAATATAAATATATACAATGTAATAAATCTTAAAAGTTTTATTTTTTGTAATCTTAAAAGTCACATTTTAGTGGGACACGTCTCCAGTACGATATGGATTTTGGAAAAAACATACTCGGGCGTGAAACATGCGTAAACTTTTGGTCTAAAGAATTCGTATAAATTGTATAACAACAACTCGTGTCAAAAAACATACTCGTGTGAAACATGCGTAACATTTTGGTAAAAAGAATTCGTATAAATTGTATAACAACAACTCGTGTCAAAAAACATACTCGTGTGAAACATACGTAACATTTTGGTCAAAAGAATTCGTATAAATTGTATAACAACAACTCGAGTCAAAAAACATACTCGTGTGAAACATACGTAACATTTTGGTCAAAAGAATTCGTATAAATAGTATAGGGTATAATATTATAATTATTTTCAAAGATTGTACATTGAATAAAACGTACAACGTAAAACGTGGACCTCGGTATTTATTTGTCAATTACAACCATTTTTCTTGGATAACATTTGACACATATAAGAAGTGGCTTAATTATCGGCAATAAGTAGGAAAAAGTCAAAATGTTTTCCAAGAAAAATTTTTGTAATTGAAACATAAATACCGAGGTCCATAAGTATGTTTTATTCAATGTATAATTTTTGAAAATACTTATGATATTATACACTATACAATTTATACGAATTATTTAGACCTAAAGTTTACGCATATTTCACACCCGACTTTAAGTATGCTTCAATGCGTGCTGTTTCTTCACAATTGTACGGAACATTAATCGCGCAAATTCAACTTGCAATTGACGGGATTTTCATATATAGTGGAAAACTATGTTGTATAATGGCAATAAACTACATCCTTTATACTTTATAAGCGCAACAATACACCATAACCCGTTTTCCCATAAAAATACCTGGTTAGGGTCCCACTCATCCAAGACGAAGAGCGGGGTGGGGGTACGAGGCGCGCTACTTTGAATTACTGTTCATGACTTTGACAGTAGAATATTTTACAAGTCAATAAAACAATAAATTGTAACAAATAACAAGATCAGAATTTGTTTTTTAATTTGACATTGGAATAACTTGAAAGCGCATGAAACATCGGACGGGAGTTGAAACATCGCCGAGGTTGATGCGACCGCGTTCATTAAAATATTTTCCATTACCACAGGGCCGAAGCGTGATTATTAAGTGAAACCATTGTATGTAAAACAAAATAAACGAGTTTTCCATACAATGAGAAAACTAACGACACAAATAAGTTAATCGGCACGTTTTACTGCTTCCATCTCTGTCGTATTTTATTCTTACGAAAAACACGTTCGTAGCTTTTTTTATGCCAGTTGGTTACGTAATTGGAACTTTTTTGAATGCTTTGTTTTCAAATTGACTATTCGTACTTCATTTACCCAATAGTGAAAGTGAATTATACGCGGGGTCCGGGAGTAAGTGTCGGACAAAGAAAGACGTTATTCCTTGATTGAAAAGTAGTTGATTGTCGTTAAAATAAAATTTAAAAGATGATTTTTTATCAGAAAATTGAAAATAATATTCATAATTATTTGTAGTCTTTTTCGTACACGAGATACTTGCGCACATTGTTCAGCGCCGCTCGGAGAAATAATCCACGAACAGCTGCGAAGGCATCGCCACTGAGGGTAAAAACCGCACTCCAGGCGAGTATTGGGTGTATTAAAAAAATGTGTAATTTTTTTGCACTCAATTAAAAAAGGGACTGTTTTACATTTTATGTCAACGACAATTTATTCCTTTATAGCCAACGAATAGCGTCTTTCTTTGTCTATTCCCGGATACCGTGTATAATTAATGCTTAATCATATCATGATCGCTACTAGACAAACAATATTTTTTTCTCAAGTTTCTTTTGTCGTGTTAAGACATTCTTTCATTGTTCGCTATCGAGCACAACAATGAAAGCTCAGTTTAAAGGTATCAGCACTTTGGTGCTTGAATTATAAAGATTATGAAATGTTAACTAAGATGTTTTGAAACTGATAAATTAGAATATTCTGACTCAAAACTATTACATAAATAACTTAATAAGGTTACATTGTTCTGGTATATCTATGGGTGACTCCCATGGTAAATAAATACATTGACATTTGACATGACAGGTTCGACGATTTGTATTGACTTTGTAAGACGATTTTTATTAGGCATTTTACTGTTGTATACGTTAATATAAACAAAAAACAAGTCATTTTAATTGAGCGTTGATTGATTTTATCGTTTAGTCTAAAACTTTATATATACATATATATATATATATATATATATATATATATATATATATATATATATATATATATATATATATCTTAAAAAAAAGAAAAAAAAACAATATTTCTAATAAACAAGACAAGAAATAAAACAAATATAGTTAAAAATAATGATAAGGAATTGTTGAGAAAAGAGCAGGAATTCGCGAAGGGTTAGGAGAGATTTTTTCAGACAATCTTTGAAAATATTTATAGAGGCGAGTTCCTTGTATCAGGACCCAGTTAATTCCAAATTTTTGCAGCTTTGTGAGCAAAGTTTGGGAAGAAATGAATATTTTGCAGACTTGCTTCTTTCACGTTTTTGTTTTCAATATTTATTAACACCACGTTGATAATAGAAACAATATTTGAGTATAATCATTAAAACTTATATGTTGCAAACAATTTATTTTCACCAAAATAATACAATACAACAAGACACTTTATAATAAATGTAATCGAAAAAAACGTAAGTACTTGTACGAAATACATACACTCTCGTATAAAAAGCAAACGGTGCAAAGTTGTGAAGGCCAAAGGCCAAACGCGAATAAATAGGGGCGTGGCTCGCACGAAAGTTTCGCCATTGTTTATTTGTTACGGGCAAACTTTTTTCGAACATTCGACAAGCTTTCTCTGAGATCGACACAACGGAGAACTAATTGCGAAATTAAGTGGTGTAAATTAGAGAAAAAAAATCTTTATCACCGCAGACACCCAATTCATATTAGAAAGTACGTAAATATATGTACTACATACCTTGGACGAATATTACAAGAACAATGTCTTAAGTAGGTTTAAATTGATGAAATATTTATTTAATTATTTTTTAAATACAACTTAATGATTTAACCAAAGTCATGAACCACCGACCGACTCATTCTTAGGGCGGTTAATACTATTCTTAAAGCATTCTTATCGCCATTAACGTGGGACAGAAAAAAATATCAAAATTGAAAAAAAATCAATGAAAAATGCGAGTGCACGAAAGAGGTAAAATAAATTATGACTGTCCTCTCCATGTAATTGGCTAGGATTACACTAAACTCATAGTGAAGGAGTTATCGACGCAATGATTTAAACATTTTAAAATAGCGTAATCAATAGAAATTCTTATCGGATTTGAACATATCCTTTATAAAATTCGAAATGAATAATACTCGTATATTTTGTAATAAAAAAATTAATTAAACTTTTTAAATATTTTCTCCAGCATGAGGGTATAACTAGCTTCATACCGAGTCCAGATGACTTCATCCATTTCAAGAATAATATGGACATTAAGAGTTGAACATTATTATGTTACAGTCGATTTCATGGAAATCGTGGAAATGCTGTATGAAAAATCGTAAATCCCTGATAGGTGTCGGTGATAAACTGTAAAATGCGGATGATTATTTGTAGTTATATCGAAATCTCGCACGGATGAAACCCTTTCATAAAAATAGATGATACCTAACCACGTAAAAATTACTTAGGTAAATAAAAAGACAAAGAAATGCTGGTGTGATCAGATAATAAGTCAGATGAGGTTGTATTAAGCATTTTATTGGAGTTTACTCCTTAAGAATCGATTTTCATGTATAGCCCGGTATGAAATTTTATGAGGAGTAAAATTAGAAGTTCAGAGTTTTAAAAATTGTAACTGTTAGGTGGCCTCTCCGCGAATATTTCTGCGCCTTTTTAGAGTGAGATATCAATATGTTTTTGACGTTTTCTTATGGCGTAATCGCAATGACAGAGTATGACACACATATTGATATTTTCTTATAGCGTGATATTTGGTGACCAAGTGAATATTTGGTGTCTTGTATCCTATATAATTAAAAAGTGTCTTTAAATTTTAACTTCTTAGTCTCACGTTACTAAATGTTTTTTAATTTTATTGTATAAATTTGATCTTGTTCATTTGTCTTTTACTTGAAAATATTTATATTGGCAGCATTCTTTTATTAAAAAATGTTCCATTTACAAGTAATATAATTATTTTTATATAAAGTGTATATTTATATGCAGTACCTATTTTATACATTCCAAGACAATCGTACTTGAGGAGTAAACTAGAGTCACGTGTCGGAGCTGACAAGCATAATTTTTTATTTTTTATTTTCGTTACTCTCAGTAAGTTCTCTAATGTTATTAAGATTTTATTTACTAATTAAAGAGTCGTGGTCGCTGTTTGAGATTACATAAAAAAGGGACGACTCAAACTACGACTTTTGTTAAATTTCACAAGTTTCTTGACAATAAATGAAAATGAATGAAAAATACTAATGTACTTAAGAAAAATCGTCTAACTCTGCTGCCTTTGTCAGCAGTGTTGTTTTTGTCTTTTTATTTAATTAGTCTTTAAAGAGTCGAGTTTTTGCTAATTATGGTACTGTATCTAAAGTGTCCGAACAGAAACCTGTTGTTGTGTCTGTCCGTCCGCCTGTCCTTCACTTCGTCAGTTGATACTAACTTCTAAACAAAATGAGACTGGGATTTATATTCATAAATTCACACTGTAATAAGCATTTTCTTGGCCCAGAAATAAAAAATGATATTTAAAATTATGTATCTTTATCCCACAAGACCAATCGACATAGGTTGATTAATATTTCGATTGGTTATGTGGGATGAAAATAACGCGCTGTTTTAATTAATTTTTTTTATTGAAAAACAATGATTTTGCTAAATTTTGAAACTTGATATTTTAGACTCATTTTGTTAACAGGTCTTATTCAAAAAGGGCTTTACATAGGTAGCTGTAATTCAACCTTAATATTTCTCATAACTTGGACTCACAATAACACATATTATATAGAGTTAAATATAAAATGGTGAAAAAATTAAGATTAATAAAATTAAAATATTTTTGGGTGTGAGTCACCGTCACGTTCTTTTTACGTCTGTTATAGGCAATACATTTACGTTGTGAAAAGTAAAATTAATATTTGAAAATACTTTAATATAAATATTATGTGCCCTTAGATATTAAACATATTTGGCGTTAATTTTGTAGAAATTTATTATTACTTAATTTGTGAATATATCTTTACAAATTGCCCACCTGAAGATTGTTGCCATACAACAAAACCTAGGTCGCGGTTAAGAATTTAAATAAAGTAGAAATAATATTACATCACGTAATTTCATTTAGTTGTGAGTAAAAATTAAACACAATTATTAGCTTTAACCGAATTTGTTAATTAATATTGGGATTATCTGTTAATATTTTATTATTAACCTTCTCTTTACAATTAGCCCACCTGAATATGTTGTAATACAGCCAAACCTAGATCGCGGTTAAGAATTTAAATAAAGTAGAAATAATATTACATCACGTAATTTCATTTAGTTGTGAGTAAAAATAAAATACAATTATTAGCTTTAACCGAAATTGTTAATTAATATTGGGATTATCTGTTAATATTTTATTATTAACCTTCTCTTTACAATTAGCCCACCTGAATATGTTGTAATACAAGGAAACCTAGATCGTGGTTAAGAATTTAAACAAAGTAGAAATTATACTACATCACGTAGTTTCATTTAATTGTGAATAAAAATGAAGTGCCTTTAAATAATTAAATATGCGTAAGTTTGCACGTAATCCTTGTAGTGCGAATTCTATTTGAATGATTTTTTTTATTTTAACGATTGTTCAATACAACATCGATAAACATCGCAATACGGCGCTGCGGACAAGCTAAACTTGCATAAAATTTTTACATAATCTGCATATTTGTTATATGAAAAAACGACGTACATAATGTCGCAAAAAGTTTTAAAAGGCAAATTTGTTCTCATAAAAAATTCATCGCGTTTTCAGAATTAATTTAGCTCAGTAGCACCGTATTTCGTAGTTTGGCATACGAAATTATTGAAGTTTCGTACGACTTGCTTTCATTTGAATTCTATACAATTGTTCGGGTCGATATTCTCATAATACGCCCTTTTTTTAATTATGGAGGCTGTCGCCCACCTTCAGGAAGATTACATTTTCATTCGCCGTCTCTACCATCTCATATCTATTGAATAAATGACACCTACATTGGAAACACGTGTGGCACGTACATTATATAAGGAATATCTGATCCGTAAATTGAAATAGGTGAATTTTACTTTTCGTATTTTATGTTATCTTTCAATGTCATGCCCAGTCCGGTAAGCCCTGTTCTTGAATAATTTTGCTTAAAATTTTGATCTAATGATTTTGTGTAACATCAAAACAATTTATGGAATATAAAATTGATAAAATGTTCATGAGGAGACTCGAAGACTACACGACCAATAGAGAGCTAGACATTAGCACAGGCCCAAATAAATAAGGAAGACCCTCTCTAACTTCGATGTTTCTTACCAACAACGACGTGAAATGAAGCCAAAATAAACAAGAATTTGTACTGACAAGAATTGTACTATAATCCTTTATTGGAAACGAAATTAAATTTAACGAAAGACAAGATTACGCTTAACGAAAAACGAAGGACGCGACAATGTCGCCGTAACATGTTTCAACATCAAACAGTGATATCTGTATCGGCGGACGCAAGCTGGTGGGGGAGTGGCTTACTCTTAACCAAGGCGTCGCCGGCGCTTAAACGAGCCGACTTTCCAGTTCCATATGTTAATAGACTCGACACACTAATTATTACCAGCACTTATTGAGATATAAATGTGTCGTTAAGATCCTAACGGCTTCAAAGGTATGCGTCTCGCCGACTAAAACGATCGCATTCATGTCCCCGGTTCGTTTGCGCATGTTGGAAAAATGCAAATTTTTCTTTTCGTTCGTAAATTTATAGTTCATTCGATACTCACCTCGATATGTAACTTCGATACGAAACCTTTGAATTGAATAACTCGGCGTCGATTTTTCGCGTAAGTAACGAATTTTATAGTTCATTCGATACTCACCTCGATATGTAACTTCGATACGAAACCTTTGAATTGAATAACTCGGCAACGATTTTTCGCGTAAGTAACGAATTTTATAGTTCATTCGATACTCACCTCGATATGTAACTTCGATACGAAACCTTTGAATTGAACAACTCGGCATCGATTTTTTGCGTAAGTAACGAATTTTATAGTTCATTCGATACTCACCTCGATATGTAACTTCGATACGAAACCTTTGAATTGAACAACTCGGCATCGATTTTTTGCGTAAGTAACGAATTTTATAGTTCATTCGATACTCACCTCGATATGTAACTTCGATACGAAACCTTTGAATTGAACAACTCGGCATCGATTTTTTGCGTAAGTAACGAATTTTATAGTTCATTCGATACTCACCTCGATATGTAACTTCGATACGAAACCTTTGAATTGAACAACTCGGCATCGATTTTTTGCGTAAGTAACGAATTTTATAGTTCATTCGATACTCACCTCGATATGTAACTTCGATACGAAACCTTTGAATTGAACAACTCGGCATCGATTTTTTGCGTAAGTAACGAATTTTATAGTTCATTCGATACTCACCTCGATATGTAACTTCGATACGAAACCTTTGAATTGATTAAATCGGCGTCGATTAACGTTTGGTAAAGTGTTTGTATTCACTGCTTCACATGTATGGGTTATATTTTACGTTTTCAGCATAGAAATAAAGTAGAAAAATAAAATATTTCACATAATCCGTAGTGGCATTTCTAATTTTTCGCTAGACATTTGATTTATTTTATCTTGCAAGTAATGAATTTATTTTTTACCAACTAACTTTGTATACATTTCTGATCTATTATTCATCTTCTGTACCTACATTGTGTTTTGTACGAAAATATCGTACAATTTCGGTCTGAATTCTTAATGCAATTATCACAAATCTTTATACAACATTTTTAAGTTGTTCCTTAATATATTATTATATACCTATAAGTAATTATATAATAATATATAATCCTTACTAATATGATAAAAGATGTCTGTTTTTTGTTTGTTTCTCTTTCTTTTCGGCTTAAATCAATGAAATTTTGCAATTATATACTGTGTATATTACTAGTGTAAAAGCTAGGCATATATATATATATATATATATATATATATATATATATATATATATATATATATATATAATCTTTTACATTTAAATATTAAAACTAGTGATACATATTCTTTTAATATGCAAAATTCATGGGTTAATTATTCCACGGTATTTTAGTTCCTGTTACAATCGCGTAACTTGCACGGTAAACACAAATATAAAACAGGTCTAGCAAATTATTTTCAAAATAATACTTATCTCATATCTGCATAAATGCTCGGATTAAAACCTGTAACTATTTCTTTTACGAAAAAAGTTTTTTTAATAATTCTGTTTTATTGGTATACAATAGGTAAAAAAAGTATAGAAATGATATTACAATAAATAAATTCACAATTAAATGAAACTACGTGATGTAGTATTATTTCTACTTTCTTTAATTTCTTTACCACGACCTAGCTTTCGTTGTATTACATATTTAGGTGGGATATTCTAATATCCCACCTAAAGATGTTGTAATACAACGAAACCTAGGTCGTGGTAAAGAAATTAAAGAAAGTAGAAATAATACTACATCACGTAGTTTCATTTAATTGTGAATAATGAATTTCTACAAAATTAACGCCAAATATATTCAATAAATAAATTGCTACCAATAGCTGTAATTTACTTGATAACTATTCATTATATTATTCATTTTATGTAATATTAATATTATATATACCTGGTGTTAATTTTGTAGACATTCATTATTCACAATTAAATGAAACTACGTGATGTAGTATTATTTCTACTTTCTTTAAGTTTTTTACCACGACCTAGATTTCGTTGTATTGCAACATCTTCGCTATTAATATAATAATATTAATAATTAATAATTTTATTTTGGAAAGGAAAATTTACTTCATAACCTTTTTATAAGTATTGTGTTAACCTCTCCGAAGAGATTATCAAAATCTCTTCGCGGAATCGTGACGCAGCAAAAATATGTAACATATGCTAGACTAGTTACTCGACTTCGCACTTTTTTAATGCGGCCAAATTTTCGCCAATAATAATGTTTATATACATACTATTGGCGAAAGAGGTATATAAAGGAAAATTATATATTAGTTTGAATTGTAAGCTGACGCTCTCGATAGATTTAAACACACCGAACTAACTGTGCTAGAGCCGATAATTTAAATCCAAGTTCATTAAGGAATATTCATTCGATCAAGAGAATAAGTAACTTATATTTTATTCCGAATTACAAGCATTATCTTAACAAAACACTCATTCGAATTACTTTAGTAGTTTTTCCGTAATGCTGAAAGAGACAGAAATAGTAAAAATGTTTTCACTTTTACTCGAATCCACATACTGCTAAACAAAAAATTGCAAAAAGTATTAAAAATACATATGTACTACCTCCCTGAACGATTGGATATACTATTGTTTCTATGATAATTTCGTGTCTTCCTATTTTGGTCTAAACTCCTAAGTATGACCGCAATTACAGTCGATTGCTTACAATCACTGTTTTTTTGGTGTCTTGTATGTGTACTAGACTCGCGTTACTTTCTTGCTATATCACCCCTTAACATACCTGATATTATCTCAGCGCACTAATCAATCGAAGAACTATATTATTAGGCGGATGTTATACAATCGTGTCTAACGCTTTTCCTGATGCTAAGCGGACATGAGAATTTCCCGTCGACTCTGATGTAGGTATATTACTACCTTTATAACATAGCAGCCTCACTTCCTGCAGCATTTATTTACTATTCTCTGCCGTTTCTCTGTCATAATAAGATATTCTTCGATTAAACGAGAGGTAGTTTTTTCTGATATTCGTTTATAGCAATGATATGTATAGTGCATCTTCTTACAATAAATGTACATCGCCACAATTTTCTCAGAAACGTTCTATTGTTCCTCTGCATCCAACGGTACAATCACACTTTTAAAGCTTCCATCTGGTGAAACAAACTCATTCGTCCTTACTCGTATATAAATGTTTATACAGCTATATGTATTGGCAACTACGTATAGATACGGATTGTGGGCTGCTGACGTTGGGCCGCCGTCCAAACCAGTTTGTGGCCGCGTTGCGTTGCAGCGTAGTGCGCCGGCGTTGGTTAAAAATAACTCTGCCAACATGCCCGGGAGCAGGCTTTGGCGCCCGCGCGCTCAATCGTCAGATAAAAGGTGTTATCGCACTGGTTGTTATCTCATAAGTGGGGGTGCCGCTGTGTAAGGGATCAAGGTCACACCATGGTTACAAGTATGCGTTTAAGTTGAGGGATATTTTTATTTATCGTACTAGTAATTGCCCTAATTAAGGGCGCATTGCGCATGTGATATTTGCGTGGTGTTTATGTAATTTTGATTTCGGATACGGAATAATTATATGGTCTGTGCAGAGATATATAAATGGTGTCACAACTAAAGCAAATAACATTTTGTTGCACTTCTATTAACTGAGGAAAACCAAACAAGGATATATTATCAGGTGTTGAGAGAAAGGGAAGAATTAAAACTGGTTAATTTGTTATTATTCGCGGAAAGTGGATTTTAAAAAATCAACTCTACTGTATACAAAATTTCAGTTCTATTGGCGTATAACTTTTACGGGATTGAAATACAGAGAAACACACCGCTTCTTCTTCAGGCCATCGGCTGTTGGTCTTGACCTTCTTTTCCGTGATGACCTGTAATTGGCAGATGCTTTCCAACTCTTTGTTTTAATTACGTTGAGCTTCTTTTCCAGGCAGTGTAATCAGCTGGCCTGGAACTCTCTTAATCGCGTGCCGTATGTTTCGACCAACAATATTATTTGCATTTCTGTCTTCATTCATTCACATAATATGACCAACCCATTTCGTTATTAGTAATCTATAGAAATATCTCTCGGCAGTAACAATTCTATATTGTATTGTATATCAGCAGTCACGTTAGGTTTTTAACAAATAAAGTTGTCAACCGTATTCAACGTTTATTCCAAATATATGTATTTATTAGTTGTATACCTGGACAATAACCTGGACAACCAGGAAACACAATAAAAGTTTTCAGTAGCCGACAGAGTTTTTGTGGAATTAAGAAATGCCTGAAATCAAATGTTTTAACATAAAAAATAAAGCTCCTAATTTGCAAAATCTTCGTAAGATGTACTGACATTCTCCTCAGAAATGTATACATTAACCTGAAAAAATTAAGAAGCGTTTGAAATTTTCGAAAGAAAAATTCTGAGAAATATCTTTGGCGGCATTGGGGCCTATGGAACATGGTGGAAAAGATAAAATCTAGAAATAAACTATGCAAAGAACCTGATGTAATTGAACACATGAAAACACAGCTAATAAAATGAGCCGGACACCTAATTTTCATAAATGGAAATAGAAATACCAAAAGAAAAATTTATTGTATCTCTAATTAAACTATTTATAAAAATTAATTTTTCACAACGTAAATATATTCCCTACTACACCTTTCGCAGGCATCTAGTTATTCCACATAGAATTAGAAATCATTGTTTTTTTTCTTTAGTGGTGTTAAAAGACCTCCCATTTTGCCAACTTTCAAGATTGTAAGACGACCGGAAGTACCCTACAAGTTTTAATGATCAGTGAATAAAATAAAATATTTAAAGGGCTATAACTTTTTGTTGCGTGAAGCAAATAACTTAATTTTTTACGGCAGTGTAAGACTATAGTACTAAGTATATAATATACAAACAAACAGACGTACGGAGACACATCCAAATTACCCTATAAAGGTTCCGTTTTTTTTATTTTGAGGGACGGGGAACCTTATAAATTATAATCCTAAGTATAGGAACCAAGAAATTTAGTTTGTCACTAATATTTGACATAAAATTATAAATTATTGACCGTTGATATTAACAAAATTATACGATTAGATTTGGTAACTGAAAATCTATTCTCAACCTTACAGCTTATTATTTATCCATTACGTCACGTTTTGGCATCTTTAAATATATTGATTTTGGATATATTAGATACAGAAGAAAAATAATTGTAATTCATAATGAAAATTAGTGAAATTTATGAACGTGTCATCGATTAGAATACACCGGCGTTCCCCTGCTATCACTCACTGGGGGAACGCCGGGTTTTTAAAGTAAGTATAAGTGGTATAACGAATATCCGCGTTTGTATTCGTGAATATTCACATGTTTTTTTTTAATATTCGCGTTCGTATTAGCAAAAATAATGCGAATATTTTTCGAACCTATAGAATCCATGGAAATAAAAAAATATATATTAAGAAAACAAAACTTAAATTTGAAAAATAATTTATTGCAAAGAAATGTAACGTAAAGGAATGTGTAACGTAAAGGAAAAGAGTTTTTACATAAGTGCAAATATTTTATTGGCTAAAATGTAAAATTAAAAAAAAAACTAAATAATTCCTTGTTGGAAACAAAAAAGCAGATATGAAACATCTAAATTATTTTTATATTCAAATATTTTTATTTGGACGGATCGAAAACGAAAAAGTAAAAATTCAGATAGTTGATAATAATAAAATATTAATGTACATTCATTACTTTATTTTTATCAAATAATTTATTACAGAATTATTTGTTAATAATTTATTGAAATATGCATTGTTAATTTTATAATACTGTTGTTGTTTTTATAAGACGCGAAACTGACAGAATTAAGTCGGAAAAGCCGACAACACGCGAAGCTGGCCGAATCAAGTCGGAAAGAGTCGAGAAGCCACACGGCACATCGCGACATGCCATCAGAACGTTTTAACTCCCACCCAAACGCGACATTAAATGTTTCGCATCAAAAAGTGCCACAAACTCTTCATCACGACAAGAATTTATAATATTTATTACACATTTAAAATTATCAACTTATTACGATAATAACAAATAGAATTTTAAACATAAATTAACTATCTCTACTAATAAAGTAAATAAAAGCTCTTTGTAAAATATTACTTTTTAGTGACTAAATCAAAATCAAAATATTCAACAGCTAGTAATCAAATTGGAGCAAAGGAATAAAAAATTCAAAAAGAAAAGCTTTAATGCCTTTTCTCCTTGCAGCCTGTTTCGCTGAAGTGTGTAAAGAAGACCAGCTGCGCGAAACTTTCGTTCGCTGGGAATACTCCTGTTCTCATACTTAAGCTACGATTGATTTAAAGAGGCGGTATTCACATTCGCGAATATCGGTGCCGTATATTTGTATTCGCGAATTTGTAAAAATCTATATTGCTACGTCACTAGCAAGTATTTAAACATGTCATATTTGTTTCCTTTCAATTAAAATGTTTTAAATTTTGAAATAAATTTGAAAATTGCATATTGAACTTTTTATTAAAACATTTTTGAAAACTTGTTTGGACTAAATTAAATGTGGGGTAAAAAATTGGGCTTTAATTACCAATTTATAATTAAAGCGTTAAATTATTAAATTTAACGACTTCATAAATTAACTTAAACTACATTGTTTAAGTTACGTGAATCACTTTTTGCATATTTTTAAGATAATATATTCGTTTTCTTAGAGACGATATGAGGAGAGATTATTGTAATTTATACATATTGATCGCACAAATAAATTGATATATTCAAAAACAATAAAAACTGATCAAACACTGTTTCAACGCCACGCTGAATTCAAATAGTTCCTCCGCTTTGAATGCAGAGAATAGCAATGTTCCCGAATCGATTGGGCATCATTTACTACCTTTCAAATACACACATTAGTAGTCACAATGAAATATGATGATGAAAAGCTAAATACAGGCTGCTGCGACGCCTTGACCGTCGCGGCCGAACGCCCGCCCGCCCCAATGTCGTCGTGTTACGTAACGTCGTACCAAACTGGCCGCTGTCAAACATAATTACCTTTGTCGAGCTATCTATTTTGAGATATATATTCCTATCTATCTATTACGAGAGCGAACTAGGTGTATAAGGTGCAAGCTCGTAGGTTGATTTTTATTACGCTGACCGATGTAAAAATTAAAAAAAAATTGTGCGTGTCAGCTCCGACGTGCGGCTGGAGTTTACTCCTTTAAGTACGATTGTCTTGGAATATATAAAATGGGTAACACTATATAAAAATTTAATATCAATATCATTAAATGTAAATGGAAAATTCTTTAATAAAAAATACTGTTAATATTATATTTTCAAGTAAAACACATATGAACAAGATCAATTTACATAATAAAATTAAAAATATTTAGTAATTTTTAAAACATTTAAAGAGACTTTTTAATTTTGTAGAATAGAAGACACTAAATATTTACACATAACGACATTTAAAGATTATATCTTGATATAAGCGAACGATTAAACTGTGTGTCCGTCATTGCGATTACGCCATAAGAAAATACCAATATGTATATCACGCTCAAGTTATTCTGATTACTCCATAAGAAAATGCCAAATAAACATATTGATATTATCTCACTCTAAAGATGCGCGAAAATATTAACGCAAAAGGCCACCTAACGGTTACACTTTTTTAACTCTTTGAACTTCGTACGATCAGAACCTAAGAGTTACACTTTTTTTAACGCTCTGAACTTCGTACGCTCTGATTTTACTCCTCATAAAACTTCATACCAGGCGTTATATATCTATCTGGTAAATATTTCAGTCGAGTTTACTCTTTCGATGCATCGATAAGTGTCAAAACAAATAAACAGTGGCGTTAAATTTCTTTAATAAAAATATCTACTATATTACTCGCATGACACAGTGGCAGTCCGGACAATTTTTAATTTTTTTAGCACTTGGTTTTTACTTCACGAGAACAAAAAAATTCTAGAAATTGAAATTCTAGACCCTTACGAACTTAAAGAAAGTAGAAATAATACTACATCATGTAGTTTCATTTAATTATCAATAATGAATTTCTACAAAATTAACGCCAAATATATTCAAAATCCATAGAAATTACTTAGGCTTCTACTCAGTCCCAGGCACAAATTTCAGTGCCATTGTCATTGAATATACTAAGTTTTAATTGAGAACACAACTTAGTTCCGAGATCGACGCTATATATATTTTCTTACACTGGTTTATAATATTTTGAATAATCCAAATTTTATCTAACATATCTCAGAAAAACATTCAGTTCATACACGGTCTAGCGCCGCTTGGTGAACAACTGCTCTGTTATCATTACGCAAAAATATCACCACCTTTTATGAAAAGTCCAAGCTCCAAAACTTTGGTATCAATTGGATTCTGACACTGGGAACACAGTCCCAGTAAATCCTTTTTCTCGTAATCCTTTAGTCCTTCCTTTTCCATCTTACTCCCATTTTGTCAACCATCCAATGTCAAGATTTATAATTAGTATTTTTTTTATATTTGTTGCTTTGCTTTTAATTTTTTGTATACTTTTTTTATATATTTAATTTTTCCTTATAGCGTATATTCTAATTTTTTAAAATTTTGTAATAGATTAGGTTTATAAATATCTTTTTCACAGTCTTCCTCATTACTAAATTCTCATATTTAATTCTCATTTTTAAATGAAATCAAACTAGCCTTCCCCCTACACCCCAAACATTTCATATAATTGTATGGTAACTGTTATTTACGTAGTTCCTGTTAAATATTCTCTGCGCATTCCATTGATAAGCAAATTTTAACGATATTCTACAATTATTAATCATTAATTAATCTGTAACTATTAACACCGCATGTTAAACTCGCTCGAAACTGGAGCATGGCGACCATAATATTACCAATTACAAGAATTGCACTGCATTTGGATGGTGGTAATTTGTAAACATAATTGCATTATGCAATGGGCCATCGTAAAATACAAATGCAGCGAGTCAGCGGGCCGTAACCGCGACGTTTATGATACTGTGCCAACCGACCGACGTTTCGCCATTCTAATTTGTATTCCGACATATACTTTCGTTTAGACAAAATTATGTCGGTTACTTTGGTGAATACTGTACTCGTTTATTTGCGGATGGAACGCTGTGTACGCGACACGTTATCACTTAGTCTTCATTTAACGCTTGTTGTCAATTAACTGAGGTTTCTAGAATATTTATTGCCACATATGTCACATCCTTAATGAAATTAACGTTATTAAATACTAATACTAATTATCTCTTAATGTGTTTTTAAATAATAGCATTAACAACGATTAGTAAAGAGATTACAAAGTGAGAATATATTTGGTGTTAATTTTGTAGAAATTCATTATTCACAATTAAATGAAACTACGTGATGTAGTATTATTTCTACTTTATTTAAATTCTTTACCACGACCTAGGTTTCGTTGTATTATGTAGTAAACTTCAATGGGAAAAACAGAGAAGTACTCCGACAACTACGAGTACATCATGGTAAAGTGTGTTATGAAGTATAGAGACTGTGCGAGAAGTATGAGCTTGAAAACACTTAGCTAAGTTTGCCATATGTAAAATAGCTTTTTCCGGGACATTAATATAAAACCTCATTCACGTATCATTATTTATTCCTTTTTTGTTTACAAATATAATGTAAAAGTTATCATACTATAACCACTAGCGGTTTAAGCGAAAATAAATTAGATTGACCCAACAAAAGGTTCGTTGAAACCAAGAAAAGCTTCAGACCAATAAAATCAAATAAAAATTTTGTTCTAGTACCAAATATTAAGTGAAATTTTTAATAAAAGTGATATGTTCACTAAATAATAATAACTTAACACAAAAACAACAGTTACGTAACGTAAGTGTTGTTTGTGAAAAAAACTAGTAATTCCGGGACAGCAAAGTGAAATTACTGGACACGGGACAACACGCGAAATTCCTGGACAATCCCGGATTTCCCAGCCATCTGGCAACCCCACTTACAGCGCCACAAGTGATAAAAATATCAAAATTTGTTGAAATATTTGTCAATATCAGTGCAGTATTTTTATTTTTAAATAAAATAGAATAAAACGACTGAAATAGAGAAAGTGCTTAAAGTCGGCCATATAATTAATATGACGCAATTTAATTCTCAAATACGAATTAAAATTTCTAGCCGTGGTCGCTAAGGTCAGTGATAAACAACCCGTTGAAATGAAAGGTCGAAACGAAATTTTTATAGAAAAACATTTTACTCTCAAAGAAAACGGCAATATTTTTACAGACTTAAATTTTATATGTACACGACACAAAATAGTGAAGATCGTTGAATCTAATGAAGTTATATTTTGAAAAATTAAACACCGTTTTGTTTTTATGAACTATTAAAATACGTTTATACAGCACACTACCTCAAATTTAGACATTATAAATAATTTTGATTAAATGCCATATGTACATTAAGGCGACTTCATTAGATAAAGTTTATTGATTTATCACCAGATGGCACTGACAGTTTCTTTTATGGTCTCTATTGCTCCATTATTTTTAACGATTCACACCAAGCATTTTGAATCCTGTTCGACACAGATCGAAGACCCAATTTGATATTACCTTCTTTAAGTGTTATATTACCGAAACTTAGCATGGAACATAAAATTGTTTAATTTAAAAATCAATTTAAAGCAATGAATCGATTCAGAGTATCGGAACGAATTGCAATCCCTAATAGGATTTTCACGTTAAGCTTTTCCTGTGGATCCTACCGTGGTATTATTTTAAAAAAGGATTTTACTTAACATTGAAAATACCCGATTAAAGAGTATAAACTGTTCTAATACTTCTATTGTTCTAATACATATAAATAATAACACAAGCATTTAATAACAGAAGAACTAATAACAGAAGCATTTGTAGATTAGTAGGTTATACATAAACTGACCACCCTCCAAGCCGTGTCTGATACAACCTTGTGAGGTAAAGTGGCGTATATTGACGCATAAGAGTCACGTGACGCTCTGTCACAGCAGCTGCATACTTTATCTTGATATTATAAGATTTTCTTCACTTTCAATATGCTCCTTGCCGCTAGATTTTGAGGTTTTATGAATTGTCTTTAAGTTATAATATTCATCTATTAAAAATGTACAATTTACTCGAATAAGATCGTCCAATGTGTAACGTCTATAAACCTTTTAAGCAACAATAATTTTAATAAGGCATAATTGTACGAGGACGTGTAAAGAAACACAATCTCTGTTAATATAAATATTGACAACCAATGTTTGAAAAGTAAAATTCCCCAAACGTTTTTGTTTGCAGAATAGCTTTTTGCTATTCTTTTTACAGCATAATTGTAAAAAAAATCCCGAATTTTACTATTACATATTAGCAGCTCGTTCTAATCGGTTGAAAATAGTATTGTAATTTTCCCCTAAAAAAAGAAATTAATAAAAAATGTTGTTATGCACTTTATTTATTGAATGAAGAATGCAACTTAAAGCCAAAGGGAAAATATATAAAACAGCTATAAGACGTGTAGTTCTGTATGTTCGGAATATTAGGGTATCGACCGACAAAATCTAAAGAAACTGCGCATAAAAGATATTATACTGGTCCACTTGATAAAATTAGAAACCAGTCCATCTAAGGGAACTTTGAAGTCGCCCCGATAATAAATAACGAATAAGGCAAACGCCTCCGATGTTGTAAATATATCTACAGACGCCTAACGACCACATGCTACTTGCCCTAAATTAATCAACAACGAAGTGAGAACGTGGAAACCCACGCTCCACTTGGTTGACAACTGTCGAAAAAGACTAAAAGAAGCCTAACCGGGACCTAGTCCGGGACAGTAGAGTTATTGATTTAATTCAGTAATTCTAAGAACCAGTTTGAATGCTACATTTCAGTGTCAACCCTACTAACATTGCAACGCTCGTTCGTTTGACGCCCAGACCAATAGCACCCGGCTACGCGTTGAGAAACATTCATTTGCAGCAAGGTTATTTCCGCAAGTGCATTTAAACACGCCTTTGATATAAATTTGTTCTTAACATCGAAAATTATTTTATAGTTGCTCTACGTTGGCATTACGGTTTTGAAGTTTCTGTTAATCTTGGTGTAACAAGGCGCCCACTTTCGTTTACAGCTAACGATCGAACATTCGGCTATTATTTTTTTAACAAGAATATTGTTTACATACATGTAAACAATATTCTTGTTTACAGTTGAATATGTTGTCAGTTGAATATCTTCCATTGTGACTAATTTCCCATTCGGCCAGAATACATTCGTTTTTAAGTTTCAATTCTTCGAAGACCTAAGAGGTTTTTCTATCAGCAAAATTATCATAAATTTATTTTACCATGGCCTTTTAGTGCTCTATTGTCATATTTCGTTTGGTGATGATGTGACCATAATATTTCAGAATATTTACTTTTTTTTAAGTTTGCCTTCATTAAAGAGCTAAGAAGATTCTGCGTCAGCAGTCACTCAGGTTAATTTAAGATAAGTCTTTTTCACAATTAAATGAAACTACGTGATGTACAACATCTTCAGATGGGCTATTAGCAAAAAGATACTTGCTAATATCCCACCTGAAGATGTTGTAATACAACGAAACCTAGGTCGTGGTAAAAAACGTAAATAAAGTAGAAATAATACTACATCACGTAGTTTCATTTAATTGTGAATAATAAATTTCTACAAAATTAACGCTAAATATATTCAATAGGTATTTTTAGTTGTCTATTTTTATATTTTATTTAGTGATGCTGTGACAAATAATACATTTCCTTGTAAGCTTGCGTTTTTTCAAAGAGGTGACAGAGCTGCTCGATAGTAAAATAATAATAAATTTGGTTCATCGTAGGCTCGTATAGTGTTATATAATATTTGCAACACAGGTGGATCTTGTCTTTCTGTTTTTGTCGCTTTTTTTCAAATACCTGAGACCGAAAAGAGCTCGAGTCCAATTAGAGAAAAAATGCCGGCCAAGTTCCTATCGCAACCCAATAAAGTAATTATCTGTATAAAAAAAAAACAAATAATTTGAATTTAATTAGAATTTTTTCAAACGTTTCAGTCTTGAAAAATTACATACGATACAATTGTGGGACGCATTGTAAGTTATTTTAAAACTTAATATCTTACAAACGGGGCTTAAAATTACAAATATTTTTACTATACACGGTGTCCGGAAATAAGTGTCGGACAAAGAAAGATGTTATTCCTTGACTGAAAAATAGTTCATTGTCGTTAAAATAAAATTTAAAAGATGACCTTTTTCACAAAATTGAAATAATATTCATGATTATTTGTCATCTTTTTCGTACACACGATACTTGCGTATATTATTCAGCGCCGCTCAGGCAAATAACCCGCATACAGCTGCGAAGACATCTAGCTGCCCGGGTAAGCACCGTGCTCGAGACAAATATTGGACGTGTTAAAAAGAGCTATGTGTAAAATTTCTGTTGCACTCAATTATAAAGAGCGCGTGTTTTACTAATATGAATGATTATATATTAAAAGTAAGATTTCATTTTAAAAGTACTATTCAGTTGATACCACACTTGATGGAATACACGAATAAGAATGTTCACCATCTCATCTTCCTATTTTACATATAAATGTACGTTACTTTTTATTATTTTACCAACGTGAAGTGTCTCTATTCGTATTTCCAAAATGTCATACATGTAGATCTAAAGTGTATAAACAGGGAAACTGTGGTAGACAGAAGGATCCATATGTTGAATAAGGAACAATAGCACGAAAGTCCTCGGTGGACCCCGGCCTTCTGAAGCAGACCGTTCCAAGCCCTCCTTCTGGGCACCACGGTTTTCCAGTTTGTTATGTTGAGAGCGTCGAAAACGCTTTGTAGGCAGTCCGTCCATCTTAATTTGGGTCTTCCTCTTCCGCTTGAGCCAGTTGGTTTGGCCGAAAAAATCGTTTTGTCCTTTTATCTTCCGTCATTCTAATTACATTGCCGGTCCACTTCATACGTAGAATTTTTATAAATTTTATTATTAAAATTCGCTTATTTAAAGAACCAGATATAGTAAAATTTATAAAAAATTAAAATTTGTATGAAATAATTATCTCTAAATATTTTTATTCTAATTTACACATAAGATAACTGAGTTTGATTTATGTACTTATAATTGTGTACAGTACATTACACAACTGCGGATTGTTGCGAAATCTTCGTTACTCACTGTTAAATTCAAAACACTATTAGTTCAATTATTCAGCAATTAGTCGAATCACGGTTAACTTAAAATTACCTCTGTTTTAAGTTTCGTAATTAACTAGAGTTGTTATTACAATCGTAATGTGACGTCTAATAAATAATTTAGTTTTATTGAATAAACGTACATAACCGTCCATTAATTTACACTGACAGGTGGTACATGAAATGGACGGTAACTAACTGGACGTACGTAACTATACCAACAGTGTCGACCGGTTGCAGAAGTTAACTGACGGTTTTATAAGAGTATCGACGATGGTTATTTCAGATCTTGCTCGATGTTTAGAGACATGTTGGGGTAATTAATGGCCCCAATAATATTTATGCATATTAGAAATGCGTGTTGGATATCTGGTTATACGTAGCTGCTTTACTAGTTATGGCTATTATATTATTGTTTTGTGTCATATATTTTGATGTGTACAGTAATTAAATTTTATACCACCGCGCTTTGACGGACTTCCTATACTGATGGAACTGGTAATATCTTGTTTATATACTACATATGCAACATGAATACATGCAATAGCGTCTGTTTGTTTACTACTTAATAATTCAGGAACTGTTTGATCAATCGTTGTTTAAATGTGACCATGTTTTAGTTTTATTACGAACAAACACATAAGGTATTTTCTCACAGAAAATGAAACAAGACAGATAGAGCCCATCGAGAATTCCGTGCCTTGTTTCAAGTGAAACTTCTTTATTTATCACGTCATCACTAATATGGACTTCCATGTACAATAAATATTTATTAATACCTAATATATTTATGTGGAGTTAAGGGGAAGGGCATATATATTTTGGAGAATATTTAAAAAACTATGACATCTAAAACCATCGTTATAATTTTTCTGCAACTTTAGCGTAGGTTTCTCAAAGCTTTGGTTTCGGAATTTTAGATTTAGTAGTTTCGGTAATGAGGAGAGGAGGAACATATTTTTTATATATGTTTAGCTCTGAAAATTAACTAGATATCCTATGTAGTATAAAATTACTGAAATAGAATATCTAAAGATATGGAGCACCAAAAATTACTAAAGATATATTTTTGAACCCTTAGTATATATATTTAAACCACTTCCAACTACATATGGAATTTTAAAAATTTCGAGTATTTAATTTGCCCTAGTAAAATGTCTTTGAGTTGTTGCCTATTGACATTTTGTGCTAGTCAATGTGCTATATTACAGGGACAATATCAAGTTTCTACCTTAAACAGTTTCTGAGAAAAACGGCTGTGATAAGCGGCCAGACGAACACCTGAGTAATTTTCCAAAATTTCCTTTTTGCTTTTAAAAGTATGGAACTATAAAAACAATTTTTTCCCGGTAGATGGTGCTGCTTTACATTTACATGATACCTAATTCGTTCTATAAAATTTTTCTCATGGTTCAACCTGCCTGGATTTACAATCAGTGCTCTAAATATCAAATTAAAAATAATGTACATCAGCTGCATTAATATTATATACTCATCAGTGATACTGAAATATTATGCTCTACTAATGTTATCTTAGTCAAATGAAATATCAATTTAAAAATAAAGTACATCAGCCGCATCAATATTATGTACTCATCAGTGATACTGAAATATTATATTCCACTAAAGTTATCTTAGTCAGATGAAATATCAATTTAAAAATAAAGTACATCAGCCGCATCAATATTATGTACTCATCAGTGATACTGAAATATTATATTCCACTAAAGTTATCTTAGTCAGATGAAATATCAATTTAAAAATAAAGTATATCAGCCGCATCAATATTATCTACCTATCGGTAATACTGAAATATTATATTTTACTGAAGTTATCTTGGTCAAATGAAGTAAATAACGGATCATAATTATCACCTTGGATTAATGATTCGGCAACCCAAGATCAGTCCGCAAGTTGCTATAGTCAATAGCACTACTTTTTAGTAAATAAAATAGTTTGAATATTACACATAAAGTATAAACAAAATGAAAATAAATATTTTGTTTTTATATAATCATAGAGCCTCCATAAATTTAGTTTGTTCTTTATTTCTAATATTGCGCGAGTGAGTCAGAAAGTCAGAGCCAAGGCCTTTCATCAACATGAGGCGGCAATGGGTGAAGAATACTAAAAAAATATGATACCATCTCAATATAATACCAATCAATCAGCCTCGTAGTATATTATGAACATAGTTCGACGATATCGTAAGAGTAACAGACTTATCTGAGTTATAACAGCAAAAGACTAACCTTAACTTTATGAACTGTCAAAAACTAGAACCATAACATCAGCCGTTGTAAACAACGTCATTTTCCTCTATTGCATGAGCGTAAACTGCCAGTGACTTTCTGGTACTGGAAAAAAAACTGTATTGTAGATATATGAAACGGTTTACCCAACTGTAACCAAAAACAATATGGACTGATATCAATAGTCTACAATTTGTTTGGTTCCAATCCAATAAGTTTATGTTTAGTTTTTGTAGAACATAGAATAAAAATTTTAAGTAACTTAATTCAATAGCAAAAAGGATTTCCGAGCTTGCAACTTTGTCGTTATGTTTGTTCCGCTGTACGTACGTGCATACATACAGACTCCAATGTGTTTTATGTAGTAGCGCACTACTAACATTGCCTTTAAAAACAACGTTTTTCCCTTATATTTATTGATCTTCTCCAGGATGCTAGCACAGTATTTTCAACATTTTGATGAAAGTACAAATTGAAGAGAACTATACCATTCCACTACAAAATAAACACCTCTTTGTGTTACTCATAATTGGCTTAAAAATTAAACATATCTGCAAAGAGAATGGCGATATGGAAAATGATTGTTCTAGTGGGTTTACTCAATTCATAAAGTAATTAACAGCTGCTGCTGTCACAGTTTACTAGTTCTAGACCACCAAATACTAGTCATGAAACCAAATTGTGCCATCAGTAAGAAAAAGGTGAAAAAATGAAAATTTTGTAATGTGAAATAATGAAAACCCAATAATAAATATCTGACAGCAAAGTAAGGGAACACAACTATTATAAAAAGTTATATACACAGGTAAACTGGCAGTAGTTCGATCTTTGAAGTAATCTTTAATGTAACTGGTGACACATGTTAACTCGCATCTTAAAACTGTTATAGTGCAGATATATATTCAGTTTGTACATACAACTCGAGTCAAAGATTTGTCTTATCAAAATATTGATAAAATTTATACAGGAAAATTTTGTTTTGATACACAATTTCTATTTGCTCTTCTTTTGATAAACCTTAAGATAGTACGTATACTTGCTTAAGTTACGTGATTTCGAACTTTATTTTTGAGTTCGGTTGTATCAACAATACTTAGTTTTTAAAGTTCGAATTTATTTATAATGATTAACATTATCAGTTTTAACTTAAATCTCGAATTATCTATCTAAAGTTAACATTAATTGTTTAAGCCTATAAAGTTAACGTTAAAAAAACACTAATGACACCATATTACGTAGACATGTCATTGACGCTTTAAACATGGTCGTCAAAAATTTAATAATTGGTCTCAATTTCAATACGACTATCTCTTATATGTCTAATTTCATAGAATCTATCTGTCCTATTGTAGTTAGTGCGTGGCTTTATTTGGAACCTTATTTTTGTTCTATTTATGTACATATAACGTGTTTATTAAGTGTAGGTACGCCATTTCATTAAAATAGGAGTACTGGGCAATATGTACGCTCCCATTTCGAAACATTGTCTGTTTATATATATGCCTTCTCTGTTTACGCCCCCAAAGTATAGAATTGCCTAGTACTTTTTCTCCCAATATAATGAAATTTTAGTTCATATTCATTATACATTGATTATTTTTTGTTACTTAAAAAATATTTCTCTAATTTTATATTAATTAAATTCCATCGTCTCTTAAAGGTCTCCTTGGAACTGAAATGGAGTCCACGTCCGAAATGATGGGTACTTACTTCCTTTTTTAGACGAATATTTAAATTTATATCTCATTAATACGAAGTAAATAAAAAATACTACTCAGTACATACTTCTTTATACTTCAGTAATGACTAATAAAAGCCAAGCCGTGTGACATTTATTACAAATAACGTCGATACATTTCAACAAATACTTTACACTTGAAGATATTACGTTTTTGTTTGGAAAATTGGTTTGCGGTTGCAATACCGTAGCAAATGTTACAAATGGCATTCATACGTACGATGTCTACGGCGTAAGGCGACACGTTTCAATATGAAATTCGACACGACCGACCGCCCTTCGATGACCAGCCACCGGACTGCGCTCGCTCGCCTCGACAGACATTCAGCCTAGCCGATGAAAGGCTTTTATTATTTAGTCGTCGCTTCGTAAATAATATTTATTGAAAGTTGTAAGTAAAACCAAAAGTATAAAAACTACTCGGTAGGCATTGTCAATATATTGAGCGCACAAAAAAACCTCCACAAAAAATTGTGTGCGGACACACATATTAGCGTCAGTTGCTTACGACAGTAGTTGCGACCGGTCGTGCGTCACGAGATTTTTTTCGAGGGAACATTGTCCGTAGGAGACTTAATTCTAGAAATAGAAAACACCAGTCGTAACATAAGTAAGATTAATTATTTGGAAATAATTGCGCGTTCTTAATGTTTACAAAATGGCGTCGACGCTATGTGATAGCAGTGCAGAATGTCTCGGGTGTGACAGAGGTGGATATACGAATATTCTTATATACCTATTTTGATACGTTTTGTACGGTCGGGTCTAATCTGTATTATTTAAATCGATGAGTAAAACATATTCGCTTGTCCTATATATTGATTGGTAATATTCAATATGGAGTATTAAAAAGCATATTTTAAGAATACATAATGAGTATATGCTGCTTTCTTATTGAAAAATGTATAAAAACCTTTTGAAGGTAATTTATTAAGTTGGCTTTGCTCGTGTGAATTTTTTTGTTTGCTTGAACGCTAACAAGCGTCAGGGACAAGTAGTTAACAATGTCGCGGTTATCGCTGAGCCGATATTTTCTTTTATCGGGTTGGCTAATAAGTTTTTAACTCCGAGTTGTTCTCAACAACTCTTATTAAATTTAATTTAAGTATGCACCATTATTATTTACTACTCGTCGCCATCTAGTTGGCAGTGACTTTCTTGTAAAATCCCGGTGACTTTGATTCAACAAAGTGTGTGAAGTCGTTTTGGAGTTTTATCGTTTTTTTCATGTAAATGGATACTTAGAGCCCTGAATAAATGATAATCAGAGGGCATAATGTCCTCCGAATATGATGTATGAGTGAGTAGAACCCAGCCGAGCTCCTCTAATTTATGAAGAGTAATCCGTCCAATAGTTCACAGTAAAGATCTGCATTAATTGTATATACATCTGGAAGCAACTCTCAATGAATAATGTCCTTTACATTCTACCAGCAGCTGAGTATTACCCTTTTGGCACTTATTTCAAGTTTGGATACTGAAACTCCTGTTTCTCCGACACTCAGCCATTGACGTTTGCATGTATGGTAAAATACGTTTACATGTATGGTTAAGGTATGTAAGCCACTTCTTATCGCCAGTTACTAACTGATACAGCCCGTCGAAGTTACGTTTCAACATTAATAAATGTTGACGAGTATCAACTCTGCACTAAAGGTGATATGTTGACAACTCGTGGGGTATCCACACACCGTATTTTAAAACTTTTCCCAATTCGTGCAAATGTGTTTCTGTGGGGCCGTGACTGCAGTGTAGCTCATCTACCAATTGACGATTTGTAATTCGAGGATCGTCATTTAGACGTCGTTGAATGTTCAATTCAACAGAATGGGGTTCGTCCTCAAGATCGTAGTCCTCATTCCTGAACTTACCAAACCAAATCTTTGCCGCTGAGTAAGACACCGTGGACTCGCCCATCGCATGACATATATTATTTGTGTGTCTTTGCATCGTGACCCAGACGAAAGTCATAAAGTAATAGAATCCGTATTTGATATCGATTTAAATCCATTATCTTTAATGTAAATCACTTAAAGCTTCAGCGCTGACTATTGTCAACTGACTGCCCGTTGTCTTATTTATACCCTAGAGTAAAACCTTCAGAAGTTTCGAGAATCTTTCTAGAAAAGTCCCGAAGTTGTGGCTAAAAACTTCCTAGCCAACCTAATACTTGTCAGCTTGACTTTTTCACCATTTTTGATATCAAAACATGCCCCAATTTTTACCCAAATTTAAAGTAACACGATAACACAAACTTCATTTAAAATACCTTTGTAGTTTTATGTGGTATGAATACAAAATAATAGCAAAATAAACTCTAAATCTCTCGTGATTATATTTACCGTATTTTTTTTCTTAGAACTTTAACCGGTACAATATGGGACTGTATTAAAGTTTGTCCTGAAGTTATTGTAAGGTTACAAACTAATGGAAAAAAAATAAAAAATATCGATATGTTCTGCAAATGCATGTATAATACCTCAAAGAACATTGCGATTCTATTATTGTGCATACATATTCTAATACGGGACAGTATATATAACAGTATATACAATACAACACGCTCTCTTAAAATGAAATTTCTTTCCCTGTGATTTTAATTTTTTCATAAAAACAATATTTTGTTGTAATATATATATATATATATATATATATATATATATATATATATATATATATAACACTTCAAACGTTGCAGTTCGTTAATTATTACATCAAAAATTTTCCTTTTGAAAAAACACTTTATCACTGAGAAAATAATTATTTTTAGATTACAAAATATTTGTAATTTTAGACATATGGATTTAAATGTTTTATCATTATAAACATAATTCCCATGAAAAAAGAAACTTAGCAGCATAATAAATGTTTCTTCAAAATAATGCCAAAGACGCTTTGCGCCTTATTTTATACTTAGAGACCCACACAAACAGGGTAGCTATACTAATTTAATAATCCTATATACGAAATACATCAAAAGCTATGGTCGGTAGTATAGTTTTTTTATCTATTAATCTTGTTGACTATGTACCAACAGTTAACGTTTTTGCTGAAACAATTTAACCGCGAATATTTTTTGCCCTCGAATGTTACGTAACGAATTTTAATAAATTTAATTATGATTTATTATTTAATTCCAGTGGCCTGTGTTAATTATCTGCTGAACATTAATTCGTGCTACAGCAGAGATGCAAAATCTTTTGCCATTTGGAATACACCATGAATATACCTTTACCGACTAGTCAATGTATGTGAACAAATGCTATAACTGTTAGGTTAATAAGTATCAAAATTGTAGTCATTTATTTTTTTAATATATCCCTATGGTGGTTCCAAAGCATCGTCCATGATAAGTAAACCTGTACATTATAAATAAACCTGTCCAGTATGAGTAAAAGTCATTATGAGGACTCCGTGCTCTCGTGTAAAAGTTTAGACATTTAAGGGTACATCCTAGGTTCCTGTTTCTTCTTTTAATAAGTTTACGAATGTTGGTATTTCTTGTTACTATTTAAATGTATTGTCCGCTACGTGTGTATATATATATATATATATATATATATATATATATATATATACTCGTACTTTGTACCCTTCCTTTTAACCTATTTACGAATATTGAGATTATTTGTCACTATATAAATATTGTGTCTACTACCTCTTTCACAGTTGTAAGATAAATATTTCCTATATCTCTTCAATTTATTAATTCGAACATTATATAATGTTACATAACTGAACTATCAAAATAAATAAATGAATTGGCTCTTGTGAAAACTGCTGAAGCTATTGATATGAGTTTTGCACAGATTATAAGCTGGTAACCTTGGAGCCAATTTAGTTACATCGTGATATCTGAAACGGTTCCGAAGTTATGATGATGTTGGTATTGGATTCCGTGAAATATGTCTACACACTTTTACTTTTTGAGGTTATGATACCCACACGTATGCATTGCATAGTTCGTACTGTATGCTTGATGCATGTCAAATATGCATTCAAATACAATGGAATTGTCATATCTTGATGGATCACCCTATAATTACTTTACTATTACGTCAGTACCTAATATATATGTATATATTAGACTATATCTAAATTTTCTATTATATTCCATAGGGGGACATTTATGGTGCAGAAAGAGAAATCTTGATAATAAAAAGCTTTTGAAAAAATTCCACAAGGCGCTGTCTATGACGCTGTAACAAAATGCTTCATTAATTAAATATGTTCGCATTTTATATCGATTTTTTAAAATTCCACCTAAACAAGTCCTAAGGTTCAAACGAAAGGCGTCGCGGACACAGATAGTCATAAATATAATAACATTGCATTAAAGTGTGTGTTACTGTGTGCGGTTATCCTGTTTTTCTCACCTGTTTGACATACTTGTTTAAACAATTATAAGGAGAAACATTACAAAACGCTTTGGAGATCCACAAATGACAAAGTTTTATCCCACTTTATGGATTTCGAGTGAAAAATACAGACAGACTAATCTTACCGAATTGAAGGGATATTCGATGACGGCCTTAAAAGGACGCCATATCTGAATGTATAATAAAATATTTCAACAATTCGCAAAGCAGGGCGAAATAGTTTCAGGAAAACGTTGTATAAATTTGAAAATTTGGCGTGAAAAAAGCGTCAAAAGATTAAAAACAAAAATTTTTGTAATCTGTCATATGTGTAGAAATAAGGCGGCGCTCTTTAATATCTTCCTCTGCCTAACTGGGAACAGTTGTCTATTTACGTAACTTGTTACTTATACTGCAGAAGTAATTACATTACATCGCTATACATTATACTTTTAAAATTACCACTTTCTCTTTACTCAGAAATTCAAAGAAACAAATGGAAGCACAAGCTAAAAAAACGTCCAAATCTAATTGAGCGTGTGATTGAATAAAATGTACTCTGTTATCGCGAATTTTCCATTTTCCTTCTTTCATTATGACTTTCAGTGTTCTTTATTTCGCTCTGTATGGTTTAGTTAGGAAACTCAGCACAATTTATAAAATTCAAAGTTATATGTTCGTGATATGAAATTCGTTAATGCCATCAAAGATACAAGTAGATTAATTTAAGAAATGTTTTATCAAGATGCAAAAAAAAAGGAAAAAATGTATAGAAAGAAAAGGTGTTTTTATTGCAAATAACACATGTGTTGTAGAAAATACAGAGAAAATAAATTATTGTAAGTTGCGAAAATTGTATGGAAGACGAGATATGGTTTAGTCAGATTTAGTTTGTTTTAACAATTAGCAAGATGAAGACTAATCTAATGAAACTTACTAGCTGTGCCCCACGGTTTCACTCGCGTAAAATTTGGAATAAGAAATTTTTTTCTCTCATGTGTTACTCTAGGGTATAAATTATTACTATATCAAATTTCAAGAAAATCGCGTGATTGATGAACAAATTAACATACAGCCAGACAGACGAAAGTTTAAAAAAGGTTTTACGACTTCTATTATCATTCGTTGTGCTCTTTTTAAATATTTTCCATGTACGGAATTTACTCTGTTACATATATATATATATATATATATATATATATATATATATATATATATGTATATGTATATGTATATGTATATGTATATGTATATGTATATGTATATGTATATATATATATATATATATATATATATATATATATATATGTATATATATATATATATATACACACACACACACACTAATATTTATATATTTTTTATTTTATTCAATTTTATTATAGATGTATCTTCAATCACTAAATCTAGATCGGAAACATAGTTCTTCCTTATTGCTGTAATGAAACCACTTCGATGTGAACCGTGAAATGAAGATACAATTTCAAGGAGAAAGTATTTTTTAAATCTTCAACTTGCAAGACTTTGAACAAGTGAATGTTATGTAAAGATATATTACGAACTCCAAAGGTCATCACTTCCAAGGTGCGCAACTGACGAAAGGTAGTTCGCCTACGAGCCTAACTCTTATATCGCTTGGATAATTATTAAATTTGTTTTTTATGCTGTCCTACATGATCGTTTCGTTTAAGAAAACGTTTTATTTAAGAAAAATTTCTTAGAGTAAAAATTTTTTAAAGTAATAGTTTCGCATTTCTAAATAATATACCATACCGGAATAAGTTTAACCTTGTCCCGATATTTGTATTTGCCATATTTGTGTCTCTGTAGAATATTTACTAATCTGGGCTTTTAGGTTTGGACATATTTTGATGATATCTTCTACATACGTTATTAGAACTAGCGTTTCAAATATTAGTTAAGTTATTTAAAATTAACGTTTATCGACGTTTATCGAGGAAAAAGTGTTTTTAAATTTGTTTGGCAACGAATTAAAATTCGACCTCAATAACATTTTGAAAAAATATGTGTTTTTTGAAGTGAAACTTCTTAGGCGGCTATTCGATAATCAATAAGTGGACAATAACATTTCAAGGTCGCGTCACATTTAGGCAAATTTCGTTACATGAGAGAAAATAAAGATATGACGTAGAGAGAAAGAGAGCTATATATTCTGACGCCATGGAAGTGGAGTAAAAGAGAGCGACGTATACACAACGATACGATAGATGTACACCTCAGACGCTATATATGAACAGCTGAGGTACCACGCATACGTTGTGTTACTTACGTTACATATATCAAAAGAAGACTATCAAAATTTTGCCGATTTATTTAAATATTTATGTTTGATTTTTTACTAATTCTGTATGTACTTCATCCATTACAATAATAACAACATATTAGGTAAACATTGTATTTAATTAATTTATAAATCTGCAATGAACCCGCACATATAACCGTAAATATAATTTACAATGCCAACGGCATTTAAAAATGTTCTGGTACTTACATTACAGCTATTTTTTTAAAATTTACTATAGGCTATGTAAATTTATATGAAAATTAGATGTTTACATCGATTTCTAATGACATTTAATTAATTTTTCTAAATGTATAGTAATAAAATATTATGCGAATTTAGTACAATGTATAGATTTACACTTTGTATGTTCTTTCTCACTGCCAGTGCCGTTTAAACACTTTATACTTTTGTCAAGTATTAGATCGCTAAAGAAGTTTCACGTCTGTCACGTGTACTGAGTTGCATGCGATTAATTTCTTTTTAATTTAATATATATATATATATATATATATATATATATATATATATATATATATATATATATATATATACAATAATCACTTCTGAAACATGTACTTATAGTTACATATGAAAGTATTTAGAAGAAGGACCTATAAGGAGATCACACTTTGAATATCAGTTGATTGGATTGAAGAGCAGTGAACAAAAGTGATCGCAATGTATCTTCTCATTCATTACTCGTACTCGTGCCTATGTTAGCTTACACTTCTTACTCCATCATCCGTGCATAAAGGAAAAACGCCTTACGGATACCATTTAATACCACAACTGAGTGCGTCAGCCTGAAACTGATAAACAAGTCCGATATATTTTCGCAACTCACCGGTCGAACACCGCTGGAGTTAAACGGCGTTTTTGCACCGCAAATATGTTGTTTTTCAAACGGGCACGAACTAGTAATCGGCTTTGTCCAAGGTGATGCAACAAAAAAGCAAACTGCAAGTACCAACATTCTACTAATGACTCTCTTTGAGATTAATTAAAGTACCTATTCGCGTTTGCGGCCCGCCGTCACGTTCCTGGCCGAGTCCAATTCGCACTAGTTTTGCGTTATGTGCAAAAACTGAACCGCGATTCGATTAGTGTACTCGACGGTGACTCAATACTCTACCGACCCTATATCCTACTGGTAATTGTTATTGTTTGAATTTCGGCCGCATTTTATTCGCTACCAAACCGCTGTTGATTTGCAATCTGACGCTCCCTTAAATTCATCACAGTGCAGGGGGGGAAAACTATACTGTTCTCTATTTGAGATTGTGCCCTACCCAACAGAACACGTTTGTATACAGCCCTGTGCGCGCCCTAAGTGATTTGCCGATTTTTGTTAAGGAATTCTGATATTTACTGCTGCATTTAATATATTAATCATCTAGTAATTTATACTAGTGTAATTACCAACTCGTTCTACATTACGTCATACAATACAAAACGATAAAGGATTATAATTTAATTACAACGTTAGCAAATATACTGGTATTTCGCGTTAATGAAATGTTTTCTTAGTAGTCCTTGCATGGAAGATTGGAAGATGGTAAAACTCGAATTGATTGATTCGATTATGGCCAAAAGAATGGTAAATTATTTAACATCTACATCCGACCAATTATCTCTCTCATCGTTTCCATAAAATATAGCAAATATAAAAAAGAACATTTTATGAAAGTCTGCATTCACAAATCGTTTTATCTTGGACTCAGGGCAGGTTTATTATATGTGTGCTATCGGGATTGTTCTGAATGTAGCTACGGGAATTTATGAGTTTTGCGTAGTATATTCAAAATTATCGTAGTAATCAATCAAATTTTTTAGAACTTTGGTTTTATCCAATGTGATCGAATTTACAAATTAATTATCTTTCCCAAGAATTCACGACTAAATGAAACTACGTGATATAGTATTATTTCTACTTTATTTAAATTCTTTACCATGACCTAGGTTTCGTTGTATGACAACTTCTTCAGATGGGCAATTTGTAAAGACTATAAAGATTCTTTCGTTGTATGACAATATCTTCCATCTGAAGATGTTGTCATACGACGAAATCTAGGTCGTGATAAAGAATTAAAATAAAGTAGAAATAACACTACATCACGTAGTTTTATTTAGTTGTGTATGTTTCTACAAAATTAACGCTAAATATATTCAATATTTCCCAAGAATGTCAAGAGTATCCTTTAATTAAATGGCAGTGCTATTTATAACAGAACTGTCTGTATACATAGTTAAAGGAGACCGGAACTTTTGGTACTTGAATTTGAAGAATTATGAAATTTTAACCACTTGTTTTTTATGGTAACTAAACATTATGTATAATTCTCAAATTTTGTTAAACTGAGTAAAAAGTCAGTTATGTTGATTCAGTGTTATAAGATAAATAAGTGAAACATGCCATGAAAGCCTTGTAAAAAAATTAATTGACGTTTAACATGACAGGTAAATCTGATTGTAAGATGGTTTTTATTGCGCCTTTTTACTGTCGTATGTATATATTAATACGAATTAAAAACTAGTCATTATAGTTCAAAAAACTTAATGTTTTGTTTTTTCATCAAAATATTTTCTTCGATTGTAGTTAATTGAGCGTCCTTATCGATTAAATTAAAACCAACAAATAATTCCAAATATTAGAGCATTGCCTTACTAACGTATGATTTAAAAAGCTAAAATGTTGCCAGTTGGAATAAATAAAAAGTGATTTCTCTTAAATATGCTTATTTCTTATTTTCAAAATAATCCTGGTAAAATATTTATGAAACCCGGATAATTGTAATTAGCAAAATTTTCCATTTATTGGGAGAATTCATATCCTTGCAAAACTCAATACCAATTTTCCTATATTCTTGCCTGGTCTCCTTTAATATATTCAGTTTGATAATTAGTATCGCCATTTGTATTATTTTTTCACTTGACTTCGAAAGGAGGATTATGTTTTTGACCGCTCTGTAGGTACGTATCAATTCCTGCCTTTACTTGCAGAGCTTAGAACGGCTCGGTCGATTTAGATAAACGTGATATCATTGGATTCTTTTTAACGTGGCGAATGACACTGAACTACATAGGATCGACACTGGCGGACTTTAACGACCATTTTATTGACTCGACAAAATTTAAATTTGAAGTCTAATATCGGATTACAGATCTGAAAAAGATTTGTTCAAATATATGCATGGCATTTGCCGTCTTCGAAATAAACCCTAACTAATATTATAAATTAGAAAATTTGTATGGACGGATGCATGGGTGAATGCATGTTTGTACCCACTCTGTAAGTCTGTAATCCCTGAAAGGATCTATGCGAAATGGGAATTGGCATAAGAATATATGCTTCTTTTTATCCGAATTTGAATTAGTTCCTGAGAGACAGCACCCATCTTTTCATTTGGTTACTACTTGATCACGTACTATTATTGCCTGTAAGGAAAATTCGTTAAGTTTGATTTTCCATTTTGATAATAAAGTATAAACAGGGGTGTTGATTCCCTGGGCTAGCATATAAAATTTTCTCACTTTTATAACTCGATCACTATTTTACGGCGGAATGCGAAATTATTTTGAAAAAATTACTGTATTACAGCATTTGACGTGAACGAAATCGCAGACAGAAATTTGTAGTCTATGAAAGGCGACAGCTGTGCCAAGTTTAAATAGCAATTTTTTTTTCAAAGTTATAATAACTAAGATAATAATTTAACTTTAAAGTATATAAGAAACATGTGTTAAGAAAATTACGAGAGTAAAATTAATTCACGAAACAGGTATTGCGAAATAAATAATTGTTTATTAGTAATATTGTTTATTATTAAGTAATTGTTTATTAGTATATTAATAGTAATTGTTTATTAATATTATATAATTGTTTATTAGTAATATTAATAGTAATTGTTTATTAATATTATTAGTATTAATAGTAATTGTTTATTAATATAATATAATTGTTTATTAGTAATATTAATAGTAATTGTTTATTAGTAATATTGTTTATCAGTAGTAATATTGTTTATCATTAACAATTTTTTTCTTATTTTCCACGATTTTCGGTCACAGTTACATTAAAATTCATCGCCATACAGAACATCAATTTAAAAAAAAAACTACGAAAAGAAATTTAATTAAGCCCTGCAACCGATTACTCTTTCTGCGAAACTATACTCATACCACTCTCCCTTTGATCCCTTTGATTTAATGGTGCGGCGCGGTGTTCGTCCATTGCAGAACGCAGTTACGCTTAACGTACTACATGAAGAATTTACATTTTTAGATTGCTCTGTGTATTTTAAAGATATGTAATGGAAACTTAATAGAACAGTGCAAGCGAATTCCGATTGAGTGCCAAATTAAACGCCGCAAGAAAAACTAGAATAAGTCATAAACTCAGAAAGGAATTCGTCCATATTTTCAAAAAGGATTTGGATTTGATCGCTCTAAGAGGGACCACGACCATCCAAAGTAGAGCTCGCGTCAGAGTATGCTGGTAAATGTGAAGGTAAATGTCAAGATCAGAAGTAAAGCGTATTGTGATGCAATTAATTCAGAACCGATCAGCGTGGCGAACACAAGAGAACATAGTATTATGAAGATCCTACAGTTTCAATTTTTTTTTTATTCTTACGTATCTGTTGACATATTTTTGGATCAAGTTATCTCTAAACAGGGTTGGAAACAGAGTAATTATTACGACATGGTGCCGATTGCCAGAAGCGGATATGGAAAGTGACACACCATACATTCAGTAGACAACGGAGAACAAGGATTGCTGTTAAAGGTACTCTATAATTGGTTATCATTACATTATGTGTGCATGTAAAACAAAAAATATTCTAAAACACTTATCGTTCAGGGGATTATACTTCAGGAAATTCTAAAAACAGGGTCGCAAACAGAGTAATTATTACGTTATGGCGCCGATTGCCAGAAGCGGATATGGAAAGTGACACGCCGTCAGTAGATGATGTAGACTCTGGTCACGCATGTTATATCGAACGGTCGCTCTCTTACGTGCTGTTTCAATTATAATCGTGTAGACACCGCAAGGACGAGTCGCATTTTTGCGGTATTTTATTCGTAGGCAAATTGAGTGATAGTGGGTTGAATATCTCGTTTACATATCCTGTTTCTCAAACAAATCTTGCGGTCAAATATAATATATTATTAAATAATTCACGCGATTTGCGGCGGAGGTTGCCGCTACTTTAGGTCGTCTTTTTAAATCGCAAAAATATTTAATAAGTCGACAACTTTTTGAGGCTCTTTGTCGAGCGCCTTTATACAATGTAACGTACGTTAATTGAAAAAGGTTGTGGATTCTTTTCCAGTTATGTTTATTAACTCAACATTTTATTGCGTCTTACTCATAATTGTATTGAATCGATGGCGATGTTTATAAATACACCATAACGTAATAATTACTCTATGTACGATCCTGTTTAGAGAATTTCCTGCAATAAATCCCTTCAAACAATAAGTGTTTTAGAATCATTTTTGTTTTACATGCACACATAATATAACGATAACCAATTATAGAGTACCTTTAACAAAAATCCTTATTCTCCGTTGTCTACTGACGACATGGCGTGTCACTTCCTATATCCGTTTCTGGTAATCGGCACCATAACGTAATAATTAGTCTGTCTGTGACCCTGTTTAGAGAATTTCATGCAGTGTAATCCCTTGAAACGATAAATGTTTTAGAATAATAAATTATAAAAAGTACCCCTAACAAAAATCCTTACTTTCCGTTGTCTATTGACGGCATGGCGTGTCGCTTTCCATATCCGCCTGTGTCAATCGGCACCATAACATAACAATCATTCTACTCGTGACCTTTAACAATTTTGTAGAGTATAACCGTAGAACCAAAAAATATTTTAGAAATAATTTCTTTTTTATGTTCACGTATGCGAAAGATATTCATTTACAAATAAATCCTGTTACGATTATCCTTATTCTAAATCGTCTAATGGTGGATGTGGCGGGTCACTATCCGCTTGACGATCATCCCTTTCTTAACGCAACAATCACAGCCTTAAGAATTTCGTGCAGTGCAATCGTTGAAATAATAAATGTTTGATAATTATTGGAACGAAGTTCCTTATCGGACGTTGCGAAAGGGGGCTAGACGGAAAAAATTAAGACCAAAAGTTGTAACGACACTTTTTGCTATAGTTGCTAGCGGGCGCGCTGCAAGCCGTGCGGCGTGCGCGTGTTTCTCTGTCTGTCTCTCTCTCTCTCTCATAGAAAGCGAGCCAGTTATTTTCGTTTCGTTTTTCTATTTCGCATTGAACAGTGTGGTGTCGCGACGATTATTTTTGTTGAGTGTATACAGGTTTTTTGTACATAATAAATAATAACAATAATTATTATTATAACATAAAAGAAATAAAATTTTATTACAATTCCTTCACTAATTAATCGAAAGGAACTTCGTTCTATCCGGGTGTCCCTTGACACCTGTCAAGTTTTTATTTTTTATTTGCACACATGCAAACGAGAACCTTTTATAAATAATATCCATTACGGTAAACCTTATACTATATAATCTACTGACGGTATGGTGTGCACTTTATCACCACTGACAATCAGTGCCTTCTTATCGTGACAATCACCGTTATAAAAATTATTATTCTCTTGAGATATTTTTAATTTAGACCCACTTATTTTTAAAATAGCAATAGCACAGCCTTGTGGTTATTCACGAAGATCGATTGTGGCGAGTATTAAGTGAAAGTAATAAATTGTTTGTTTTTGTCACTATTTCAGTTTTTTAAATAAAAATATTTTATTCTCAACGTAAATAAATTGTACACTATTCTATTCTGATTGTAAACGAAATGAACGCTGTTTTATTCTGATACTAAATAAAATATTGATCGATTTTATATTTAACGATGAGAACATTGGGTATACTTTGTACAACACTGATCAATTTTATAGAATTCTACGGTTAAATCGAGAATATGGGGATGTCGACTTTGTATAATTGTTAAAATCAATTTGCCGTAGAAAATAGCTGTATTTAATATTACAGAAATATTTTTTTTAATAGTTAATATAAATATATATAAATTTTCCCGTTACAATTTGATCCCGAAGATATCTAGCTACGGATATCTAGCTAGTCGGGTAATTACCACGCTCCAGGCAAGTATTGGGTGTGTTAAAGAGAGTCATGTCTAATATTTTTATTGCACTCAATTAGAAAAAGGGCGTATTTTACATTTTATTTCAACGAAAATTTATTCCTTTATAGCCGATGAATAGCGTCTTTCTTTGTCTGACACTTATTCTGGGACACCGTGTATGTAGTATATAGACAAAAGTCGACGTGTATGATGAAATACTTATAATATCTCGAATTATTTTGTGTAATCCTTTCTAAAAAGTTGTTATATATAATATGCAGATAGATTTTTTGTTTCGTAATATAGTATATTATATATTGTTTGATCTTTTATATTCTAAAAAATACCAGATATTTTGAAAATTTTGTTTGTCTATGCATGTTGTTTGTCTTTTCTATGTCTGTAACGTCTGGGCCCATTTTTGCCGGTCTCCTTTTCATCACTTTGCTGTATTTAATTGAAAGTAAACTTATATTAGGTTTTGTCTTCGATAGTTATAAAGAGCTTTAGGTTTATTTAAAAAATGGGACGTAATAAAATTATTTTCTACAAACTTTTTAAATTGAAAATTGTTTGATATCTTTTTCACTTAATTCGTATTTTGTATATCTAATATATAAATAAGAACACAAATCGTCAAATATTTAATTAATCCTTTTCAAATATTCACTCATTCCGAACATGAATAAACACTGCTTAAGCTTTTTTTTGTTTTTTTTTTCTTGAATTATCTCCACTAATCACTAATCTCAATTGCCTAAGTCTATAACTAAGGCTGAGTAATAAATACGTCGAAGCATATATATAATGTCCCACAGCTACCTAACATTATAAAAGCTATTAAATTTTTACATAAACTTTTTTACATAAAATTACTAAACAAATCTACGTAACTAACGATCAGTGACATTCGCTAAAGAATGCTTTGCGAAAAGACAAAATGGTTTACCTTCTGACTACAAACAGTAAATATCATCGGTATACATACGAACGGCAATTGCAACTAGGCGTTTACAACTCGATATCCTCTTTTCCTTTAATGCCAAGAATTATTAACATGTGAAATATGCAAAGTTTTACGAGTGATATAATGAAATATTGTTAAACGAGCGGAGAGACGTTTCGCCGGCGAGTGTACCGTCCTCCGAAGGTCAGTAGCGCCGCTTAACTTGTGTCGCAAGCGGGCTTTCGTTACAATAGATGACGTTTTATCCTGTTTTCCTACAATTATCGTCTTACAAAAATAGATATGTAACGGGCCTAGCAACAGTCGGGTACCTAATATATTTAAGTATTTGTATTAATTAAGTGTTATCGTCAATATCTCAAAAAACTGTAACATCTAGAATCATCGTTATAGTTTTCCTGCAATTATCGTCTTACAAAAATAGATGTGTAACCGGTTTAGTGCTAATCTGGTACTTAATATAATTAAGTATTTGTATTAATTAAATATTATCGTAAATATCTCAAAAAACTGTAACATCTAGAATCATCGTTATAGTTTTCCTGCAATTATCGTCTTACAAAAATAGATGTGTAACCGGTTTAGTGCTAATCTGGTACTTAATATAATTAAGTATTTGTATTAATTAAATATTATCGTGAATATCTCAAAAAACTATAACATCTAGAATCACTGTTATAGTTTTCCTACAAAATTTGAGTAGGCTTGTAAAAACTCTGTTTTTTCATATTTTTCATTAAATAGTTTCGTACATAAAGGAGGCAGAATATATCTTTTTTACATATTTATTCTATATAAACATTATGGCGAAGGGTAGGGGTGGCTTACTCACGTAGTCGCTAACGAGTTGCGAATATATATACTAAATTTAAGTTTAATTGTATCTAGTTTCTTTAATTTCTTAATCTTTGCTAATATCCCACCTGAAGATGTTGTAATACAACGAGACCTAGGTCGTGGTAAAGAAATTAAAGAAAGTAGAAATAATACTACATCACGTAGTTTCATTTAATTGTGAATAATGAATTTCTACAAAATTAACGCCAAATATATTCAATATTTAATTGTGTCATTAAACTCTGAGCTATCATCGATCAAGCAAATCATTCTAGAAGAAGTCATCGTCTGTGGAGAAAATTCAATTTCAAGCTGTCATCAAGTTCTTGACAAAGCAAGAAAAAACGCCACAAGTCTTTTTGAATGTCATTGATTTATGGAGATTCTTGCCCTAGTAAAACCATGATTTACAAGTATCATAATTTTTTCAAACAAGGAAGAGATTCAATCAAAAACAACCAGCGTTCGGGACGGCCGGAAGAGGCTATCTCCTCGGACATTGTTGGAAAACTTGTCTTACAAGATGCCCAATTAAATAAGAAGCAGTTGGGAGAAATGGTTGGATTATTTTCTACAGCCAATTTTAATATTTTTCATGACCATTTTGGCATGACAAAAGTCAGCGCAAAATGGGTGCCGGTAATGCTCACGCCGCCGCAAAGGCTATAACGTGTCGAGTGTTCACGCGACTTTTTGGAACTCTGTAGAGAGGAAAGGAATAACATTTTGAACCGAATTGTTACGGGTGACGAAACTTGGTTTCATCAGATCCTGAATCCAAGCAAGAGTTCATGCGGTGACATAATGAGGGTACCCTAAGAAGTTCAAATCAAAAATGAAAAAGATGCTTTATGGAAAAAAATAGCTATGATGAAGATATCTGCAATTTAAGTTTGTTTTCAAGATAAAGAGACAACATATTTTAAGGATATAAATAAATTATTTGGCAAATTTGAGATATGTATTAGAGTTAAGGGAGAATATATTGAAAAGAAAAAATAGCACCATATTTTTTGACCTTCCTTTCACCCCATTTCGCGAAATTTTTGACCTCCACTCCTATACGAAATGTACAACTTAAAATTATTAATAAAATATTTTTAAGACCCTTGTACTACCTCTTTCAAAGGATCTTGAACGCCTCGCTCTTTAAATGAAATTTTAAAAATATTTACAGAGTACTTAGTTAGCTCGCCCAACTCCAATTTCGCAATAATTTTTTTTGAGTATTACCTGTTTAGAAATTACGGATTACAATTCTTCATTACTATATTAAATATAAAGTTTCCACGTCAAGCAGTTTCTAAGAAAAGAGGCTGTAACAAAGGGACACGTGAGTAAACTTAAAAGAGTTTTGCTTGTCCTTTTAGGCTAAGGACCTCTAAAATTACCAAAAATTAAAAATAAAGTCTAAACATTCCCCACCTCACCTTTAAAAAAAAATGAAATCAACTGCTTTAAAAAATAATTAACAGTGAGACTAAACGTAAGTAAGACACACTCTGTTTACTTCGAGAAGCGAAAAATAAATATAAATTCAGTCTTTTTTGTGTCTCATATAATAACTTGTACTTGTCTCATTTAATGATGATTTGTAATAATGATTTGTACTTGTCTCATATAATAATGACGTGTAACTTCGAACCTTGCTAATTTTCTAATTACCTTAAACTATCGAAAATTTCGAGTATAAATATTTTAGAATGTATTAACAGCGCTTAACAATATCGTGGATTCGAACATTTATCACACTAAAATTGATAGACAAACAACTTTTTCTAGAGATTAAGTATTAAAAGTCACATCGACCCTTTGAAGTACCAATGAAATATACTGGAGATGAAAGTGTTTCCCACAATTCAATAATTTATCACTCTTCGGTACATTTTGCATAACCCCTTCACAATTTAGTTTCCTGTTCAAAAACCTTGGAATTGTATTAAATGAAAGGTATATTAAATGATTCAACAATAGTACCAATGTTGCCGAGTACCAAATTTACTATTGAGCGAAACTAGGAACCATTACAGTTTCGCCACGTCCGTCTATTAGTCAAATCCATTTTACTTGCAGACGGTTAGCGCTATAAAGCCTAAATTTGGCACGCACATTATATATATATATATATATATATATATATATATATATATATATATATATATATATATATGTATATATATATGTATATATATATATATATATATATATATATATGTATTTTTACAATGTAATACAAAATAACTATCGTGTCACATTTAGAAAATTTGCTTTTAATGTATTAAAATTAGATACGAGTTCAGTACAGCAAAAATACTCATTTTATTAATTTTTTAAGCTACAAATGTACGTAAAAAATGATGTATTTAAAAAATAAGAGTCAGCATTACAAAAACTGAAAAAAATTTACTTATAATAAATGTCTTTGTTTTGTTATTGCTGAAGCATTTTGCACTTCAAATTTATAATTATATTATCCTACACACTCAACAAACATCTAAACAGAAATGTTAATAATAAATATTTATAAAGTATTAAAGCGGTAAATAATTATGACCTTTAAATATTTCGTTTATTGTATACTTGTAATTTTTGAAATTATATTTTCATTACGTTATATTTTTCATTACAAAAGAAGAAATTTTTCTTTTTTTGGCTGATTAACAGTGAAATTCTCATTGTTGCTAAAATGCATTTGTTTCCCATTATTAATTTGTAAATAAAAAATTATAAAATAAAAATTTAATAAAAAATTGTTAAGATTGGAATTGAATTTTTTTATTAATACAAAGTGAGATAGATGTCATATTTTTAAAATGTGAATTGTTATTAATCTCTTATTTAACTTTTTCTCTTATTAACACCATTCATCCACAATTAAATTTTTTTTTTTTTTTTTTCTTTATATCCTGCTACTTAGCGATCTGTTTGTTTCAAACAATAATCTAATGTGTTGTCAGATTTTCATCAGCTAAATTATTCTTAGCAAAGACATGCACCCAACGGTGCAATCCTCATATTTTGTCCGCGAATCTTGTCGCAAGTTCAGATACGCTATTCCTCTTAAGGCGGGAGAATCTTAGACTGCCCTCTCCTTGAAGTTCAGCAGCTAGTTCGTTCATATGTTGGTCCAGTCTGAGTTGATATTTCTTGCTGTTTATTTCAATTTCGTCCTTCACAGTTCTCAGATTTAAATCTAGGTTCACATATTTGTTGCTTATGTGGGATGGTATATTAAACATGGCTCTCATTGTTTTACTTTGGAACCTTTCAAGTATTTCGATGTTACTATGGCTGGCTGTGCCCCAAAGCTGAATGCCGTAAGTCCATATGGGCTTCAGTATCGTTTTATAGATAGCCATTTTACTGGAATCTGTCAATTGTGATATACGGCCGATTAGCCAGTACATGCTGCGGAGTTTGCTGTCTAGTTGCTTCCTTTTAGTCCATATATGTTTACACCAAGTGAGTCGACGGTCGAGGTGCATACCCAAGTATTTGGCGTCATCTGATTGTGGGATCGCTGTATCAAAAAGTTTTACAGGTGGGCAGGTTTTTCTTCTAAGTGTGAAAGTTACTTGGGCTGACTTATCTGTGTTGACTTTAATACGCCACTGCTGGCACCATGCTTGGATGAGAGAGATATGGGATTGGAGGCTTTCAGATGCGGAATCGGGATTATCATGTGACGAAAGAAGTGCGGTATCATCTGCGTATGTCGCTGTGGTAGTGTTGGCATAAGTAGGTAGATCTGCTGTAAATATCAAATAGAGTACTGGTCCCAGTATACTACCCTGTGGAACTCCTGACTTAATTGGGTGCATTTCTGATGTTTCGGAGTTATATTTCACTTCGTAGCATCTTTTTCCAAGATACGATTTAATCAACGGAAAAAAGGAGTGCGGTAACATTTTTTTAATTTTAAAGAGAAGCCCAGTATGCCATACCTTATCAAATGCTTGGCTAATGTCTAAGAAGACTGCGGAGCAATATTGTTTATTTTCCAATGCTCTACTTATGACATCAACCAGCCTATGCACTTGCTCGATAGTTCCGTGGCCCTCTCTAAATCCAAACTGATGTGTTGGTATTATATTTGCTAAGTGTTCCCTCATTCTGTTAAGTATTATCGTTTCCAGTAATTTTCCAATTACCGGAAGGAGACTGATAGGTCTATAAGATGACACTTCTTGAGCAGGTTTACCTGGTTTCAGTATCATTATTACCTGTGCTATTTTCCACTGGCTTGGGTAGTAGGACTGTCTTAAACATGCGTTGAAAATAGCGAGTATGAACAGTATTCCTTTTTTTGGGAGGTGTTTCAAAAGTGTCGCGTCGATAAGGTCATAGCCAGGGCATTTGCCTTCCTGGAGTTTTAGGATTTCCCGCCTCAGTTCATTTGGTGTCACATGCTTAAGTGGTAAGCACATTTGAATAGGTGTCTTTAAGTACTCCTCTATTTCATTGTCCAGATATTGATTACTGCTGGGAAACGGTTCAAAAACTTCATGTAGGTGATCAGCATATCTGTTAGCTTTTTCACTATCGGAGCGAGCCCAGGATCCCGTTTTTGTTCTTAGCGGTGTGACTTGTTGTTTGGGACGCTTTAGGTTTTTGGTAGCTTTCCATAACGAGTAGTTTGTGTCACTAGTATGTGTCAGTTTTGTGAGATATGATTGTAGATTCTCATTTGCCAATTCTTTGATTAGAGTTTTAAGATGTTGTGTGGCTTTATTTAAGGCAGTCTTGTCTCTAGGATAGTGAGTGTTTTGCCATACTCTGCGGAGTCTACGTCTTTCGTTTATACAATCCTTGATGAATTCAGGGTACACATGCTCTATAGCAGTTCCCGTTTTGTGATGGGATGTAGCCCTGTTTGCAGCGTCATGAATCAGTTTGTTTAGTCCTTCTATAGCCCGTTCTATTTGGTCAGACGTTTTCAGTGAGATCCTGAGCTGTATTTCCGTTGTGATGATATCCTGATATTTTTTCCAGTTAGTATTCTTATTGTAGATTTTAAGTGGTACTTCTGTTAGTAATATCTTACTATATACCCTTAGAACAATAGCAGAGTGGTCTGAGATAAGGTCAAAGTCAGGTTCTGTTTTAGTGTTATTTATTGCAATGTTTCTAGATATGAAAAAATCCAGCAAATCGGGTATTTTTCGTGGATCTGTCGGCCAATAGGTAGGTTCTCCAGTGGACAAGCAATCAAGATTAAGATCTTTCACAGCTTGATAGAGCGACCTTCCTCTAGTTGTTATAAGTCTAGATCCCCAGAACAGGTGTTTAGCGTTCCAGTCGCCCCCACTTATAAAGCGATGTCCGAGTATAGAGAAGAAATCTTTATATTCTTCTTTTGCCATCTGGTGTTTAGGAGGGCAATAAACTGCAGCAACGGTAATGTCCGAGCTATTGTCATACACTTTAATAAGAGAGGCTTGTATCTTGTCAGTTGAGAAAGGTTCAAGCGGGTGATGTTTTATATTTGATTTTAGGATCACTGCCGTTCCTCCATGCGCTTTTCCCGATGGGTGGTTGGTAGCATAAACTGTGTAGCCCTTTATTGAGATATGGCTTTTGATGGTAAACCTAGTCTCAGATATTAATGCCACGTCAATCTTTTTCATGTGTAGAAACATTTCCAGCTCTAGTCGTCGAGCGACCAGTCCGTTGGCGTTCCATGTGACTATTTTAAGATTTAGATTATTTCTTAGTCTGGCTGCTAATAAGCTGGATGAAACGATCCATCATGTTGTCTACCATGGTTAGCATCATAGTTTGTATTCTGTTGAACATTTGTTCCAAGATGTCACTTAGTTGTTGCGTTTGAGGTAATTGGTCTGGCTTAGTGATGTTTTCCATTCTACTTTTAGTGATTTCAGCGTAAGTTGAGGTTGTTCTATTATAATTTTTGAATTTCCTTGGCTGCAAATTGTCCATTTCAGGCATACGCTTAGTTTGGTTTGTATGTTTATATGTTTGTTTTGGTTGGATTTTCAATAAGTGCTCTTTATATTGCTTGTATTTTAGGCATCCCCTGTAACTAGCTGGATGTTTTTCTAGACAGTTTGCACAAGTAGCTTCCGTTTCCCTTGTTTTGGAGCAGCTGGTGGTTGGGTGGTCGTCTCCACATTTGACGCATCTGAATGGTCGGTAGCATTGATTTTTTGAATGACCGAACCTTTGGCATCTTTTACATTGTAGAATTTCCTGTTTCTTATAAGGTGCTTCAAAAGATACTTTCATATGATTGAGGTATTTTATTTTAAAAATATCTTTATTGTTATTCTTTGGCTCCAGGTCTACATAAAATAGGGGTAAGGGTTCTTTTGTGTTTCGATGACGTACATTTACGAGTTGCCTTACTTCGTGTCCATGTGCTTTGAGTCCTTCTTTTATTTCAGAGATGTCTTCTGAGCTATGGAGGCCTCGCAGAACAACTCTATAAGGTCTTTCACTTTTTATCATGTAAGTATAATGGCTGATATTGTCTGTGATGAATTTTTCTCTTATCATTTTGTATACTTCTATACTTACTGGCATTACTTTCACAACGTGTCCTGACCTGAGAGTGGTCATAGTAAAATTTCCTTCTGTTGTTATTCTTAACAGCAGGTTTTTAAGGGAATTGATATCCAGGACCCCAGTTACAAAGATTGGTTCTGGTTTTGGTGGCTTTTCTGTTTCTATTATATCCGGATTATATTCCACTTCACCTAATATTTCAAATTGATTTTGGGTAGATATTCCGTATTCAGTCGTGTTGGTCTTTTTCTTTAAGTTTTCTGTCTGTGGTGATTTTGATTCCATTCTTTTTCTTTTGGTATGAGGTATTCGGTCTTGTTGCCAGGTGTTTTTGTCTTTGTCAATCGATTCAAGAATTGTTTCATGAGCATTTACCATTTGTGGTATTGCTCCGATAGAGTTGCTACGTGTTTTTGTAAATATGCTCTTATGAAGAGTTTGTTGGATCATACTTGGGTTTGTGTTTGTTTTATTTTTTAAGTTATCATTCATTTTGTTCCCACGATAATTGGACGAAATAACAGGTCACTTAGGGGTAACGCCATTCCCTAAGAAGGCAGAATACAACTACGTTTACCAGGTCCGTAGAGGTTGGCGCTAATGCTGTTCATCCATACAGCCATGCATCCAGTTGGCACGTTTCCCACCATTGGATTTGGGTAATTTTTGAAGAGGTTTTCCTCCTCGTGGTCCGGGCAATGAAGCCAAGACCGCCGCTCTTGAGTGGTTTACGGATTAGGAAGGTCATTTCCTACCTCCTTATGTTATCTGCTGGCTAAGCGTCGCAGTGTTTTGAGTTATTTACCGCCGCTCAAGACTCGGCGTTGTCATTCATTTAGCGCCACCCGGGGGACACGTGCAGGGTGATGATTAGGCAGCTCCTACGGACGCGAATGACTTTGCCCCCACAATTAAATGAAACTACGTGATGTATTATTTCTACTTTCTTTAATTTCTACCAGACCTAGGTTTCGTTGCATTACAAAATCTTCAGGTAGCAAAGATGCTTGCTAATAGCCCACCTGAAGATGTTGTAATACAACGAAACCTAGGTCGTGTTAAAGAACTTAAAGAAAGTAGAAATAATACTACATCCCGTAGTTTCATTTAATTGTGAATAAACAAAATTAACGCCAAATATATTCAACACCATTCATATTTATATGTTTGTTAAATATGTAATATTTAATTATAAATTTAAAGTGAAAATAGTAAAAAAATGCAATATAAGAAATGGAGTTATTTTCATCATAAAATAATGACTACCGAGACCTATTTTTTTTAAAGACAGCGTTTTTATGTATATTGTTTCATTAAGACATTAGACAAATTGGCATTTTGCTAAACTGCACTGGTTCCAGAAGTAAACATGACAATGTACGTAGGTATTATGTTATCTATGACAATATGTAACAGGCGCCTTTCGAAATTTCCATTTCTGCTACAGCGAGCGCTGCGGTCGATTTCGTTACCCCCACTCTGCAATCCGCACCCGGCCAAATACGTGGGGTGAATTTTTCTTCGATACCATTTTCTATGTGTAAATAAATAACTTTGAATAAATCCAAAGTTTTTTCATTCGTTTCTCAGAAATCTTGAAAACTTCTTTTTTTACTGCTGTCGTTATTGTGTAATATACTTAATTTATTTACCTTTCATAATAATAACACATTTGAATATCTTCGATCCATATGTATGTATATACCATGATAAGTATATACCTTGATATTGCCCACTCCGCGGATGTGTGTTCTTCATTATAAATAGCGCACTGTGCCGACAATATTTTTTTGATTTATATAAAAATTTATTATGGTCTTTTCCATCGTATCTTTATTTATTAGTTTGTCTTTACATTTGAGGACACGCTGTAGGTCGTAATTATTGACCTATTTTTTTGGCGATTCTTTTTTCCATCAATTGATTAGCTGCCAGAATAGAAGTCTGTTGATTTCCACAATGATTTATCAAATTGTTTAATTTTTATAAACAGCTTTCTTCAAAGCTTTGTTTGTGTAGACAATTTTTTGTATGAATTTTACTTTATTCTCTAGTCTTTTCTCGGCATCCATTTTGTGTGACTCTGCTATTATTATATTTTAACCTTTTTAGCTTTTTTTATTGGTCAATGACCAAAGGCGCGGTTGACGACTATGTATATCATTGCTTTTTGCCTGATTTATGTAAGTTACAATTAATCAATCGCATTGTTTAGTTTAAATTTAAAAACATCCTTTGCAACATTAAAATAACATCAATAAGAGAAAAAAATGCAATGTTTATACTTTCGGTTTTACAAACGATTCGTTTATTTATTTATCTATTTATGTAATTTAACGAAAACACCAGTCCAGCCCGCCAGAATCAAACCCGGTTTCCCGCGGTGCACCCCGCTGTCAAAGGCCTTATGTCTTGTGACGATTCCAATACGCCATGGCGTTGATTCTATGTTCCATTAGTCTACGTCATTACTTTTGTCTTAAGACAATATTCAGTCGATGTATTATTTTACCCTCTCGTAAAACGTAAAGTTTTAATACAAAACCTTTTAAATTCTTTATTAAAGATGTTATCAATATTTCACATTCGAACACTGCCAAACCAACACATCATAGTTTACGTTATTATACTGGGAAGTGCCAAGTCGCGGTCCGTTTGCACGTGACTCAAGTTTCATTTAAACTGCGTAAGTAAGTCGTTGACATGTCTTTATTAATTTGTAAACATTTCACAAGTTTCCTCAGCGGGCGTTATACGCCGTGAATTACTTGCGACCGATCACGAAGCGCGTAATGGAAACAATGTTTTTTTAATACTTTTTATCGTTCTCTTTCTTCGTGGATCGCAAAACCTTGAGAAGTAAATTGATATTTAAGCGTGCGTCTGGTAACATAAACGATCGGGAAATTCTTAAATATTGACTTCGAAATATAACCCGCTAATGACACGCTAATCATTATAACCAACGTGTCATATTGACGTTTACCGTTTTCGTAAATTTTGATTGTTTACCTAACAGTATAATGTAACGTAACTTTTCATAGTGCAATTGGTTAAGGTAATGAATAGAGAAGATGAGTTCATCCGTCATAAGAAAGTAGCGGTTTTTGCTAAAACATTAGCTACTAAATAAGTACATATAATGAATTAAGTAAACAAAAGGGCTATAAAAATGGAAGGGGAAAGCAAAAATATCCGCAGAGACACTATTTTCATCTTCACTTGTCATACCTGTTTGTTTGCATTGGGCGCAAACAGCATTTCTATTCGGCATCATATCGAAGCTAAGTTTCATTAAACACCATTTTATTGAAATATAATATCGAGGTATGAATTGAGTAGAGATAGACTCGTCGTGTTTATTTAAAATTGTAAAACAAAAATCGCGAAGGTAATAAAATCGTAGGTAAAACCAAAACAATTGCAAGAAAGAGTTAAAAAAATAAATGAGGTAAAAAAAAGTAAGGGAAGCAGAAGAAAATCCGCACAAACGGGATCCGAGAACAGTCGCCGAGCACGAAAAACGGAGTTTTTAGAGAAGATTGCTTCTAAAAATTAAATTATTGAACTAATTATTGTGAAAATCAATAGGCTTCGTGAAAATCAATGGAAAACTCGAGGCTAATGTGTTAGTCGATAATAAAGAACTCACCTGCCAGTCTGTGCAGTTTAAAACCTAGTTACAGTAACAATCAAGTTTTTTAGTTTATTTTATTAAAATATTGCGTGTAATAATATTATAATAAACACAATATTACATGGATATAATTAAAAATAAAATATTCATTAAAATGTTTATTTATATCTCATTAACATATTACTTTTATATGTTCCCCGCAATTAATGCTTTCAAACGTTTGCTTTTAATTGAATACTGTTTAGAACATTTTACGTGTTCCTTTTTCAAATTTAATTTGTTTAAACATTTAAGCCATTACTTTCTAGAAATATTTTGATTGCAATAATGGAAACAATTGGAGAGAAACGAACGTTTTAAATGTACGTAAATTAATGAAACTTAAATACAATTAAATGAAACTACGTGATGTAGTATTATTTCTACTTTCTTTAATTTCTTTACCACGACCTAGGTTTCGTTGTATTACAACATCTTCAGGTGGGCTATTAGCAAAGATTGCTATTACCAATCTTTGCTAATAGCCCACCTGAAGAACCACGTGGTAAAGAACTTAAGGAAAGTAGAAATAATACTACATCCCGTAGTTTCATTGAATTGTGAATAATGAATTTCTACAAAATTAATGCCAAATATGTTCAATATTTGAAACTTAAATAGACAACAGATGTTTTCCTTCCTAATTTTTTGTACAGTAAAATTGCTACGTTCTAAGAGTTAACGACGAACAATTAACAGCATGAGCTAGTTACAGCATAGCTAAATCCGTCACACGTTACATTTATGCAAAGCAGCGTTGGAGCATGATGGCCGTCCACCTGGCAACGAGCAGATTTCGTGAAAAACCTTATTAGTTACCTGCTCACACTTTATGTCACACCGTCTGAATAACATTTATTTCATTCATTGGATCATTTCACTTTCCCTTTTTCGCCCAAGACGTGGATGTTCGCATTCAGCTGATGTTGATGACACTTTCACAACGCCGGCGCCCAAACTCATTGTCATGCCGCCAGCCGCCCACGCCACGTCGTGCCGCCTCTCGGCTTGGGACTATCAGTAGTCTGATTATAGAACAATTCAACTAAATTCCATACGAAACAACTAGAGCATACAAAGTTAGAGGAATAATTCCTATCTGAAGACGGAATGAATATTCATTGTGTAACCGCAACATCTAGCGTGAGCAATCAAACCCCTTTTATTGTTTCTATACATAGAAAAGGAAATTATGTGAATTAATTTCTGAAACATTCTATAACATTAAGAAATAACTTCCTCGTTGTTTTTTCCTTTTAAAATTTTTGTGGGATTCCCGGCGGTCATCTTGCGAGGAGTGCTCATTTATAACACATATCACTGTTTCACAATATGATTTTGACAATAATTTAATGATTTCACAACTAACACGGTAAACATACTTTCTACATTTATCATCCGCTGTCTGTAATTGGAAACCTTTACATCCGGTATAAGATAGCAGTCAAAAGTGTTTAAGTCGTGATTTTGTTTTTCTGTTTGTAAGTTTTAAATTATTGTATCAGCATTAATACTGTCTTAGGATTCTGTAGCCAAATGGCAAAAACGGAATCTTTACATTGTTACTGATAAACTTAGAATAGAAAGATATACCTTGTATAAAAAGAGAATAGATAAAAAATACATAAAAAAAATAATATATACAATATATAAAAATTAAATACATAAAAATTATAAACTAATATACTCAGTATATGATAAGTTAGTCATAACTTCATCTATCGAACATTATTCTGACCTCGATGTAAGTTTAACTTTGGCATAACCTATAAAAATTAATATTTCAGAAAGAACAGCACTTCAGTTTTTAAAATTCGATTGTGTTTATAGTTATTTTTAGAGAAAATGGCTACATATAATTTAGTTCGTGCCATAGAAACTAATAGAGGCAATATTATTTAAATTATTGCATTTAGCTGCATCTAGAAAAATATTTGTTGAGGACAATTTTTGTAAATGAAATAAAATTAAGAATTATTCTACCAAGTAACATTTCAGCATTTTCCAAAATTTATTGCAAATTTTTAAATTAAACATTATTTGTTCATGCTGTTCTTATAAAGTTTTTATACGCAGCTCATGCTCTTTCTTCATCATCTCACGATCTTTCCTAACTGGACAAAAATTCAGTAAGAAAGGACATAAGTAAAAAATAACATAAATTTTAAAGATGCTTTAAAGACGCCTAAGGCGTGATTGCCACGTAAATTTTTGAGATAACCTCGGAAAAGTTATTCTTTTGTTGTTCAGAATTTATTAGTAGTAATCAATACTTTTGTTATACCAACTTTATGAACGATATAAGTATTCTTAGAATAAGAGTAGTATAAGTTTAGTTTGAGCATTTTTTTTAGTAACAGTGTTTAGTAATAGTTTTGTCATTTTCAGCTCTCTGTTACATCCTTACAATTTCTACAGTTTTAGATTTATGTACATGAAATTTCGCGAGCGGGTGCTTCATTGGAAATCTCAATTAATGGGTAATAAAGTAATTTTTTTAATATGCCTCTCCGTACATGAAAAGCAGGAATGATTTTCTTTATATTACATTCTCATTGAGTGGGTATCATTGGATAGGCCTTCTAAAATGATATATGAAATCCCTCGTCCATAGTTGTAACCTCCCAAGTCTGAATTTGTTTTACCTTGGAAGTTGAAAATTGCTGTAGTGGTTTTATAATCGATCACCAAATTTTAATTTAACAATGTTTTGAAGAATGTTTAAAATATAAAATTTTAAGTCAATAATTATCTTGTTTAATAAAATGTCAGCTGAAGAAGAAAGTAAAAATATTTAGAAATGCATTTTCAAGCATTTAATCGATTTAAATGTAGGAGGTGATTTTTGAAATGACATTTTAATGTATTTATTATAGCTACGAATCAGCAACAGGTTCCATAGTGCTCTGATGATCTTTTAGAGAAATCGGTAGTGAAATAAACTGATTTTTGTACGGAATACGCTGATTTCATTGTCTTGCAATCGATGGGACGAATGTGTTACATAAAATTACTTTTAAATATGAAGTATACGGTTACATGTTTTTTTACTATTGTTTTTTTATGTAGTTTATTACTTTTCATTGAAAGTTACGCTTGTCGTAAGTAGACGCCCCGCCCCCTTTTTCGCCCTCTCCCATCCCCCTAGAAGTATCCATCCCATCCCCCTAGAAGTATCCAAGAGAAACATCTAAAACAAGTGTCATTTACGTCCTTCAGAAAGAAGTAAGCAAAATATTTAATAGAAGAAAGTTCATCATTGATACGCAAAACAGCAATGGGCAACGCGCTGTGTTACTGATTCCAGACATTTTTCCCTACTTTGTCTTATTTAAATGCATCTATCTTATTGCTTTTAAGCTCTATATTTGCATTTTTTGAAGTTTTAACTTTTTTTTTGCATTTTTTGAAGTTTTAAAGTTAAAAATGAAAAATGCTTTGTATTTTGGTTTAAATTTAAAATGAGTGTGTCGTCTCCATAATAAATTTACATCGTGTTCGATATGTATTGCAAATATAATTAGGAAGCATATAGTTCTTCTTCGTATATAACATCACATTACGTCGAAATGAGATCAGCATTGTTCCTAACAAATTGAACTTTTGGCTGTATAAAGAGCCAACATGTGCAGTGTCTAAGATTGTGGTGGTCACTACAGTGGCTGCGCGATCCTTCAAGGTTAAGTTTCTACTTCGTATTGCAACCGTATGAAGCAATTTACGTCCTCACGCTGATAATAATATAAAGAGCAATCGATTTTTAAATCTTAAAATATTAAGTTAATTTTGCTGGACAAACTAGCTATTTGTTTTTGACAGTTGATTGGCCATTACTGGGTTGAAATCCGAGTCAAAGTAATTTTAACATTTTAATTTACATTACTTTGACTCGCATCTCAACCCAGTAATGACTCAAGCAATTGTTATCATCATTTCAATCGGTATCATTTCATATACTGTGTGCAACATCAATTTACAGAAAACATTATAAGGGTTCCAAAACTTCTTTTTTCAATTTTACACAAAAGATTTCTGGAAATATTATATAAAAAAATTCATTCAATTCATCAAATAACAGTCAAAATTATGAAAAAAAACACAAAGAAAATAATATGCTTATATGGTGAAACATAATATCAATATTTATAAATAGTTTAATAGAGATACCATGTGCCCTCCTTAATCCCCATAGTGCGAGTTACTTTAAATTTATTTTACGTCAATTTACACAGTGGGATTAAGTCACTAACAGCAACAAATTAGTAATTGTTATAATTCTGGTGTCCAATAGACCTGTTAGCGGACTCCACGTCTACTAGGAACCAGCACTCGAAATGGTCAGCTTAGACGAATGCTATGACGAGACCGATCGCGCGTATTACCTCTTCACTTGAAAGCGTAGCGATTGTACTTGAATCATTCGAATGCGATTTCACCCATTTATACGCTTCTATTTATGATTCATAGCTAATTTAATAAAGCTTTCTTTTTTTTTGTTGCAAAAACTGAAAGTGAAGATTTTGGTGTTATTTAATTAAATCTTCGCTTTAGAGAGCATGAATTGTTTAAAGTGCCTAAACTAAGAAATTTACGTAAAGTGTAAATAGTCGTTATTGAGATGATTAAACGGTGCTTTGAGATTTAACGACTGCATTCAGACACTAAATTCTCTTGCACTAAATTTATACTATATTTAAATACACGGTGTCCGGGAGTAGATGTCCAACAAAGAAAGGCGCTATTCGTTGGCTATAAAGGAATAAATTGTCATTGAAATAAAACGTAAACACGCCCTTTTTCGAAATAAGTGCAAATAAATAACTCTTTAACACACCCAATACTTGCCCGGAGTGCGGTATTTACACGTAGTGGCGATGCCTTCGCAGCTGTTCAGCTGTTCCTCCGAGTGGCGCTGAACAAGGTGCGCAAGTATTGCGTGTACGGAAAAGATGACAAATAATTGTATATATTATTTCCAATTTTCTGAAAAAAGAAGTCATCTTTTAAATTTTATTTTAACGACAATCAACTAGTTTTCAGTCAAGGAATAACACCTTTCTCTGTCCGACACTTATTCCCAGACACCGTGTATATCCTGTGTAGTGTTCATGTAATTAGGCATAATTCTGTATCCGTATTGAACATTCAATTGTTTTCAAACGATCATCAGAAAATTTGGTGAGTTCGGTATATAATTTCATTTGACGCCAGTATGTATAATACTCCTCAAGAAATTTAAGAATAATTGTTTATCCCTAAAATAATTTGAAAATTTCAGTGTTGTTCATAATTTCGGCTATATTAATGGATACATTTAAACATAGTATGAATTCAGTGTCTGAGAATTTTCACTAGTGATACTGACAGCATTACTCATTATACCGATATAAAAGAAAAGGCATTTTAGAGCCAGAAATTAAATTGAATTAAATTGAATTAAAGTGAATTAAATTTACTTTTAGATTTTTTCAACAAAAGAATAACACGCTAAAAACAATGGTGTTTTTCTATATTTTTTCATTTAATTTCTTTGAAAATTTTAGGTTATATTATTTGACGTATTCAAAATCTTAAAGTTTTAGCTTTATATTAAAAACATTAGGATTTTAATTGTTGTTTTTCCATCGCAATGCAATTAATAAAAACAAAGTTCTGAGCAACTTTTTTACGAATAAAAAATTATTTTTATCAGTGTATGTATTCTACGAAAAGATCAGATGCATGATTCCATGATTGCACCCTTTTACACCTCGGTGGGGTTCGAAATATAAATAGGCAGATTAAACCTTTAAACTACCCTGAGATAAAGGTTGTGTAAATCATGTTATTTTTGTATGTATTGTCTGAAGTTGTTTTACCTTGTCTACTGTTTAAATATTGCCAAAAGAAATTCATCGTATGGTATTTAAAAATGCCCCAAAAATCTTGAAGAAAGACAGGATAAAAAATTAATAAAAAAGAAATCTATTCAAAAAAAAAAACAAAGGAATAATCGGTAAAATTGAAGACTTGAAAAGAAAGAAGATGACGTATAGAGTGCGCGTAAAAGAATACTTATGTATCGTCGTGTATTGCGATAACCTGATACAGTTTTATTATATTTTATTATATACCGAAACCTATTTTGTATCGTCAGCATACTATTTAAATTTCTGTAACTGATATTTACTGTCAGCTACAGAAACCGAACCGAACTTTACGTTCGGTAACTCGAAAACAGCAGAAAGTTTTTACTAACGGAAATGTGAACAGAAATAACAATGGAAAGTTAATACCAGATTACAGAAAGAAACAAACATTACTATATTTACTTAAACGAGTTGTAACAACGATTGTTATCATTAAACTGGTTACGAATGCATTAAAAATATTTACATTGTAATGACTCGCGTTCAGCTAAATTTTAATAAAACTTCTCGCTTTAACTTAAGCCATTAATGGTCGATTCACAGTCTCGTTTTTACTTCCATACAGACGATTATAATATAGAATATATGTACGATTACAATGTAGATTACAATATAGAATACATAATAGAATATATGTTTAAACGAGAATTAACCGAAATGGGTCAAGCGTGTGTATTTTAATTTTTGTTAACACGTAAAATAAAATAACAATTGTTAAGTTACTGGAAGTGGAACACACAAAATTAGACCGCATTGGTTAACATCGAAGGTAATAGCGGACGCGCGTTAACTGCGAAAAGACAGTATTTGTTAACTCTACTACATTGATAGTAAGTGGTAACGGTTTTTAACTAAGACAAAAAAAACAATATAAGTTGTAACTTGAAGAATTATTAAAAAAAAGAATAACGCGCGTAAGAGAGTACAACGAATCGAATGAGTTGAAAGAAGTATGTCAGTAAACAAGAATACGGCAGTTTACCTTTGCTTATTGCCCTACTTAAGTGGCACACAGAGTAATGGTGTAATTATATGAACAAAAAAATTAAAATATTACAAGTTTCTACTCAGGAATCAAAGTCAAGGCGTTGAATCGAATTTCGCACCATACACTTATACAAATGTAGGTATGTGCTAAAATATAGTTTATTATCTTGTTTTATGTTACATTTAGAATCAATTAGGCCATATTCGTAAAACGAATCACTCTTTCAAATCGTCCACGCCTACAAATAATATAAACTAACGGAAATCCGCGAGTAAACTGCCGCTTTAAACGGCCTACCTCCCATAACTATATTAAACATTCGACTCTATAACTATAATTAGGCAGCTAATGACTTTATACAGACTGATTCGATGTGTTAAATTTATACATTTTAATATTTCGTCATCCTATATTAAGTTCCATTTTGATTCGAAATTTCGTAGGAGAGAACGTAAATATTATTTTAATTCCGTAAAGTATTATTTTTGTGGCAAAGTTGAATTTTTATTACACCTACCAACAAAATAAGATAAAACGTTACCGATTTTAAGCCTTGAGCGGCAGACATTACCAATTTGGCGATCACCACGTAATTATTAAACATTTTGTTAAGAAATCGGGATTTTCGAACAATATGTTTAATAATTACGTTTAATAATTATAAATGAATAATACTAAACGAATTACAATTACTAATACGTATTATTATTACTAATACGAGACGAAATTATTAATAATTCATATTTTATTAACTGATAAAAGTATCTATAGTTGCTGTACTCTTCATTCCTTGTTACTAGTTGATGTCTTTTATAAAGTGATATAGGTGATACGTGCATAAAAGACATAATTTGATCAATCGGCACATCCTCCACAAGTTCTTTAACTATAAGTATTAATAAAATCTTTATGTTTTATACACTCAAACCATTCAACGTGATACTCTATAGTGATTCTTTCGCCGGTAGAATATTCAATATGAATATTCTACGGGTGAAAGAATCATTAAAATCAGTTCAGTAGATTTTTTAGGAAATGGCGAATATACATACACATACATATGGACGGAACAGGAAACCCACTTTTTTGAAGTTATTTGAAAAAAGTTAGAGAAACATTTTAAGAAATTGAGTTTCTCAACTCTTACTGCAAAATGTTTAATAGCCGATTTATAATAGAATATATTAAAAATTAGTAAAAAAAACATTCAGAGATAGTAGAGGCGTTATCTCTGAATGTTTTTTTTTTCTAATATTACTTTTTTAAAGCTTTCTCACAACCATTATTTACTATGCCAATAATACAATTATTTTATATGAGTTTTGAATTTTTTTGACGAGCAACACTGCAAAATTGAAAAGACGGATAGGAATTCAGGAGATTCACACTTCGTTAGTCGTAATGTAGGCAAAGACGTGCGACCCGTACAATATGGCGGAATGATTCTTGTACTTTTTTAATTATTTTAAAGTGTTACGTATTAACTTTCTGGTTTTAGCTGATGTATAAATAATATTGGAAACTACCGTAGTATTAAAAATAAATGTACAGAGAATCGTTTCGCCTTAAGTAGTCGGTATGTTGACAAACATTAGTAAAGAGATCCTACCAATTCCACTACCTGTATCGCTTCGTAACCCCGCCTAACCCAGCGCACAGCAGCCAGCACCCATGTGTACATACGTTATATGACGAAAAAATAAATCGAAACGCGCTGGTGCGGTGGAGCGAGTAGGAAGAGAAAGAGGCGAGATAGCGTCGGCAAAAAAGAAAGGACCGTCGGCGGCTAAGGCTGCCGGCAAGGCCGTTCACCGCCGGTACCTTCCCGCGGCGCACCGTTACCCGGCCGGCGCCGCGCGGCGATCAGCTGACGTGCGCCCGCCGACCAGGGTTGCCACACCGAAACACAATCAAAAATCTATTTACCCCGCGTGATCATGCATATTGTTTAATTTAATAATACGAGAAATTAAAATACCTCGGGTCATTGTACATTTGAGAAATTAAAAAAGTATATCGAGAAATATTATTTCAATTATTCAAGGTTACGTCTGTCTAAACATAATTGACGAGTTTCGTACTTTGATGCAATTGTATTCCCATGTTATATGTTAAGCATAAAACACAAAATTTACTGCAATCCTTCTATAAATATTAGAAGCAATATCGACGAAAAGAAATTTTTTTAATAAAAAAATATTTAAGAATCATACTAACGCGAAAACGGTAATAATACACTGATTCGGTTTGAAATATTCGACAGAATGTTTTATATAGCATTTTATATTTAATAGATAGCCTGTCGTATAAAATCCAATTTTATGTATTGCAATAAAAATCAATACTAGTAAACCATGGTGTTATAAAAAACCAAAATTACTTTATGTTAAGTTCAGCGATAATTAAAATAAAAACAACATCCATTCTGCGTAGAGTCCTGCTACGACGTAGCGTTGAAGCTAAAAAATCGAGGCAAAAAAATGAAACAGAGATACGAGAAACAAGCAATAAAATCCTGAGCCAATTTCACATATCTACCCCTTATACGCAATTCACCCTTAGCGTCCTTAATCGTATTGATTTTCTCGATGATTTGTCAACGTATAAACAATTTTTTACAAAAATTCTCCTTTAACTTGCTCGGCAACTGTTATCGATCTCCATTTTGTGCGAATCTCCTTCCTCCTCCTTTCTGCTACCTGTTATTTTTAACTTTTTTTATTTATAATTATTTCTTAAAATTGTTTATTTAATGAATAATAAAAAACGCGTAATATGCACTTTTTGCCAACGATTTTTGCCTGCTATTTGTATAAATAAATCCTACAATACATTATTTATGCGAATGTTACATATCGATTAAAAGAAATATTACGGAACGTGGACACACCTATTTATATTATAAAATTTCTTAACTTTGTTTTAAAGTGAAACATGTTTTGTGTTGATAAAATAAAAGCTCATAATAAATCCATCTCGTTTCATTGACATATAAATCTATAGTAGGGCTACCTATCAGCGAGTTTATCCAAGTATTTTTATAATGCTGTGATGGAAAGACGACCGCCAAAAGTCTATATAGTGTTGTGCCCAGATGTAAAAAAAAACAAAAATGGCACGTTTATACAGAGAAAATTAAAAACAAACTCCTAAAAATTATCATTTAAAGTGAGGTTATATTTCATAATACTTTTGCTATTATGAAAAATAACGCCACATGTTTTAAATGCTATTTTTATGAAATCTCTGACCCTTTAATATGAAAGAAAGTAGAGATAGTGTTCCATTGTATCCTTTATACACGAATAATCCTCGAGTCTTGAACGTCAACAGATGCGGTTTAGATGCACCTCTTAAGTCCATATGTACCACCGATAGTCAGGACTGTTAGTCGGATTTACTAATAATTAAAAACGTATTTCTGTTTCTCATTAATTATCAATCGAGTCGGAACAAGAGTCTACGTTACCCAACGTGCCCTATTGCACTGTTCAATTGCTAAAGTATCCACGCAAAATAGGTTTTTAACTGTCAGTCAATCCGACTGTGAGTCATGACCGTGTGTGGTGCATACGGTCGTTAAGCATGTCACATAAAACTCGAACACATGCGCGGAACGAATGTCACTGTCAAAAAAGCCGTTTATTTTTAATTATCTGAACCATTAATTATTGAACCGTTTAAGAAAAGGACAATATTGATTTTTTTTTGTAATCGCTTCTAAAATGTTATCGCATATTTCGTTGGGCTTCTAATGGTTACTTTAATTTCTTAACATTTCATGATATATTAAGAATAAAATATTTACTTGTTTATGAAAATGATCTTTTTGTTTTGTATTACTGTGATAAATTGTACCGTCTGTTATGATCATAAATTGCCTATTTTACTCTCTTCGCTGATTGTAAATAGTTGAATTATTCAGTTTTTTGTATTAAAAAAATACCAGTTATTTTTTTTAAATAATGTTTTATTTCTGTAAAGAGGCCCCGAGACGATCCAAGAAATACAAACGAAATGACGCATAACAAAAATGTACATTTAGGTCAAACATTCGTCAAACACGTGAATGCTTGACAAACCTGTTAAACTAATGCCGTACACTACCAACACGATTTTAATTAAAAATTTACAAACCATTTGACCGTCTGGGGGCTTTTAACGTCAGGCCTCGTTCACCGGTGCCCTTTGAACTACAGACTGTTTATTATTTTTACAACTAAAACAAATAACTTATAATATAAAAGCTTCAAATAACCGTGTGAGGAAAGTTTACATCACATAATATGAATACATAGAGTTATTTATTATTAGTTAGTTATTTATTTATTATTTTACATGGTGTCTATAAGAAATATATGTTCACGGCATATATAAAATACATAATCACTTTAAAATGTCTTTAAGATCTCTGTTCTGAAGCAGCCCTGGTAGGCGCGTCTGGTAGCCACTGCCGTCTCGTTTACGCCATTCGGCACCGCGTTGTTATTATTTTGATCCACTTATATGCTTAGTAGGTATTCATTTGTTTTCAATCTTTATGTAGGTCTCTCGATGGTCGCGGCTGCGCGCTGCCGGCGAGATAACGCCTCCTTCCAGATAATTATACTTTAAGAGCGTATATACTCGTATATAAAATTATTAATTGAAGGTAACAACATTATTTAGGGAAATCGGCTTGCATCGGGCGATGGTTTCGGAGGCAGGCCGCGTAAATTGATTATGGATTAAGTTGATTGAGTATTTATCATTTATTGAATATTTTAAATATTCTGCCGGTTATTGGGTTGTAATATTTTGTCTAGTACAGGTGCAGTAATCCAATTTTTGTTTTTATTTACATTCAAGCGATGTTAAGTGCGGAAAAATATGGCAAAATGATAAAGATGTTTTTTAAGAAGATAAGTTTTTTAAGAGATTTTTTAATACCTCAAAATACCAATATAAATGGTTTTTTGGTAAAATTAGAATTATTCAATGCGTCCAACTAATTTTTTTAAAATTTTTTCTTACCTTTCATAAATCGAAAGTCAATAATTCTTAACAATGGAAAGGTTAAATTTAATTAGTTTAATTAGAAAAAATGTGTTTTTTACCTAAGAAACGGAAAACGATATTTCTAATAGTTACGATTCCATTCAATAACGTATAAATTAAAACAAAAAAAGTATATGTGTGAGGGGGCGTTTTTAAGTTCGCGGAATGGAGGATAAAGACGGAGAATAAAAATACAAAATTATTTTTCTTTTTCAATATATTCACCTGCTACATACATTTTTCAGATCTTTCAATTAGCGTATGTATACCTTCATAAAAAAATGTTTCGTCTTTGCCCGAAAAATAAACCGAACTTGCTTCCTTCACTTCTTCATCGCTTGAAAACTTCTTTCCACGAAGTTGTTTTTTAAGGTAACAAATAATAATCACTGGGAGCCAAGTCAGGTCTGTAGGGTGGCTGTTCCAAAATATCGAAGCCCACCTTGTGTAGGGCGGCCAGCGCAACGCGGCTCGTGTGAACGGGCGCGTTGTCGTGCAAAAGCAGGACACCTCTGGTCAATTTTTCCCTTCTTTTTTCTTTGATTACTTCTTTCAACCTCTCTAGAATTGACGCATGGTATTCTCCGGTTATGGAAACACCTTTATCTTTATAATCCGTCAACAGGATCCCTTCTGAATCCCAAAAGACTGTCGCCATGATTTAACCAGCCGACTATGACACCTTAAACTTCTTGGGTGGTGGTGTGCCTTTTTTGTGCCATTGCATTGAGTCTTGTTTGGACTCAGGTTCATAATAATGAATCCAAATTTCGTCTCCAGTAACAATTCGACTCAATAGCCCATCCTTGTCTTCACTACAGAGGTCCAAAAATGCGCGAGAACACTCCACGCGGCGTTGTTTTTGAGGTGGTGTGAGCATTCTCGGCACCCATCTTGCGCTGACCTTTGTGATACCAAGATGATCACGGAGAATTTTAAAAATAGTTGTATCCGATATTCCAACTATCTCTGCAAGCTGTGTTTTTTTAGTCTGGCATCTTCCAATACTAATTTTTCAACTTTATATATATATATACACACACACTTATCATTCTTATCATTATTTTCTTCCTTGCTAAAGCTTACATGCAGCAAAATAACCCAACATTGACAAAATCCTTACGCCTCAATAACTCGAATGTCACCATATTAATCATATTTTTTTTATTTATTCGCAGATGGCGAGGCAGCGTGTACAAATTGGTGTGGCGCGAATTGCTGGCTTACCTTACACTATATTACACCATAAATTTTATATACAGATATGCACTCAACGAATATCAACAAAGGTTAGTATTTATTGTAAATTATTAACTAATAAACATCTATTCTAGTTATTCTAGACTGGATAAACATCTATTCTAGTTTATTTTTAGTATAATATTGAAATAATAAATAATTATATATAAAATTAAAATGCCTACAAAATTTATGAATCCGCTTTGTTACTTGTCTGCACACGGTATAGGGCTACGCTCTGAAAACTTTGGAATCGACTAGATCCTGATACCAGGAACTCGCCCTCCTTAAATGTATTCAAGGATCGTCTGAAAATAATCCCTCAGTCCTACCGTTCCTAATTCCATTTTGTGTCCCATTTTCCTTGTTCCCAACCACGTCAAGATTTATAATTAACCTTTTTTTTTGTTTTGTATTATTTATTTGCAGCTTAGCTTTGCTTATTTATATGTTATGACATTTTTTGTTAATTGTTAAACCCTAAGTTTTGTTTTCTTTTTTTTAATTAATGTTTTTTACTGTCATCCACATCACAAAATGCTTATATTTAATCAAATTGACTGGAAGAGATTGCTCATGTAACAAAGTATGTATTTAAAGTCCGCCAAATATATGTATTTAATGTACGTTAAAGTATGCATAAATAAATAAATAAAATGTGTCGTAACACACAGTAAAATGACGTCTTCACTTTTACATCTAATTGTAAGAATTACAATTGCACAACGAAGAACTCTCCAAGCCTCGTTATTCCCACGCTATTATTAAGCGTCATAATGGTATTGAATATAATAAACACTAAATGAATACGTAGTTAATTTGAAGTGTGGTTTAAGTAAGTTTTACTGGAAAGAAATAGTGTATCGTAATTTTTAACTTAAAATATTAAAAGCATTTGTCCGATTAAGAACAATTCGATTCAGACTTGAGTTTTCAAATGTCTGTTTTTTACTTATCAAACATAATAATGGTTGTAAGAAAAACGAATGTTAAGTTGTACAGTCTTGATGTCAACCTATTTATACAGATTTAGTAAATAAAATTACTGGGAAATGGTAAAAAATGTTAATTAAGTGAATCGCTCTTATACCAACATTTTTCAGCGTGTATGTTTCCTTAGGACATATCTTCACTCCGCGGATTCCTCTTTTATGCTGCACGTTTTCAATATTAAGTCTTGTCCAATATTATTACATAAAATCTTTTTCAATATTAAATATCACTGTTAAGATAAATTGACGTAACGTTTAGGATGCGTCTCCACTTACAGCGAGGTATGATCACGTCTTATTACGCGGTGTATACCTTCAAAACTAAAAAACTCGAATATCTTCGTTTTGTTTTTCAAGCGAATTCAATGTAGATTAAAATTAAAATTGAATGCATCGGAGAAAGAAGTTTAAAACTAGCAAAAGAAAGAAAAGTTGTAAATTTTCAAAACTTAAAAGTTTACCTGTTCAGGGTCGAGTTTAGAATTTTAACCCGAATAACAAATACAAACACTTATCCAATGCCGCCGTTTAGTTTTTATTTCGTTCATCTCACTCACTGAGATTGCATTAGAACTAGTCTCACTATAGGCACGCAAGACGCAACAGTGAACTGAGATGCGCCCGAAAACATATGCCGTTTTATTGTAAAGAGGTCCATGGATACATTAAATGTTGCCATGCACAAATCTTGAACGTGTCAATTAGATACAGCCACATCCGATTTTTTTCATAATTTACCTTATAGGTGTGATTCGCCACATTATTCTGAAGCAGAAAATCTAAACGAAAATTCTATTATATATAAAAGTTTATTTATTTTTTATTAAATCTAGACGATTTATTAAAAAATAAATAAACTTTTTCGATATTTAATTTTTTTTATCTTTATATCATTCAAAATTGTATTAAGCTTAATTACCCAACGCATCATATTTCAGTACGTTCCATGAATTTCTAGTTAAATTATATAAAGTAACGTTTAATTGGGAATAGAAAATAAAAGATTAAATTAATTTGACATGTGAACGAAACTTCTGACAGGGCTATACCAATTTGTTACATTGTCGCACTCCGACTGAATGGTTGTGAGAAATATTTAGATAAAACTCATATTTAAAGCTGGAAAATATTTCAAACCAAAATAAACTTGTTTGTAATATTAATGTTTGTGCGGTAATACAAGAACAGATCAAAACTAAGTTACTTTAAAGGAGTAGAAAAGTAGTCTCACAATATTGCGAGCACAAACTCAGGGATTAGTTAATAATTGTAACTTTAAATAAAGTTACAGGAATTTCATGTATAGAATTTAAGCAAGGAATTTTATCTCCTTAAAGTAATATATTGTAATATATTGATATATCTCCTATAAGTAATATATAACCTTCGTTGCGCATAGTAATCGGCTAGTTGGTAGAGGGCCAAAATATAAAAAGAAATACATGCTTGTGTTATATTATTCAAAGGCATTTTTTAATTAATAATTTTATCATTATAATTCATATAACGAACATGAATTTTTGTTTTAAGTACATTTGTTAAATTATTAAAATAAATTTGAAGGAAACATAACGCTGACAACTAAAAACGTTTATTTTGTATCTATGAAAATTAAAAGCAATCTCAAATTACATGTCGTTTCTCCCTATCCGTAGAAGTAAACAAACGTTGTAGCAGAAATGTTCCAAGTTTTCAATTCCTAATTATTACAAAATAAAACTAATTAAAATAAATAATAAAACTGTCAAACGGTTTTCTGAAAAGTTTCGGTCTCATGCCAAAATTTGAAATGGTTAAATCAAAAAATATTTTAGATTTTCAAATAAATTATTTTGAAGTGTCTTGTTTCGTATTCCGTTATACTTGTGCTTTAAATCGAATATTATTATACTTATCGTATATGAGCCTATATTTTCAAACTATGAAAAATTATGAAGGCGAGTGAAAAACCGCAATAATTTTAATTGGTCCATGTAAACTGAGCATTGGTGAAAATTTTATAACCGTGCAGAATCAATGCATAACCAACTGTACTGATAACTGGTATAGCTACAGTATTAAACCAACAATAATCGGAATAACTAAAGCATATGATATTTAATAATATAACGTACACGTCCTATGAAAATCGATTCTGCAAGTAATCGGAGCGTCTCTGGCTCCCTCTCACCCATCCGAACGTTACGAGATAAGAAGCGCTAACGAATCGGTGGAGAGTCGTTGTCGGTTGACCTTTTCCGACGAACGTCGGCAAAAGCCGATAGGGCTTTTGGCTTCAAAAGAAATTGTTCGTTGCGTTGCGCTTCATGGGGAGTACGAATGTTTATAAATACAAAGTTATGGAGACGGATGAATACAGTACGTTGTATAAAATTAAGATGAATCTTTTGAAGAAGGCTTAAATTTAAAAATACTTTCCTACATAAATACGTAAGGAAAAAATTAAGCGAGGAAACTCGGTAGACACTGTAAGATCAAAATGAGATAATTTTTGGAAGAGATAGAATGTTATTATTTTTGTATTTTATCATAGCCGTATCGACATTAAATTTATTTTAATTTTTCGTTCGTAAATTTTGTGTTTCATTTAGAGTACACTATCTGCTTTATGTAGCCAACATTCTGCGGTGTTTCCGGTCATGCGATCGGTGCATATTTGATTTCTTCTTGAACGCTGCGCCCGAAGTTGACACTTTTTTCGGCTCAGGATATTTGCAACGTGTGTAAAAATACCTCATTAATGTTATCATTGTTTTTGTATTAAGAATAATGATAAATGATATTTAATTGCAATAAATTTGGTAAAAATAATTTTTTTCAATGATCGAAATCGAAAGTAATATTGTGTTATAAAATTTGCGGCTAAACACCGAAACATAGATTGTCAACCAACCAGAATGCATGACTTCAAAATGCACCACATTGATCATAATGTACTAGTATGGCCAACTTCAAGTAATCCTCTATGGAAGATAGTGCATTCCCGTAAATTGAATTCCATAAACAATATTTATCTGTCCCTATAGAGAGATGAAGTGTGTGAAAGAGATAGAATCTGCCGTTTTCGATTTAATTGTTTGTCCGGGCATCGTCTTGTCACGGAATTTACATATTACACGACTAAGTGTTTTAACGCAAAGCTTTGCGTGGCTGCAATAAGAGAAATTTTTTTAAAAGATGTTTCCCTATTTATCCGATACATATGAAATAATTTTAAACATTTAAAAAAAATTAAATACCATGTTAACTTTACGAATCAGCTTTTCTTTATAATAACCATTTTATCAATTTCTTATTTCAACGTTAAGTTTGGTATATAGTTTAGCAAAAATGCGGGCCACATTTTTTTTTAGTAAATATACGTGAGAAACGACATATATGTAATTTGTCATGTGTATTCATTTATTCATTAAAAAATGTCCTAGTCACATTTTTGCCGAAAATACGTGGCGAACCTTATTAAGGTTATGTGAAAAATTATATACCTGGGTCGTTTTGTATCCGAGGCCGATCATTTATTGCACGGTTTGTTTCCACTTTATAGGCTTCTTACTTTGTCACTATTAACTAAAGAATTAAAAATGAGTGTTTTTGTTGATATTAATTGAGATTCACGAAAATAGTAAAAAATACTTAACAAAGAAACATGGAAGTATTCATTGAGCATAGTTTTTTTATAATAAAATAATTGCGATCGAGATTTATTTTTTTAAGAATGTACATTCTTAGTGGAATTCCCATTTTCGCTAAACTGAAGTAGTTTCTGACTTCTTCGAAGGGAATTCTAAGGGGCTCATTTCTAGGATTACGATACGACTGAAACATTCCAGATTTTGAGCACGCACATCTACAAAACTAGTTATTGTAGGTCAGTAACAATTCTGACATTAAATACATTGTATAATTCAATTTGTTGTAAAGCAATTAGAGTATCGTTACACAGTTTAATATCATTTCATACCAGTTTGTATGTAATATTCGTTAAAAATTATGACATTAAATAGATTGTATAATTCAATTTGTTATAAAGTAAATCGAGTATCATTACACAGTTTAATATAATTTCATACCATTTTGTATGTAATATTCGTTAAAAATTATGACATTAAATAGATTGTATAGTTCAATTTGTTATAAAGCAGATTAAGTATCAATACACAATTTAATATAATTTCAAACCATTTTGTATGTAATGTTTGTTAAAAATTATGGCGTTAAATAGATTATATAGTTCAATTTATTATAAAGCAAATCTAGTATCGTTACACAGTTTAATATAATATCATACCATTTTGTATGTCATCTTTCCCTAAGCACGTAAAAAAGTTCGTTTTGCTGAGCGTATAAAAAAGACAAATAAAAAAGTCCATAGTCAGTAGCGTGCATACGTAACATGCCGTTATACATATTGCGATGTGATTCGTGTTTGTCATCTTCTGTCCTTATTTTCATGGACTCACTCCTGGATCTACTTTCATCTTTTGATGAAAATATGAAACAAATTGAATCGTAAGCACGTATCAAATGGGCGCATATATATATATATATATATATATATATATATATATATATATATATATATATATATATATATGGGCATGTATGTACGTGCGTACCTACGTAAGTGAGATTTCAAAGGCTTTCGATTGGAAGAAAGTATTGGACTGTCGATTTTTGTTACTTGACTGTTTTTTATTTCATTTCTTTCATGTTCCTCTTAATTAATCGTTCTTCTTTCTTTTTCTCCTGACATATCGAAATATATTTGTTTTGTTTCTGCCTCGTAAACTTATAGTTAATATTTTATTATGTATATCTCATGTAACTTTATAAATACGTTGTAGTTTTGATTGATTGGAAGGTATTCTCCTGTGGCAATTAGCTCAAAAGACGGTTCATATTCATAATGTGAAGAGAATCGGTTTGTTTCTTTTTTTTAACGATTTTGTGTGAAAACGTAAACAAAAACAAACAAACCGATTCTCTTCTTGTTTATAAATAAATGTGAAGAGAATCGGTTTGTTTGTTTGTTTTTTTTTTACATTCTCACACAACATTGTCTTATACCATTTGTACAAAATATTGACTATTGCATTGCAATAGGGTATTTGACTGATCTCGATATTTTTTGTAAAAATTTTTTAAAACTGTAGAGTAGGTTTCAAAAAGCCTTATGAAAAAATAATGCATATAACAAACAATTAATCCAAACTTTTAAATAGGAAAAAGTGTATATTTTATTGTTTATTAAAAAGTTATTGTGAATTTAGTTTCCACACAAAAAATGAGAAAATTAAAATATGCAATATATAATTTAAACGTAATATTTAACTAGATACTAAACATATTTAATAAACTCCCTTTTAATGAATGCTAAATAATTGGCCAGTGGACGTCATAAGCCAGTTGTGTTTTGTATGGGTCGTTTTCGTGCGAACAGTAGTTCGTCAGTTTTTAAGTCGTTATAACTTTGTAATAAAATTATCTATTAATATTATAATTATTAAATTTATCTATCTATTAGTATCCTAACTGACATAGTAATAGTTTTGCGGATTTGTGATGAAGGTAGTTGGAGCACGCCAAATAAATTTTTGAATGATAATATTTAAATCATTATGTCTATATTAAAATCACGTCCAGGGTATATATTCACACAGAAAATTATTTGATTTCTAAAGCATTATAGAAATATCAAAATAATCTATGAAGGATTTATAGACGACATTAAATTTCCACTTTGCCAGCTGAGATGTTAATCGCAAAGAAGACCTAGGTCTTCTCCAACGAGAAAAAGAGATCAGATAGCCAGAATCCAACAAGAAAATTTTTGAAATGGGTCTCTGATTCACAACCCTTATATAATTATTGATTAAGAGACTCACTTTTGAACCTATCGATAATTCAGACCAAGATCAGCTTTAATATTATGATAAAGGCTAGAAGAGGGATCTGAGTGGACGTAAATTTGTTGGTAATTTGCGTAAAAGTAATGATTGATATTATATGTACAGGTAGGTTAATACAAGCGTTTTTGTTGCAAAATTGGGCCACACAGTTTTGAACTAGATTAAACCAGCGTTCCACAGTCTACAAGTATAACAAAAAATGTGTATAGTATTCGTATACCTGAATCTCCGCATCAAACTGAGTAGAAAATATTATATGGAAATTCTCAAACGCTTCTGAAAAAAATACTATCAAGGTAATAATTTACAAATTTATTAACAGAAACGCGCATCAAAAATACTCGCATTCATGGGTATAAATTTATTACCGTATAGTTAAATTGATGCATATAAGTTTATTACTATTCAAATTGACGCGTAACAGTTTATTATTTCATACTCAAATTGATGCGTATTAGTTTATAACTGTATACTCAAATTGATATGTATAAGATTATTACTGTATACTCTAATTTATGCCTATAAGTTTATTACTGTACACTTAAATTGATGCGTAAAAGTTTATTACTCTATACTCAAATTTATATGTATAAGATTATTACTGTATACGCAAATTGATACGTATAGTTTACTTCTGTATGAAGACGCGTTCGTAGAAGCGTTACTAATAATTTTTTAGGTTTTGACGGTTATGCCTTTAGAGAACGATTCGATTCGCACAAAGTACTGTATTTAAAACGAGTGTGACCTTACGTTGAATTCAATTTGTTTAACGGCCTCACGGTATCTCTTTTCTGTCTGGTATCAAAATTCACACACAACACACAGTAGCACGAGTAACTGAACAAAATATCTTCGACGCGTTAATTAAATTATTGTTTACAAGCTACTAAAACGGTCCATCAAAACAATTAATTTAACATTGCCTGGATGTAGTCTTTAGACCTACCTATAGACCGTAGTACAGAAAATGAACACGAAGATCGCACCCAATTATACTAAGATCAAGTAAAAAAGGTTATTATTGTTGTATTTATTGAAAAACCGACTTTAATTGCACATAACTAGCATAAATTAAAAATATTTATCTATACTAATATATAAAAGTTTGTTGATTTTACTTGGAACCTTGATTGAAACCTTGGGCTTGAAACCCACTCACAGCTTCTGCCGGTGCTATTTGTTCTTCTCACGTAAGTAGACCGCGTTCGAAATAAATTTGCTCTTGCAAACGTCATTCGTTATTAACTTTACATACAAAGGCGTGGTAAGATCTTGGTGTTTAATAGCACCATAGGAAATATTAACTGTCAAAATTGCTTCACCAAAGGTGAACATGCAATCTAAATTCTTTAATGAATTCATGTTGATTCGTATTATCATTCTGTTGTATGCTAAATTAAATGTGAGGTTGTAATGCTAAATACTAATAAGCGAAAGGTCATCCGACAGTTGGAGAATATCATTAACTTCAAGGAAATGTTTGACGCCTTAAACGGTCTCGCGTTTGCTAATTTCCGACGACCTTAAATGATTTTATTTATTTACAAAAACGTATAACCTAGCGCACCTCGCATTTGTTTGTCGTTGCTTTGTGAATGTATGTTTTTTCTATATGTGAACCCAAATTAATCAATAAAGTCGAATAACAATAAAATTTAGTATTAAAATAACTTAAAACAGCACTTCTAAAAGGCTCATTCTGTCCTATATTTACTATTGTATTATGTTATTCATCGATTAGCGTAAACGTTACGGAATTATTAGTTTATAAGCAAACATCCGCTTGTTGTATCATTAATGGAACCTTCATTTTGACAGCTATGTACTTTAACATGGCGCAATGTACTTTACCAAGTTTATTTAATTTTATCTTTCGGTATTAGTAAATTTAGCCTTACTAGTCGAATTAATTGGGCCAACTAGAAGGTAAAACGTTTAATTTTTATAGTTAATGACATTTTTAGTACTTAGTTTAATACATATAAATTATATATTAAATTATTTACTAACAAACGTTATTATACACTCTCGGAAAAAGTATTTTGTATTTTCAGAAACGCTTATAAAATCCATATTCGAATATTGAGGATGTCTCGATTCCATCTACTTTACAAAATAGTACTTCTATAAAATACTATCGACTTCTAAAGAAATAACAAAATTTCGATATTGTAAGTGGCACGAAATCTTTAAATCTTACTTGACGCGCATTAAAGTATCTTGTCATACATAGATAGGATATAGAAATGACATCATCGACGAAGTAGTTTCGTCCTTTTCTTTCTGCTCGATAATTATATGATTCTATTATTTTCTCTATAGCCACCGACTTTAACGAAAAATAAAGGCAAAGTTAAAGCAAGTGCGATATAACATGCCGATTTTAAAGCAACAATTGATTTAATGCATTAGCTAATGTGTACGTTAAGTAAAGTTCATCAGAATTGCAAGTTTGCAAAGTTTCAATCTCTATACAACTAGAAGTGTGCGGAAATAGACTTCACCTATTTGTAAACATACATAGTTACGTTTAAGTGACGCTCATAAAAGCTCTTGTTAAAAAATAAACGAAATTAGATAGAATCCGTAAATATTGTGTGGCTCATATGTTTGTCGTTGTAGATACCATACAATTACGAGTTGTCGATACCATACAATTAAATAGGTTGGCGTTACGGTGGCAAAGTTAGTAGACTTAGACAAAATATCAAAATAACTTTCAACGGTAACAGAGTTGGGACTTTTCACAGCCTTACAATTTCTGTAATTTTAGACCTGAGTACATGAATTAAATTTTTAAAATAGGTGCTTCACGTGGAGGTCTCGATTAATATATAGCAAAACATTAATTTTTGTTAAATGTCTTTTCCATATACGTGGTCCAATCTAGAATGTTTGTGTATACCGTCCCGTGGAGGGTCGATAAAGAAGCTTTTCAAAATTAAAGAGAGCTTTCTTGTGTATTCGTAATTTTTAAATAATAAAGAATATTAAGCTTTAAATTACCGTGCAATGACCCTCGTCTACCAATCTCTACACAGTCTCCATCTTTTTTTCATAGCGAAACACGGCATACAAATCGTATGAAATTCAACTAAACTTTTTTAAAAATTGACAGTTGAAACTTACTAATAATTTATAATTATTAAGTCTCACAGTTAAATGAAACTACGTGATGTAGTATTACTTCTACTTTTTTTAATTTCTTTACCACGACTTACGTTTTTTTTGTATTACAACATCTCCAGGTGGGATATTAGCAAAGAATGAATTTCTACAAAATTAACGCCAAATATATTCAATTATTAATTCTACTATATAATTTATTAAATGTAAAGTGTTTAGTACAATTATAACATACTCTACATAAATTAGTTTAAGTTTAAGTTGTAAGACCTCAAAATGATACACATTGATTGAAATATTGAATATATTTGGCGTTAATTTTTTAGAAATGTATTATTCACAATTAAATGAAACTACGTGATGTAGTATTACTTCTACTTTCTTTAATTTCTTTACCACGACCTAGATTTTGTTGTATTACAACATTTCTAGGTGGGATATTAGCAAAGAATGAATTTCTACAAAATTAACGCCAAATATATTCAATTATTAATTCTACTATATAATTTATTAAATGTAAAGCGTTTAGTACAATTATAACATACTCTACATAAATTAGTTTAAGTTTAAGTTGTAAGACCTCAAAATGATACACATTGATTGAAATATTGAATATATTTGGCGTTAATTTTGTAGAAATTTATTATTCACAATCAAATGAAACTACGTGATGTAGTATTACTTCTACTTTCTTTAATTTCTTTACCACGACCTAGGTTTCGTTGTATTACATCTTCAGTTGGGTCATCTTTGCTAATAGCCCACCTGAAGACGTTGTAATACAACGAAACCTAGGTCGTGGTAAAGAACTTAAAGAAAGTAGAAATAATACTACATCACGTAGTTTCATTTAATTGTAATTATGATCACATTGTTAGCTGGCGCAAAAGTACACGTGGAGTTCAAAGTTTACTAATAATGTTGTAGATGATGCTGCTTTACTTTTATAAATATATATATATATATATATATATATATATATATATATATGTATATATGTATATATGTATATATGTATATATATATATATATATATATATATATATATGTATATATGTATATATATATATATATATATGTATATATGTATATATATATATATATATATATATATATATATATATATATATATCGTAAAAACCAATAAACCGGTAAGTCGATCATGAGGAAAAACCAATTGAGATAAGTAATAAACTGGGGCGTAAAGGTAAACTGCAATCATGTGAACATTAACCCTTTGGAACCAATGATTTTTTCTATAAAATTGCAGCACTTTGTATTTTCATGCGGGACATTTTAGGGGTAACATAAATTTTGAAGTATTCCATCGGGCGCTAATGCAGATAAGAAAACATTGGTTTCAAAATAAAACATTGGTTACCTGCAGTACCCTTTGTTAAACAGAAGAATAAGACTGTGCTTGTAATTCTAATTACTTATATTGCAAAAAAATCTTTGCTTCCGCAGTTCATTCAAATACTCATAAATACGAGAGAAGCGCTATAGCGCTTCTGATATTTTTGGATATGCATGGAGAAGGCGCAGTCGCGTCGAGCGGTACTCAAAGGGTTAATTTAGTTTTGTATATGAATGCTGGTTTCAAATATTATTAAATATTCAATAACATTCAAGTCTAACGTTACAACCCGGAGGTATGTTGTAATGATTAAGCTAACTATATTATTATCTCCACGTGATCGATTCGCGAGTTTCAATAAGAATATTCTTTCGCAGAAGGTTGCGCGTACTATGTAATTATATAATCCACCTTGTTGCATATATTCTGATGGATAAATAAATAATACAAACTTCATGTCTATGCGCGTCGTTCTTCGTTATATACTTGAGAGTGTGTCTATAATATGACCCCATTGAAGATTTTAGTATTACTATGCCGTTGTCCGGACGAGACCCTTACTTTTTTTTAATTTTTATTTATTTACTCATTTTTTTTATTTACACAATTTCTTTGTCCAAAAAGCCAGGAATATTATCCAGCCATATCCTAGAGGAAAAATACGCTCTGACTTTTTTTTATAAAATCAGGATTTTTTAACCAGCCGCGACTGGGATTGTAATTTTATCCGCAGTAACCATACACACGACGTCCGATGTGCAGTGTGCATTTCGATGTTTAACCTTTGTATTAACGCTGAAATAGTGTGTCTCAACGTCAGAGTGATATTCAAAATATTTTCTATTGATTATAACTGTCTTATTTTGTACTTGCTAACCGGTTTGCTACACAAGATCCTATAGAATTTTGACGATCACATTACACATTAGCTTTTTATTTATAAGTTTTCTCTTACTAATTGCTTAAATTTAATTTTAGTTAACATAAACCGTTCATTATTGATCGATCTCGCATATGGAAATTCGTGTATTCAAAGTTACGTTTTGCCATAGCAATTAAATTTAATTTAATAATGAACTGTTCTAGGTCATATTTCTTGTTTCGTTGCCTACTGTATTTATAGGCCATAATTTACTTGAGAAATCCAAACGATCGCGGATGGAAATTCCGTAATAATAACTGCCAGGTTTTTCCTTAGACACGTTTCTTCTATACCTCCCTTTTGTACTGTTTGAGCAAAGATCTCCTTCGCCGTAAGATGTTGAATAACTGAAAATTTCGTAGCCATATTAATATGCGAGGCAAAACTCGTCGGAAAAACAAGTGTTTTACGACGTCATTGTTCTACGCATGTGTGTGCCTATTAAGATATAAATAACCGAATGGCTAAAGTCAAACCTGTGTAATATGCTAGTACTCTTTGAAAACAGCTTGAATGAAAATTTGTATATAATTTTATTGTTAATAAGACAAAGCCGTGTGATGCGACACGATGTTGAGATGTTAACTTGTTTATTTTGTATTAACATTTACGCACGATGGCTATATCTGAAAACCGAAAAGAATAAATTTCCTGGTAAAAGCAGCGATTGCGTCAGATGTTGTTGAATCAGATCCTGTCAGAGAATAATATTGAATCTTGAGAAGAGGCCCACGCGGACATAAAAAAATATTAAAAATAAAAAATAATAAAGTATGGCTAGGTCTGTAAACCGCAAACTGTATTATAAGATAACGCAGATTAAATTAATTTTATGTGTAGCATTAAGAATTTTCTTCATGCAGCATTGGCGAGTTGAGCATTAAATTTTGTCAAAATGAATTTTTCCGCATTACTTTTTCCAAATGATTGGTCACAGTTTGGAATGTTAAATTATTTTTATTGATACAGGTAGCAGATTTTTAAAATTTTAGCTCGTGGTTTTTCGTAAATTGTAAATTTTAGGACAATAGCTATAGGAAAGAAATAGTTCTAAAAAATTTTCTCTATATGTACGGGTATTGAAAAATGTAGTATCTATGCGTACAGGTATTGAAAAATGTAGTATCTATATGTACAGGTATTGAAAAATGTAGTATCTATGTCTATACGTATTGAAAAATGTAGTATCTAAACGTACAGGTATTGAAAAATGTAGTATCTATATGTACAGGTATTGAAAAATGTAGTATCTATGCATACAGGTATTGAAAAATGTAGTATCTATATGTACAGGTATTGAAAAATGTAGTATCCATGCGTACAGGTATTGAAAAATGTAGTATCTATATGTACAGGTATTGAAAAATGTAGTATCTATGTGTATATGTATTGAAAAATGTAGTATCTATGCGTACAGGTATTGAAAAATGTAGTATCTATATGTACAGGTATTGAAAAATGTAGTATCTATGCGTACAGGTATTAAAAAATGTAGTATCTATATGTACAGGTATTGAAAAATGTAGTATCTATGCGTACAGGTATTGAAAAATGTAGTATCTATGCGAACAGGTATTGAAAAATGGAGTATCTATATGTAAAGGTTTGAAAAATGTAGTATCTATGTGTATACGTATTGAAAAATGTAGTCTCTATGTGTATACGTATTGAAAAATGCAGTATCTATGCGTACAGGTATTGAAAAATGTAGTATCTATATGTACAGGTATTGAAAAATGTAGTATCTATATGTACAGGTATTGAAAAATGTAGTATCTACGCGTACAGGTATTGAAAAATGTAGTATCTATGTGTACACGCATTTTGACGGCAATTTGAAAAGTGTAGACGGAACAAAAGGTTTTCGGAGTTTTCGTCTATATTTTGAGAATTTAGAACAAGTTAGCACAAAATGGTTTTTGACACATACATTGTTGAAATGCTATATAACTGAAAAACCGAGAAATTAAATGTAGTCTATTTCTTAGTCTATGTCTTGTTTAGCCTTTAAAAGCAAGTTGAGAAGTAGGTTTTTTTTCTTTCTTTACATTATTTCTAGCCACATTATTCCCCAACTCAGTCCGTTTGTTTGTCGAATCATTAGGTAGTTTTGAGTAGCAAAAGCTCACGAAACAGGACCTGCAATATAATTTTATTTATTTATTTATTAAAAAAGGCACACACCACAAAATTCCGTACAACGGAGACGAGGATGATGAAATTGATAGTAGATATCACGATGCTTAACATGGTGAGGAGCAATTCTATCCTTGACGGTTTTAAAATTCTGAGTTGATATATGGCGACGTTATGAAGAGGCCAGAAGATCACACGACTCATGTTGATGTTTAGAATCGTGTGGTTCTACACATAAAAAACGGCTCGAAAAAGCGAAGAAAATCATCTTTAACTTAGACATTTGTTACGAACAACGACCTAGACAAAATATAAGTAGACGACTCGATAATTCGGAAGAGACCCGTTTGCAAATTAAATGACAAAAGGCTAGGCCGCTGGTTACCCAAAGCGTGGAACATGTAAGCAACCAAAAATACAGTTAGCTTTAATTTATCTCTTTCGCATAATATTTCCAAAATGTCAATTGTGATAGTATATGCAATCCAAAATACAAAGTATACGCGAGAAGAATTGCGAATAGGAGGTGGCCAATAAAAACATTTTATTTCTACTTATTCAGTAATGGAAATATGATAATTCCTTACAAATTGTGTCAATGATTTTCCTTTCAATTCACCATACATCGGTGACTTGTCATGGATATGACTATAATATCATGACTCATCAACCTCGTGAGTCTTAATATAAGACAATGAAAAGTTAAATACCCTACTTTAGCTTACTGTTTGTTAGTTGTTTTTAGATATGCTAATTGTAATCTATACTGTGCCGAAAAATGTTTTTACACTGAGGAAGACAGACATATCAACATTAAGAAGAAAACAACATGTCACACATATATCAACGTTAACGAGAAAACAACATAAACGAGTGATACATTTTGAGAACGGTCTGCTCGATTTAATTTTTGCATCAAGTGCCGTCAGTATAAGAAGTTCTAATACGTTCGCGGATATAGGTATCGTCCATAAATACCTGATTTCAATATTTTATGGTAATATTGTTTCCTACCGTTCATGATCCGCACAAGTTGCTGAGACGGAAGAGGAAAATAATAACCCACTAAAATATTAACCTAATGATGAAGTTCTGAACCATATTATTTTGTTTCGCCAACGAAAGAGTTAAGATCGAAAAGGTGAGGCGTAATTAGAATTTAAATTATCTTTAAAATGTTCTATTCTGAAATAATTTAAACTCTAATTATAAGAGAGCTTTTAATTTTTTTTTAATTAAAAAATCAATATATCAATGACGTTTGGTTCGGAGGTAACGTAACTTACCTATATATTATTTATTGCACATAGTCGGATTAAACTTTTTTTAGTAAAAAAACTAAATAATTAAATTTTACTTAGCAAGTTGTTATATCAAGTAAACATGAAAATGTGTGTTTACGCGAGACGGTAACCACGCTATTCGTAATTTAATTTCTTTTCTTTTTCAAAATGTCAGAAAGGCAAAAATAAAGTGACAAATATTATTTTACGTCAGATAAAGAATTTTTTTGAAGAACGAATGATGCATTACATTTGCATTCAATTAAATGAAACTACGTGATGTAGTATTATTTCTACTTTCTTTAATTTCTTTACCACGACCTAGATTTCGTTGTATTACAACATCTTCAGGTGGGCTATTAGCAAAGATTCCCCACCTGAAGATGTTGTAATACAACGAAACCTAGCTCGTGGTAAAGACCTTAAAGAAAATAGAAATAATACTACATCACGTAGTTTCATTTAATTGTGAACAATGAATTTCACTTCACAAAATTAACGCCAAATATATTCAATATTAGCATTCAAGGTAATCAATTTATTAATTATTGTTATGTTATAGTCATGTGAAGTTGGAAACATTATATTTACAAAACACGACTAATATGGCTGAAAATATTTCAATTTGATTTATATGATTTAACATTAGGAAAAATATTGAAATGTGTATCGAGCGGGTATTTTAAATATTTACACGTTAAATGAACCAAGCTCCATACAGTTATCAGGTTTAATTTATTGTGGTAATATAAATATTTGACGAATGCCCTAACAATTAGAAATTTGTAAACAATGCGCTGCCCCTTACGCTACCTATGGTAAGGCGCATGAACACGTTTACAGTTAAAATTAACAGTTTTAGTCAACAGTTAACTGACGCCAACGTTAACAGGTGTTAACTTTTATCGTGATTAACCTAAACGCCCACCTCTAGTTGAGATACATCGTCGTGTGTTATAAAAGAACTGCCGGCAACGCACTTCTGACGTGACGCCGTCAAAAGATTGAACCGACACGCTATCGATGCTCGTTGCCGCACACTATCACACTTGACATTGAATTACTTTCAGAGCACGCATTGTCGGTCGGTGGCTTACGACTGGTTGAAACAATCGTGTGCAATACATTAAACAAATGCATACCGATACGGTGGTTGAGTCCACGTAACCGGTTCTCGGTTCGAATCGCACCATTATTGATATAATTTAATTTCGATTTCATTATATTGTGAATTTACATAAAATAATGTTATCTCGCTGCGTTTTTATATTAAGTAAATTACTTGAAACATGTAATTAATAAACGTTTTTCGTTTGTGTTATGAACAAGTGATTTGTAAAAAAACTTTTTGCCTGTTTGTCTGGGTTCAGTGTTATCCGTTGATTGCATATTTTATCTATACAAAATCCTATTGAAATTATAGAATTTCATGTCAAATTGGGAAATAAATTTTAATTTAAGTTGATATAAAGGATTAAACATATATTTATCTCTGGAAAGTTGTCGTTTAGTGGTCAGGTGAGTATCGTCGCTTCTTTACCATTGATTTTGTATGAAAATATTACCACAACTATTAATTACTGACAATTTACTGTATATCTTACTATCACTTACAACTAAATAAATCAAGCAAGTAGTCCGAAAGAGTTAAGTAAAAGATATATATATATATATATATATATATATATATATATATATATATATATATATATATATATATATATATATATATGCAAAATGGATTGGTTTTGTTAAGGGATTGTCGAACCAGGACGTGCTTTAGGCTAATTTTAATTATTCAAACTGATGTAATGTTTGCAGTTACTTCAAAATTGGAATTGAAATTTATTATCACGTAGATGTTAAGAAAAAATACAAGGACAAAAAGAACTTTTAACAATATATAATGTTATATTTTAATAGAAGTATGTACGTGTGTTACCGTATCCAAATATTTAGAACAATTTTCTTTCGTGCTATAAATTTTTTATTGTACAAGTGTCAGAATCAAGCGGAAGCACAGATGTAGAGAATATCCAGGTCAATCCGAAACACCCTATGTATGTTCAGCGATTTTGGATAGTTTCTGAGTTATATATTTCTTGTGTTTTCTGACCAAACTCATAGACTAAATACAAAATGAGACTTTGTAACATGAATAATTATGATAGAAACTTGATTTCTTTTTTCTTAACTATGTGACTAACTAACCTATTCGGAATCAAAATATTTACTTACATAAAACCATCTTAAATTACATCTTAAAACGGCGACAAAAAATTAACAGAAACACTAGATATTCTAAACACCATATTTAACTTAATTTTTGACATCATTTAAAAAAAGTTTACATAAGTTTTTTTCCAGAATATACTTCAAAAACCTTATTTCATCTACTTTTTAACTGAGTAATATAATTTTTGTTTCATTGCTACCTTTGCAGCGTGACTCTGAAAATGGACCCAAGATGTAGTAAGTGAAAATTTTTAATTCTTGTTTCTAACTAAGGAAATCATTAAAAATAAATAAAAATTATTAAAATAAATAAAATTAGTCAGAACTGAATATAATTTAAAAAGTTACATAAGTTTTTCAAATTACGTAAATAAAAGTCTGTAAATAAATATATATATTTCGAATAAAGAAGGCCAGCCTTTTCATTAAATTATTTAGTTAAGGAAAAAAAATCGAATTTCTGTCAAAATTATTCACGTCACAAATAAACATTTTGTCTTCAATATATACTTCAAAAATTTTTAACCCAAAACCCATTAAAAATCGCTGAAGATACATAGTGGTGTTTCGGATAGGCCTTGATATTCCCTACCTCTTTATGCTTCCTCTTGGCACGATTTATTTGGGCACATGTATATGAGATATTCCACCTGTGAAAAGGCAAAATTGCACCACTGCGATGGATTGTCGCAAAGTTTTTCAACTTTCAGAGGATACATTTTAAAAGCCGACATCTACTATTACTTCATAAGCACATTGAATCGCAAAAATAATAAATGAGAGAAAAAAAACAACAGAAAATTGTTATCAGAAAATCAAAATCGGTGATAAAGCCACGTACTACATCCGAATAATAACAAACACAACTGCGCTGCGATCAGCAAATAGCGTGCTATAAACGTACAACATCCACAAAACCACCACCTAGATTGCGATCGGAAAATTGCGGCTTACAATGTACATCAACAGATTAACAAACACAACTACGTCGCTATCAGCAAATTGCTTGCTACAACGTACATCATTCGCAGAGTAACAAACACAACTGCGCTGCGATCAGCCAATTGCATGCTGCAACGTACAATATCGACAGAATAACAAAAACAACTACGTTGCTATCAGTAACTTGCTTGCTATGACGTACAACATCCGCAGAATAACCACACAACTACGTTACGATCAGCAAATTGCTTGCTACAACTTACAACATTCGCAAAGTAACAAACACAACTACGTTGCGATCGCAAATTACAACACCATACAGCATACTCAGTTTAAGAGGGATTGTTGTGTGACATCAGTGAAAAGAAGTGCAGATGAAATTCATTCTTATCCATGTATTTTTAATTTAGATAATTTTGTGTTGAAAAATAATTTTATCTAAAAATAAAATAGCAACTTCTTTTGTAAAAACATTCAAAACAATTGGCTCGTAAAAAAAGAAAAGTTTTAATTAATTCTTCGACAAATGGTTTGATTAAAATAAAATAAAATACCCACAATAAAATACCATAATGAAATTTCGTATTTTAACGAATTCTTAAGATATTTTTTATCTTGTATTTCTAGAGAGTTACAGATTAAAAATAAAATATAAAAAAAATCTAAATTTTGTTTCCATTTGAAACAGTTGTACGGGGTAAAATAATTTTTTATCATAAAATCCATTGATTGCATCTTAGAGTGCAAGAGATTTCCTTTCATTTTGTTTTTTTACTAATCATTCCACAATAATGTGTGTCGGAGTTATTCTCAGTCAAGTGAAAAACTCAGCTCGTAACTCGTAAACATCGAATAACAAATTATGGGCAGTTACGAAAAGGTAAACAAATTCTATAAGAATGCATGATTCAATATTTTTTTTATTTTCTTAATTGTATTTAGAAAAAATTCTAATTGTATTGTATTAGTTTATAATTAAAAGAAAACAGAAACTAATTAATTTTAAAGATATTCAATGCCAGTTTACACGTTTTTTAATATTTTGCAATTGGTTCAGAGCTTTTTATAAATATGGTACGTTTTATCAGGCGTTACCAAACAATTACATCTAACAAGAGCTTTACTCTGCTTCATACAGCGCAACACAGGATAATAAGAATAAAGAAAAAACTGGCAGTGCAATACGACTCAGTGTCCCGACATACCGTCAGTGGTCGAGCGTCTCTCAGCGTCTGTGGTTGTTTCCGATACCTTTTATTGACGCGTTCTAAAACATTCTCAACGCTACGCAAAACACGTCACTCGTGCGAATTGATCGTTTTGAATTTCTTGAGATATGGTCCCATAACTCGATTTTATTATTTAAAAAAAAAGATTACGACTTAATTTATTACATGATTCCATAATTCTGTTTCTTAAATTTTTTTTAAAATGTACACGAGAGCTAAAAATAATTTTCACATCTACCTTGCGTCCTCTAAAACACGTCTTTTAACTACAGATTTACTTCAATTTTTACTAAGATTTACATTCCACGAAAATGTAATTGAAAATGAAAATAATGTCACATTATTTTATTTCAGACCCAAACCGTTTATGTAGGTAAATAGAAAAATGGGTACTTAGCATACGTAAAATTTTACATTTCCAATGTATTAAGATATTGTACCATGACAGTAAAACAAATTAGCAAATAATATGATTATTTACGGATATCTGAAAAAAATCGGTCTGCAGTATCTGCTTTAATTAAAATACAGTCGTTCGCTTAACGTCAAGGTGACGTTAAACGATTAATTTTGTTAAATTTACGAAGCAGCACTTCACCTAATGTAATGAAGTTTTCACAGCGTAATGTTGTTGAGATCTGAGACGATTATATATTCATAAGCGCAGTTCCCTATATTTATTTACTTTTTGAAAACCCCATGCTCAACTTACAAATGTACTCAAAGCTCTATGCATGATACAGTCGTTTACTTAACGTGAAGGTGACGTTAAACGATTAATTTTGTTTAAATTATGAAGCAGCACTTCACACTAATGTAATGAAGTTTTCACAGCGTAATGTTGTTGAGATCTGAGACGATTATATATTCGAAAATACATTCGATATCCTGAAAACTGTAGGAACGGCGTAGACAGTCCTTGTACCTTATAGGCTTTCTAATGATATGACTGAACTGTGAGATGATTATCCATAATCACAACGAGATCCCGCAAAGATGAAACCATTTCAAGGGCAGTTCCTTCCGGCTCATAACTGTCCACGAGAGGGACACGTGAATGGGAGTATGTTATCATTTCACATTTGCTTAAATTGTACATCGATGAAAATTTGTAAAAAAACATGTTGCTGCACCAATACACGTGACTTCCGTCTCCGTGTGCGAATATTTCCTTAATCTCAGACGTCTATTGAGTACGAGTATGTAACCAAACTCGTCCATCAAATGAGCGACCGATTAGATTCCGTAACCAGTTCGCAAATGGTCTTGGTCAATAACGAAAAAAAAAATAATCATCAAGATCTGGCCTAAAATATTATACACGTAATATGTTGGCCTTGAGGCAAGTAATATTTTTTCGTAAACATTTTTTTTCGTATCTTTAATAGTTTAGCCATAATGTAATTGCAACGTTTGAATAAAAAATGGCTCCTCTTCTCATCGCAATAATTAGTAAATTATAATAACAAACCAATAATTTTCATTAGAATGAACTATTTAAAACATTTTATAAAATTATGTATAATTATATATAATTTCAAAAATTTTATAAAATTTAAATTAATTATATTTTAAAATTACTTTTTATCACGTTTTGAGTTCTCATAGTACTAATATGATCTTATTTCAAATACCATTTTGTACACTGTATAGTCCTTTAATTACTTTATTTACCATAACTCATCACTAGTACAGACTTTGTAACGCAATGAAAATTTAATAATTCCTAATATAATTAAATAAGACGGACTACAAACATTATAGCGAATATCTCTAAAACGATGACATCTAGAAACATTATTATAGTTTTCTTACAATCTTTAAGTAGGATTCTATAATTTTTTATAACTAGGTTCAATAGTTTTGGTAATAACGGGAGGGGATGGGGGTGGACCTATCTGTTGCGAATCGTTCAGTACATCTCTGAAGATATACTATCTAAAATGAAAATTATAATTTTGGCATTTTTTTTGCTTTTTCGTTTTTTTTTCAGTATATATCTAAAGACAGGGACGAACATATCTATTGCGAATCGTTCAGAACACCTCTGAAGATATACTACTTAAAATTAATATTTTGCCATCTTTTTTGCTTTTTTTTTCTTTTTTTGTCAATATATCTATAAACATATGGACTAGCTAAAAAAAAGAAATTTTGGAACCCTTATAAGTGGTCTTTTAAAACGATATAAAATGGATTTTAATTTAATTTACAGCACCTGAAATTTTCATGTAATTACTTTTTAAAATTAGCTAATGACACATGTGGTTTATATAATTTATCACTATGCCAAATTTTAAGTATCTGTAAAAACGGCTATGACACACAGAGATACTCGATTGATTTGGCAAGGGTTCCGTTTTTCCTTTTGAGTTACTGAACCTTAAGAATTAATAAAAGTGCATAAAAATTACTAACTCAACTTGTTTGATAGAGTCATATTATTGTTGCTGTAAACTGTGTTAAAGTTTATTGTAGTTACTTTATAACTACAACAATATAAAAATAAAAAGTTGAGCTTATACTAGAATCATATTAAATGACTTACAAATGTTGATGTTATGTTAGAGTAACATAATTCTTAGTTAAATTGAATGAAATAAGTTATTTAATACTAATTATTACAATGAAGTGTCGAGAAATCAATGATTAATCTTCTCGTTCGGATAATGTGAAACAACTTGTATTAAATTACATCCCAAAAGCAGCAATGTTAACACTTAAACTCTGTAGGCAATCACGTTTTAGATGCAAAAGAACTGTGTGTGTGTGCGTCATGTTCACATTACCCAAACTTGCAGTTTGGATAAATATGAACAGGACTTATGCGTACAGTAAAAATACATATTTTAACTACATATTTGAATTTGACTCGTCTCCCGACAACAATATCCCTAATATATTGTTAGTAAACAACGTATGACGCGTTGCGTTTTTTCATCTCTATTAATTGGCTATTTTAACGTATGAAATCAGTAATCGGTTTTGAATGAGCTGTGTCCAGTGTAAACATCACGTGGATCTATTGTTTACACATCCATCTAAACGTGATCGGCTCGAGATCAGCGCTTTTGCCTCATATTTACATATGTATATTATGTTTTTGAATAATTTTGAAGTTTCTCTAATATTGTTTTTTTTACAATAATGAAGAATATTCTATCATCTAGCTATTTTTCTATTCTTGACTCACGTTAACGACGTCTTTCTAAGTCGTGTAAAGTGACGGAAGTGACTAAGGATCTATTTACTTTTTAGATGCAATAATGAAAAATATTTTAACATCTAGCTATTTTTCTATTCTTGACTCACGTTAACAACGTCTTTCTAAGTCATGTAAAGTGACGGAAGTGACTAAGGATCTATTTACTTTTTAGATACAATAATGAAAAATATTTTAACATCTAGCTATTTTTCTATTCTTGACTCACGTTAACAACGTCTTTCTAAGTTGTGTAAAGTGACGGAAGTGACTAAGGATCTATTTACTTTTTAGATACAATAATGAAAAATATTCTATCATCTAGCTGTTTTTCTATTCTTGACTCACGTTAACAACGTCTTTCTAAGTTGTGTAAAGTGACGGAAGTGACTAAGGATCTATTTACTTTTTAGATACAATAATGAAAAATATTCTATCATCTAGCTATTTTTCTATTCTTGACTCACGTTAACAACGTCTTTCTTGGTCACATAGAAAGTGACGGAAGTGACTGAGGATTACATCTATTTACTTTTATTTGATTTATATGACTATTAAGTCAGCGAAATATGCCCGACATTTTTACTTATTGCACAATTTTTAACGACGAGAAATCATTCTGCAACTTAAGGATACTTCTGACCATGTCAGCTTGCATCAGTTTAATCCGCCTAATAGCATCAAGTTTTGTTCTCAAATTATGGCTACCATACAAATATGCCCAAACATTTCTTCTACAAATGTTAACATTGAAGTATTGTCAGCATATGACACAACTCTGTAGATATCTAAATAGTTATAACTATTTACATAGTGCTGAAGTACCGTATTATACATTGACGAAATGTCTTTAAAGTGGGCTAGTGGATATCCCAAAGGTCCATAGGCCAATTGGGTCGCGACGATCAATCACTCACTCCTTCCTTTTAAGCCTAAAATCAATTGTATAATAATGAGAATGCTGATCAATAATCGTACGTTCATACAAATGGAAAAAACATTGTAAATTGGAATTTTAAACATCTAACTCGTCTGAATTTACAAAACCTTAAGCAAAACGCTGTTAGGTATACTCAATATAAAATGTGAAATGAAGTTTTGTTTGGCTTCGTATTTTTTGTTTCAGATTACTCGGCAGTGCGTAGTGACGTAATGACATACTTCGAATTTAAACGCTTCTAATGAACTTACCTATTCCTCTCTGAACACTTGTATTCAACTTGCCCATCCCTCATTCAATACTTGTATTGTACGAGTACTTGCACATTCCTCATTCAATGCTTGTGTTGTACTTGCTCATTCCTCTTTGAACGCTTGTATTGAATTTTTACATTACTCTGGAATGCCTTATGTAGAACTTTCCCATTCCTCTTTAAAAGCTCGTAATAAAGTTGTCTATTCTTCTTCGAACACTATTGTTGAACTTACCGTTTCCTGTTTGAACATTTCATTGAAAGGGCACATACTCTTTGATTTATTTTATTTATTTATGTGTTTTAATGTATACAACTGAGTCATTCACGACGGACTTCTTGCTACGAGAGCAATCTTTTACAACCAGCCCATACTGAAAAAAATCGCATAGCATTTAAATGTAAATAAATTCTAGGTTGCAACGCTCTAATAACCATACTAAATGCATTCATTTTCCTACTCAAACTCTCGATCATCTGAACTGTGTAATATAATAGAAATGTTTACCTATACTTAGAGTAGTTGTAACATTATATCTTTACGTATGCACATGCATACAATTTAACCTCGGCCGATGCTGCGTCAAAGTAGAAGCGATGCGTGCAGACGCGGCTCGAATACTGCGTCCGATGCACTCGCTGATAATGTGGCATTCACTGTAACAATAGTTATTTATCGACATGTATGTATGCATATTATAAATATATATAGGTGTGCCTTTAATTGATTTACAAAGATACTGATAGTACAAAGCAATATTAATTTATTGAATAAGTAACTCGACTTACTTGTAGGTTTTATTCTGTATTAGATTGATGTACATTAAACTCTACCGAATATCATACCAAATAAATTAGAATGACTGTAAACATTACAAACTACTACTACTCCACACCACAGCGGTCTTCTAAATCATATTTTAAATGATAATTTAGCAAAAGAAGACGCCAAAAAGTTATTTATTTAAAAAAGATAACATTGAAGCGTCTTGTATATCGACAAGTCATAGTTAGCACCCAAACGGCAATATAAAAATAGGTTTAAGTATTGCCCATTTTATTTTCCAAGATGAACGCTCAAAATTTTAATTATATAATAATATCTTTATGTGAATAGTTTAAAAATATGAGTAAATTGTAATCCATGATAATTTATTTTTATCGTAATCTTATATGGTTTTTATCAAAAGCCGTATCTACTCAGTACGTTCCGAATTAGTTTTATGCAACTCAAGTACAAAACCAGAATAGCGTAATGTCATGTGCTACCTCATTCTTAAAGATAAGTACAGGATTAAATGTAGAAGTGGACCATGATGTTTTTGGTTTCGGGGACCTATGATTATTAGACCGGAACTACAATACGATTTACAGTGAAATTCGACAAACACAAAACCAAAACTCAAACTTCGTTCTACATCCCGCGTTCCGTTAAGACGTTGTTGGCGTTTCTTAATCAATGTATAATTTATTAAATTGAACGTTACGTATGTACTTCTTATTTTTATCTTTACCTTCCCTTTAATCCGTTTTGATTCCCTTTAATGATATTTTTTGTTAGTAATACGTTTCGTTTTTCCGCCAATGCAATGAGTAACCAACGAAATAAGATGACGACATTTCGTCAATCAATAAACCTCAATTTGATTAAGCGACCGAAGTAACAACATTTACTTATCTGTTGTCTCATGATTCAGTCGGTTGGTTGTTGGCGTTACGCTGGTGTTGTGTTTAATTATGTTGTCATTGATTACTCATCAAAGTATATGATAGTATATCGAAGTAAATGCAACTTGCAACATGAAAGTTTTGAAATTACCGAAATCGTAAAAAGGAATGCAGTTAAACTATATATTTTTTTCTAAATAAACCTATATTAAAAAAAACATTGGTTTGAAGTTAAAAAAAGCAAGTTACCAAACATATTTACTGTATTTTTATGCCTATTGGATGAAAATTGCGATAATCCTTTCCAGAAATTAGTGAGAAGATCGACAGAATCCTGTACAAAATACGAAGATACTATTTTGAAGAAATACTATGTAAATATATATAATACTATGTAAATATATATAATACTATGTAAATATATATAATACTATGTAAATATATATCACATATTTTTAATTTACTCAAAATTTATTCGTATTCTAAACGTATTGTTCTTTAACAACAAAGCAATTCCAGAACAGTGAGAAGTATCCCTGATCTGGTCTATTAATTACTACGTCGCTGGTTCAGCTCGTAGACCAGAAACATTTTTTCCAAATTAAGTATCCAAACATGTAAAATTTAAAATTATGGTCGGTTGATTAAGAATAATGCATTACCGGCACGGTCAGACTTAACTTCCTGTATATAACAAGATTACTTATTTTAAAGATGCTAATTCTAAATTTGATATGCCTAATTAATAGTCTATTTTTAAACGAATTTGTTTCTGATCTCTTTATGGAACGCAGTATTGTCGCAATTTGAGCAATGACGTAATTAGACTAGAGCACAAATAATTCTCATTGGTCCGCAAACAATCTCCTGTTAAAAAATAATATGTTTAGAACAGGTTGATTATTACAAGATTTTTGAGGTAAACTAATAGTATTTGTTTTGTCCTATATAAGATCACGAACCTACTTTAAACTTGAGTTCTCCTTCACAATGAACATCAAGAACACTTAAAAGCACGCATCTTCAATCAGTGTGTACTATTATTTCTTACTTACGGAGCTGAAACTTGAGTAACAAGAAAAGCGGCCCAGCGAAAGTTTGTTGTTGCTCAAAAGGCGATGGAAAGAATGATGGTAGAGATCCCCTTAAAGGGCCGCAAACAAATAGTGGCTTTGGAGACAAAGCAAGATTGCTAGCATTGTAAAGAGAGTGGCGAAACTTAGGCAGTGGGCTCGTCGCGCAAGTCGAAATCGTGGTGCAAAGTTCTCTCGGAGTGGAGACCGTGGGATTACAAGATACAAATTGGTCTGCCGCAAATGCGATGGGAAGATGGTATAAAGGGAGCAGCGGGGTCAAACATGGTTCAGACAGCCCGAAATGGAACCAAGTGGTGCAGATTGAATGAGGTCTACACCAAAATGTTGAGGATGGCTTATAATGATGATGGTATAAGATTACGAAATTAATAAACACATTGGAACAGTACACGCCTTTTATGATAAAAAAAACCATTTCAAATACTTGTCTATTTAATCGGCAGACGCCATTTGTAAAAAATGAAATTTCTAAGTCAATGCTATAAAACAGTCGACATCGATTCCCCCGTCAAAACTACTAAAGGTCCAGAACAGTAAGAAGTATCTCTGATCTGGTCTATTAATTACTATGTCGCTGGTTCAGCTCGTAGACCAGAAACAATTATTTCAAGTGGTGCAGATTGAATGAAATCTACATAAAAATGGTTGAGGATGGCTTATAATGATTATAGCATAAGATCACGAAATTAATAAACAAATTGGAACAGTCCACTCCTTTTATAATAAAAAGATAAAACTTTACTAATGGACTGACGAACAGCATATTTCCGCAAGTTTTCATTTCTTTTAGATAATCAAAATTACAGTTTATAGAGTCACTGTTTGCAGATCTCTAAATGTTTTAAACTTGTTTATAATTATTTAAAAGGTAAGACTTTAGTAATAGAGTGACGAACGACATATTTCCGCAAAGTTTCATTTTTTTTATATAATAAAAATATAGTCCACCGAGTCATTGTTTGCAAATCTCTAAATTTTTTAAATTTGTTTACAATTATTCAAAAGATGGGAGTAAGTCAGTAATGGACGAACGGCACACTTTCGCAAAGTTTCGCTTCTTTTAGGTAATCAGAATAACAGTCTACAGAGTCACTCTTAGCAAATCTCAAAAATTTTTAAACTTGTTTATAACTATTCAAAGGTAAGAATTTAGGAATAGACGGGCGAACGGTACACTTCTGCAAAGTTTCGTTTCTTTTAGGCAATCAAAGTAACAGTCCACAGAGTCACTGTTTTTAAATCTCTAAAATTTTTTGAAACTTGTTTATAATTATTCCAAACATCAGAGTAATAGACGGACGAACGAGACTTCATTCCTGCAAGGTTTCATTCCTTTTCGGTAATAAAATGAATGTCCACCGTCACTGCATGCAATTCTATAAAATTTTTAGAACTTGTTTATAAACGTTCATAAGTAACATTCAATTGATTTAGTAACAGATGGGCGAACTAGACTCTTCGCCACGCTTTGGTACTCCTTCAAGTAATGACAATTATTTTCCACAAAGTCACTGCTTGCAACCTACGAATATTTAAATATTAAAATGTCCCGATAACATTTGTTTCTTATCTAACCAAAAGGTCAACTTGACGCTAACAAGGTAACATGCGAAAATCATTGTTTTTCAAACTTCAACAATGTAAAATGATAATATTGACATTGACTCGGTATAGACAGCATTACCGACCTTCAGGCATTAGCGTTGACATGTGCACGTAAAATGTAATTTTTATCTTTATTTCGTCACGAGAAACGTTTTCCCGTTTTGTGCTTCCCAAAGGATCAACCTTTCTTTTCGTTTATAACCAAAATCAAAGCAGATTAATCGAATAAGCGGCTGCCTAAAATGAAGCACAGTCTTTCATGTAACACTCCAGAAACTAAACATTATATCCTTTAATAGGTCAAGCCGCTGTAACGACAGGTAGGAGATCATAATTTGGAACTTATGATCTCTTCGGCAACCTCGATACGTGAAGGAAAAAGGTTTTGTCAGGACGCACGTTCTATAGTTTATCTCGCCGCATAAATGACGATTCAGTCGTCAAAATAATTGTAAGAAACAAGCCTCGCTGAACAGGCTGGCTCACAATTGTAATATTGTGACTGCGAGTAAATAACTGTGACCACACATCCATACGGCCCATTGTGATACACCTAGCCCGACTGTATGACGCACGTGCCCCGTGTCAATCGTCTGTGTTTATACAGTTTACCTACATAATGGCCTTCCATAATCTAGTATTTATTAACGCCACTTCTTGTTACTGACTAGTGTGTTAAAATTTTTAAGACTTGCGTATTCGCTTTTATTCGTTGGCTCGTCTAGGCTGTCCTTAGTCATTTGTTACGGTGCTGGCTTTGTATTGTAATCGTGGATGCGTTTATAGAGGATATTAGAAGGATTTTTGTATGCGGTAAGAAGCGAGTGAATTGTTGGCTACCTTGAAATATGCAGGAAGCACCTGTTTCTCGCTGGAGTCAGATAGGGCTGTTAGATAAGAGCTTGGCTTCTCGTTCTCGCTTTAAACGATAGAAATATTCTACGTTTCCTAGCCATTCATTATTAAACGTATGCATAAATATTCTACAAGCCACGTATTAAATTTGCAGCACGAATTGCTTTTTTTTCTTACGTTGTATAGTTATATAAAACTACCAGGGTAGACAAGGTTTACTATTAAATGTATGCACAGGACGGTATCTTATTAGCGTCCAAGGTAAGCAATTTTCCTGTTAGAGTTTTATGGGCACAATACACATACGTAAGATTTCTATTTATCTATATCTTCATGCTATTTTTCGCCGATAGCATCGAGGGAACGAATCGGATTCATATTACACGTGCTCGTCGACTATGCACTCTCTATGCGTCGATATGTCTCGGTAAAGATCGATGTAAAATTTCCATTTAGTCCAATTTTCTTTTCCGTAAACTAACTATATCTGATTGCAGATTTAAGGCCACTGTGCGTTTTAAATAAAAATAAATATTCAAGTTAATTTCTTGAATATCGGAAAAGTAATCGTGGAGCAGTCGTACACAGAACCGTGTTAAGTAACTAACAACGGTACCTGTTTGTACTAATAAACGTGAAACATTGCTTATCGCGAAAAAAATCGCGACCACACATATTAAGTTATTTGTTTATTGTGAAAAGTTGTAAATATTTTTGTTAATTAATTTTACTAATAGCAAGTAAATATATTACAAGTAAATATAGCTACAAAAGTCACTTTGACATTATATTCGTATCATTAACATTTTAGAAGTTTTAAAAATAAATTTTAAAATTTCGACGGGGAATTCTGGCGGATACAGCGTTTGCGCATTTGCAAGTGATGCATTTTCTAATCTCAGCAGGCGGAGTCGCAGGTAAAAGTTAGTATATATTTTAACATCTACGCGGTACGTATAATTACATACGAAATAATTCATACATACGTTATACACGATGAAATTCAATATTTATCTACTCTGCTTCGCGTTTGACAATCTGAAGTGAGTGCGAACACTTGATCGTTATGTATTTTGTTTTACATATTCACGTATAATTAATACACGCTAATACGATTCCTTAATACAATTCCCATTCATCTGCATCGATTCTACCTAACACAGAATTGTATCAATGTTTAAAACTGGAATTGATTGGAATGTGTTTTTCTTCATTACAAAAAAAGATTAACATATGCGATAATAATGATAATAATCATGAAAATTTGTTATCATTGCTGTCAGTTTTACAGCAATAATTGTTTAAAATAATAATTCAACAAAAAACGCGTCAGATTATTTATAAAATTTGGTTGCGAAGTTGTGTGTATCTATAGAATTTATTGAGGTAATTTGATCGTAATGAATTGTTCGAAAATTATAATCGGATGCTTGGTACCCAAAATTTCTCTAGATTTTCAAATATACGGTTGGAAAATAGGCTTTTGGAAAACGCGTTCACCGACATCACACTAAAGGGGATGCGCAGAAAAAATTGGTTACCCACCTTATGTTAGGATCTACGTTAACTTTTTTTAATACATAGGGTGAAGAAGTTAAGATACTTTTCGCAAATTTTCCTGCCGGAAATAAACGTACTTATGGATGAAGCGAAATTGAAAGGACTTTTTAAACTCTAATTAGTATTTTCAAGATTACATTTTTCCAAATTAAATCAAATTTGTCGAATAGTGTTGGAAACAATATTATAATGTGTAAATCAGTGACAAGACATGAAGCGACTTGCAGAGTGTTGACTTTTGAATTTACCGACGACTAACTTTCGGTTTATTCAATACTGACGTACTTCATGTGAACTTGTACCCTCTGCGTAAACAGGCGATCGACATATCATTCTCACTCACGACACCCGCTGTGCGATCGCCCCTGCGCAAACCCAACTAACTTTCAGTTTATTCAATATTGACGTAGTTTCTGTGAACTTGTGTCGTCTGCATAAACAGGCGATAGACTTATCATTATGGTTACGACACCCGCTGCGCCATCGCCGCTGAGCAAACCCGGCTGCAGCGGCCGAATGTCGATCGGCGTGTGTGTCTTTGAACCCGGCGGCCTAGCCGGCCGCTTCCAGCGGCACGCGACACCCTCGCGGCATTCCCGCGCGTCGCGCGCGCCCACGGCCGTAACGCGCTCGCTGTAGTTACGTCTTTCGCGCCCGCTCGGCGGACTATGTTTAACGCGCTGTGGAGGCGGCAGTTTATAGTGGTATTTCAAGAATTTACCCGGCTATTCGCAATCTCCTCTACTGTAATGTAGAGGAAGATTATAAATAATGTACAACGCACACGTAGATTAGATACGAGTCGATTAATTACTCCGTAATCGGAAAAAGGAAAGTTTTTTATAAACACAAAATGAAAATTGCAGTTTCTTCACTTTTATGTATTGCGATAACACGGATGTCACTTGGGTAAAAATGTTATTTTTCGTGGACCGCATTGAATATCCATTTCGCACGTTGCGAGTCTTCAAAGTATCGAATAATCTCCCTCCCAAAACCCCGTAACTATGATGTTATGATTAACTGAAACATCTGATATGAGATGAGCTATACTCATTTTATTTTCTTAAAATGGGAAGAGAAAAAGTAACCATTTTAACTATGGCGTTATGATTAATGCGGAAACATCTGATATGAGATGAGCTCTACTCATTTTGTTTTCTCAAAATAAGAAGAGAAAAAGTAAGTTTTACTTAAATATTATAAAGATAATTTAGATTTCGATATCAGACAAGATTCAGATTTCGAAATCAGAGAATCGATACATTTAGTAAAAAAAAGTCGCTGTCGAATTTGAGTAAATTATAGGGAAGACATTGATACTTATATTGTGTTTGACGTTAAACGAAGCTAGTAAATGAATAAATATTTACGTACATCGAGGTTCTTAACAGTTTTTTGAACTGTCTAAAAATTGTATATAATTTTATTCGAAGTCTCGTAAAGCAATACATTTAAAATACGATCTATTTGACCGCGTTTATCAACTGTCAAATTAAAAAGAAAAAAAACTTTTGATTTGAATAAAAAATACGCACAGATTTTAATCGTTTAATTATTGTTTTTTTTATTAGACTTTAATCCTTTTGAGAAGTGTTTTTTATATGTGTCTTTGTTGTAGTGTCACAGTTTTCATGTCTCTTAACTTAGCACATTCCCAAAATTTAATTAAACCCAAAAATACGCCGAAATAGAGCAAAAACTGTCAAAGTGGAAAAATAATTTTTGACCAGCAGCCACTGGACGAGACGAGACTTCCTTGAAGGAACAACGCTAACGATAAGAAGACAACGCGAGATACGTCCACTCCACCTCTATTCGAGTACATCCCTGCGCTCGTTGTACAACCATCGTGTATGCTTTATTCTCCGACGTGGCGATGTCATTCACACGGATCGCCCACCATTCGTATGAACGACGCAATCCGCAAATTGATTTATACCTTCGCACCATGAATTAGTCATGAAGCTAACCTACTCGCGCACCTAGCCGCGCAGAGTGCATACTTACGTTTCGAGGTGTGCGCTCCAATCATATTCGTTTGATCAGTAATGCAGTTCGACAGCACTGCACTGCGAAGCTATCTCGCGTTGCATTGCTCCAGCGTGTTGGGCAATAGGCAGGTCCTCCCCAGTGAGACCGATGAAGGCATAGGGCGCACTGAATGCATGCAGTCATCCTCATTTGCCTATATATTATTATTTTTTATATCTATTATATATATATATATATATATATATATATATATATATATATATATATTTATATATATATATATATATATGAAATATAAATATTTGAGTACAAATGTTTGAAGATTTTGAAATAGTCGTTTAACATTTTTTCTTCATTGTGATGCTCCTTATATTAATAAGTTACACGTTCTTGGTTTCCCCTGTACAGCTGATCGACAATAACTTTTCACGTGCATTTAGGCAGAAAATGAATAAAAGTTCGGTATGTTTGTAGGTAACCTCCTAGATTAGTAACTCATAATTTATTAATTATAAGAAATAGATATTGCGTTATATCAATAAGTATAAATTTAAGTATCAGTTATAATATAACGCGGTACATACAAGAAACGCTTAAAAAATTGTTGCTTCGATGAGATAACTAAATAAGTCCTGAAAATACTAGTTGTCTTATTTTTGTTGCAATAAAAATTGAAAATGAATGAAAGCTGTAGTTCAAGTCCAGGCGCAACACTATGCGGAACATCACAAGTAATACAACTGTAAAACATCAGAGATATCTTGGTGTTGTATTAAAGCTATATATATATATATATATATATATATATATATATATATATATATATATAGATATATATATTTATATATATATATATACATATATATATATATATATATATACCAAAACCTACTGTTTCATAAATTGCTAAGACTTAACCTGAAATGGAATATCCCCGGGTTGGATTGAAGTATCAAATCACATGAATGTGTAGCGCTGTACCTGAAATATTCATACATAGTCCTTATTTTCGAAACAAGTGTCATTTATATCATAACAATATCAACATTTCAATATTAATCCTGAACCATAGATTTAGAGTATCATACGCTTGGTTAAGGACAATAATTATATTACAATTTCTTTTTAGACACGAATTTATCTCGAATACTTTGAAGAAAATATGATCAAAGCATCATTCGAGGTTCGCATTTCAAAGCAGTTTAAGAAAAAGGGACAATAGTAGGTTTAATTTGGCCAAATTTTGATCAAACGGTAATTTTGTTAGTTATTAGTGCAATCACATGCACTATACTATACAAAACTGCTGTAATGTGTTTGAAAAAATAATGCACTTCAACTACAATTAAACAGAGAACAAGATTTTTAGAGTTGTTACTTAACTATTTAAAAATAACTCGACTCTTTGAATAGTTTTATGAGTTAGCTATGCTCGAAAAGGAAGTCATCTATTAGAATATGCGCGAGAGTTAAAAAAGAAATACAATTTAATAAAAGGAAAAAGTGAATGATACTGAAGAAAATCTAGAAAAATTTGTGAAAAATATTATATCTAGTAGTAATACATATAGTGTTTCAGATATGCGTGTTATTTTATAGAAAAATACCAAATACTTCGCTTTTTACTTTGTAAAATAGACCACAGAGCGTGTAACAGAGGATACACTAACAAACTGTCACATAACAATTATACAGGTCAACATTTTTTTCATTTCCAGTGTCTTCGAGAAGATCAGATTATACTTCGGATCGCAGAGCGAAAGCATACCCATGTCGTTCGTCCTCGGCTTCTACGTGAGCCTGGTGGTGAAGCGATGGTGGGAGCAGTATCGGCTACTACCCTGGCCTGATACCTTGGCACTCTTCATCAGCGCCGGTATACCAGGAGCGGTGAGTCCTACCTCAGGATACGTCAATTATTATTTACTCGTTCCTCGGTAAATTTGAGCAAGCAAGGATATAACTATCAGCAGTTTCAGAATTTGATCTACGTTATAAAGATACACGAGTTGACTATAAAGGTGCTACAACTAAAGGCCTAGTGTATCTAGCTAAATCACCAATAACTCAATTCATTTAATCAATGGCCGCTTTCTTTATTCCTTAAGTCTTGTTTATTGATGTTGTAAATATAAATAAATATGTACATTGAAACGCTAAATTATATTTCTTTATTACTTATTATTTTGTAACATTTAATCTTAATCTGTTTTTTTTAAATACCATGCGCTTGGCGAAATGTAAAATGTAATTAGTTTTATTCTTCATTCATAATTTTACACTCCAGTGATGCTAAGCGAAAAGCGCCGCGAATATAATTACACCGCATTGCATAACGAAATCATTCGGCGAATTGTTGGGTGTGCGCGCGGCTTAGGCTGCGCCCTCATCGGTGACCATGTAATTGTGCAGTGTTGAAGGAGAATTTTAAAACTTCACTTGTATATTTTTCAAGTGCATGTTATAGTTTTCGACAACACTAGTCCGAAATATATTGTAAAATATACAGTAAATATTTGTGAACATTTTTGTCAAGGGATTTTTTTGTACTTTACGAAGTTTTATTGCTTTCAAAAAATCAAAATACTCTTAAAATAACTTTTTTAAGATTCCTAATTGACCAAGCGATATCGCATCAGAAAAATAAAGTTTAATTTGATTTATATTTGCCTATTTTCCGTCTGGACTCAACATAAACCGATGTTACGCGTCGGAAAAGTATTCCCAAGAAAAGTACTTAAGTATAATATTTATACTACGTATATTTCGTTTTATAAACTTATCGACATTGTCTATGTTTGTGATTAATTTGCGACGGAAAGTATCAAAAGTATTATCAAACAATGGACGATCGTTTGTGAAGGCGGCAACCGTGAAAGCATCGATACCGTCGTCGTATTTGTGAAACTATTTTCGCGTTTCCGTATTCGCTCAATCCAGGCGAGTAAATTTTCTTCACGAGACAGAATAATTTCCTTATTTTAGTTCTACTACATATTATATTGTTCACATTTTCTTGAGAGACAGCATTGTCGATATTTATTTGTCTACAGTTTGCAGAACATTCCAAAAAAAAATTTAAATATTTTTTCAAATAAGGTGGCAATGAATTAAAATGTGTAAGCGAAATAATAAAAAATATTTCAGTTGCAGGTAATCGATCATATTATAAACAAGGGTTGTATAAAATAACATAAAATTATTACAAAAGTAATAAGGGAAGTACTAGAAAAGATTCCAATAATTGCATGAAAACCATAAAAACTAGTTTTTAACGTCCCATAATGGGAACCCATCACTTTCCATCATATTCTGCTGACAAGTACTATAATTTTATACCTTTGTGCATAACATTTTGCAAGTAAATTCTTCAAATAGAGATACCATTTAATGCATAGTAACTTTTAATTATTTTTTTAAACTCTGAATTTTTAAAATTTTCACACATGTCATCGACCGGGGAACTCTTTTAAAACGATTTATTCGAAAATTATAATAAGGTACTAGATAGAAAATTTAAATTTAAAATATAAAATATATGTAATGCTAGTAACATCTAGCAACCAGCATTTAATAAACAGTTTCAAATTAAAATATTACAGAATTTATTTTTTGTTTTTTTTCGTGGTCAACACAATGATTCGTAAAGTTTTAATTAGTCGATCTTTTGATTCTTTCGCAATATATTTATTTAAAATCTGACTAAGCAATTTTAAATTCCTTTCATTAAACAACATTTCTAGGAACTAATAACACATCAAATTTAAACAAATCGATTTTCTGTTTCATATCTTTTTAATTTCTCTCCTCATTCATTTGATTAAGCGGAATCCTGCGACATGGAAACAGTTATCCAATTGCAGCGGTCTAAGAGATTCTTAAATGGAAATAAGCAATTTTGCACCTAAAACATTATTTAAACGAGTAAATGTATTTTAAATAACTTTAAATTAAAGACATTTAAAATATGACACATTTTGGAAATTCGATTCTTGTCAACTAGAGGTAAACTACAACAGACAAATAAAACGTTGTCACTATCCATTAATGCAAAATGACCGACAGTGGCAGATTTCAATGTTTGAAAAATTGTAAAAAAAAACTACACCTCTAATACAAAGTAGGTTTATTTTAACTTTATAACAACAAATGCGGATTTCATTTTTTAAAAACCACGTTTTCCAAATGGCGGCCATCGAGTCTGACACACTCTTCGAGTCTAGTACGCATGTTTTCAAAAACGCGTTTGCAGAGCGACTGGGGTATCCTACTGACTTCGGCTCGAATATTTTCTTGTAGTTGTGTCACAATGCTCGGATTTGTTTTCTAAACAACGGATTTTAAGTATCCCCATAAGAAAAAGACACTTGGGCTTAAATCAGGTGACCTAGGTGGCCACGGTACGGTACCGTTTCGGGATATGTTTTTTTCTGGAAATAATTCATTCATTCATGGACACATTAGCAGTGTGAGCTGTGGCCCCGTCCTGCTGGAACCGTGTGTTTTGGTTGAAGGATGGACTATTCTGTAGTTCTACTCTGAAAAAGTCATTTAACATCTGGGCATATCTCTCCGAATTCACAGTTACAGTTTGGCCACGTTGATTTTCAAAGAAATAAGGCCCCATGATTGCAGATGCAGACATGGCAAACCAGACTGTTACTTTAGGCTTATGTAAAGGCTCTTGATGCATTTGTCTTGGCTTGTGGACATCCCAGTAACGAAAGTTCTGCTTATTCACATATCCTCCAATATGAAAGTGAGCTTCGTCACTAAAGAATATGTTGCCCGTCCGGGTAGCAGTACGAAATCTCAACAACATCACCTCCGCGTAAGTTTTTCTTAATTCAAAGTCAGAATCGTGTAAGTCTTGAACAATCTGAATTTTATATGGATGGAACTTGAGCTTTTTTCGCATTATTACCTGTAAAGTTGATTTCGGAATTCCCAATATCGATGAACGTATACGCAGTGATATACGGGGATTTTCAACGACAGAGACTATAACACGCTCGACATTTTCATCCGTGGCTACCAATGGTGTAGGTCCTGGCCTGGGCCTATTTAATGTTGATCCTGTAGCTCTGAACCTTGCTACCCATGACTGAATGAGGTTGATCGATGGTCCATCACGTAATCGACGAATACTGTAACGATTATTAAATCGTCGGCGTGCTACAGACAGCGAAAATCCACTCGAAATGTACGCCTCGACGGCAAAAGCGCGGTGCTCTCCACTCCACTGTTCCATGGCTACTAAAACATCAGCACCGCTTGTGGTTCTAACGACGCCCCCGTGCCCCTCTTATGTGTTGCGTTCAGAAACTATGTTTGTTCAAACTTTGAAATCTGCCACTGGACACCTGTATATTATATATAACACTTCGACGCACAGGTACTACAAGAACCGCTCCTACAAAAAACTCGGAGCGATTCTGGCCGACTTTTATCAATTCGGGCGTTACGAGATAAAACGCGTTAACGAACAGAACAGAATATACGATTGAACGCGCGCTGACGGAGATGGAAGATATTTTCGCGCGGGCGACTCTCGACTTATGCGTTGAGTCAATGGACAAAAGTCGGCTGTTGTCGGTTGTCGATTCGTCTACAAAGTCGCTCGTCTCCATGGGGCGTTACGCGAAGACGCCGCTATTTAAATGATACTTTGTATTGATATATGACAAGATACATATGTATTCTACCCTAATTCAATCGGCTGACGTATCTTAGACCGTAATTGATATTTTTATTTGTTCCACAAGTAGTTTAACACTCGACATATGGAATCCGTGCCAGAATCGAATGTGCTCTTTCTATAGGTCAAGTACCCACACCATTAGACCGCTGTGATATCTTTTTGCAAAAAAATGTTTATTTACTGCAGAACGATTTGTGTATGTATTATGTGGGCTATAATTAGAAGAAAAAAGGTCATCACTCACACAATACACGTTACAAGATCGATCGCCGCGGCATCGAACTATTCATACAGGTACGTCATTTAGTCAGAGCGAACGTCGGAACAAACCGCGCTGGCCGCGTCGAAACGCGCTCCGTGTTCATAAATACTAATCACGTTAATATGACAAAAAAACATTGTCCTTATGAATATTCATCGCTGAATCGCTTAAATAGCAATTATCGGCTTAAGGGCCCATGTGCGGTGTATATTTTTTACAAGATAATTTTAAGCGAGTGAGACTTGAAGTCTTGTTATCAGCTTAATTATATTAAGTTTCGTTTGGATTCAATTTCTTGTTAGGTATTAAATTTAACTTGGGACTAATAATTTTTTTGAAGAATTCGACTTGAATTGAATATTAATTTTGAACATAATTACGGTATACCGTCCGTTTCATTTCACATTTGTTCAATTGTTCAACACGATCATTGGTTTTACTGAGGTTCTCTATTTACATTTTGAAAAAAAATTCGGAACAATGACAGTCAATTAACTGTTCGATAGAAATGAATTTACGTATGTCTCAAATATCTGTTGATCGAATAGAATTATTAGGTAACTTTTTATTTCACTGCGATACTAAATTGTTACTATAAATCTTTGACTATTGTGCATGACCTCAAATTCATTTTAAAGACAAGTTATAGATGTAAATTAATGTCAGACATTTGCAATTCTCATAAACTGCCTCAGAATTACCGTATTATTTATATATAGTTATACTATCGAGCTATGTTTAGACATTGCAAAGTGTACTTAACTTTATATTACGAACATAAATTGATACAATCAAAAGGATTTATTCTATAAATGGTAACGAAAAACAATAATTTGTTTATGTGTTATACTATTTCGTTCAAATAGAATGCTTTAGTTGGAATATTTTTAAATGGCACGCAATGAATTTAACGGTTTATGTGGTCTTATTTGGTGTATTAGTCACTAAATTATTTGTAACTAAAAAGTTTGCATCAACCGTCCCTAACTGATGTAAGGTTATATTGATTATTTCTATAATGTTTGTATCAGGTAATAACAAATGTAAACGATGTATAAAATATTACCCGTTAACGTACACGTATTCACGTAAAGCACACGGACGTGTTCCCGACACAACCACGCTCCGATTTTTTTTTTACCGCGAACGAACAAACGAACTTTTCCTCTTTATTTATTAGTGTAGATATTCATTCTAATGAACCTTGCGGAAAATGTTATTCTTGCTTGATTTTTAAACTAAATAATTAAATGCAAACTCAAGTAAGTCTCCATGTATTGAATATTGACCAACTTTGGAAAACAGTAAAAGAAATAGACATCGCGTTATGTCTTTGAACATCCTGTATAACAGAGAATATACCATTTCGAATGGCGTTTAGTTTTATTTAATTAAAGACAACAAAAAAATCAATTCCATTCGTCGCTTTATCTTGGAGAAAGAGAGACAGGAGACGGTAAAGAACATTAATATGCTTAGCTTTTTAGAGTTTCGTACTTCAAAAGGGTAAATGGAATCATTATAAAGTCACTTGTCCGTCCGTTTTTGTCAGAAAGCACTTGTCATAAAAACTTGCAATTTATCATAGTAATAATGCATATTAACCTGTACATGTTACAGTTAATACTCAGAAGTATTTATATTGTGGGGGAGGGGGGGGGGGGTGGCGGGCAAATATTAAAGTTCGAAAAATATTAAATTTTATATAGACGATGTCCGGGAATAAGTGTCGGACGAATAAAGACGTTATTTCTTGTCTGAAAAATAGTTGTTTATCGTTAAAATAACATTTGAAACATAATTTTTTTCAGAAAATTGAAAATAAATTCATAATTATTTGTCATCTTTTTCGTGCACATCTTTTTCGCACTTGCGCACATTGTTCAGCGCCGTTGGGGCGAATAACCCGCGAACACTTGCGAAGATATCACCACAGCGGATAGACACCGCACTCCGGGCAAGTATTGGGTGTGTTACGTGTAATATTTTTTTTTGCACTCAATTAGAAAAAGGGACAATTTTATTCTTTTATAGCCAACGAATAGCGTCGTTCGTTGTCTGACATTTATTCTCGGACACTATGTGTGGTGTGGAGTTTCGTTTGAAAAAGCGAGTCAAAAGGGTCTCGAAAATAGATTTTTTTGCTAATTTCAGAGAGAGAAGACTGCTCAAAAGCTGTAGAAAAACTATGTTTCTAGATGACATAATTTTTGAGATATTCATGATGATTTTATGCCCCCCTCCCCCTACTTAATTATATTAGATATTATAAAGTATTTATCGCGTTAGAAATTTCGTATTAGTCACGACTTACGATAAATAGTTTCACTTCAAACGAGGCTCGCATTTACCCGATTTTATTATTGACCCACTTAATCGTAGTTAGTACACCTTTGGTAGTGGAAAAAAATTAACACTGTTCCTATCTCGACATAACTTGCACTTTGTTTTTTTCATATCTGGAATTTACGAGTAAAATCTTTATAAATTAGAACAATCTGTTTTCATTATCATTTTAAAATAAAAAAACAAAAAATTACCTAAATTAAACTTCAGTGAATAGTGAGTTAAAATTAACAAAACGATTTATTTAACTAAATTCTCGCGCCGTTCTTCCCATATGTCTAAATAAATAGATTAAATATTTGAAATACACAGATTTGGCTTTGTACCAACCTTACGGCTGCTCTCGTCGTGTTTCAGTGGAAAGATATGCTTAGGTCGAATATTATTTATAAAAAAAGACAGATAACGACAGTGGTGCACAGTGCCTTCCAAGCAATTACACGTAGCTTGCCCTTAACATCTGACACATATATTACACATATATTTATGAATATTTAAATATATTTAATTTGTGGTATTCAAAGCAAAGTCCGCAATTTAATATTTGATTTGTAGTCCGAAAGCATAAACAGAACGCTACTAATCCGAGCAATTTTAAACGAAAAATGTACAAACTTCTTTGTACTTAACAAATTTACTAAGGCTTAGGTACTTCTATGAAATTACAAGTGTGTTCGCGACTTAACACGCATTTCCAAGATAGCACTATCTTGGAAATGCGTGTTCGCGACGGAAAAGTTTTCTATAAGTAAGTAAAATTTATTACGTCATTTCAAGCAGCCGATTTGTAACGTGGGAGCAAGCTAGCAGACCGTAGCTTACGTCTGTATTCAGAATGAAATAATTCGAATTATTCTGAGCGCGTCATATAATGAAAACTGTGCTGTCATTCCCTGATTATCTGCTATAAAGAATAAACAAACTGAACACAGAGTATAAGGAGGTTGTTTTCTACATCCGATATATTTGACAGTGAATTTAATTTATTGAATTAGTCATTGTTTCTCATTTGAGTTTGTTTTATTAGTTTGGTTATTGGGAATATTAATTTTCTCCGTGACAGGAAGATTTGTTGCTCCGTAGTCTGTCATTCAAACGAAATTTTCTAATTTATATTTTATTAAAAAAATAATATAAGTGAGAAAGATAGACCGAAATCAATGCTAAAACTACAAGTTCTCAACAAATGTATATATTGTACGTCGTTTTTGCGGTTAGCCGGCAGTTGTATTTTCAATAAAATGTTACGCTGTCCTTTATGATAATTTATCTTTCTCTAAGTGAAAGAATATTCATAAATAACAATGTACATAATAAAAATATTCCACTCGTGAAAATCTTACGAACAAAAATCAATTTGAAAATTGCTTTCAATATGAAGAAGGGCTATCAAACCTTAAATTTATATAATCTTTTTATGTATTCCGTTTTGCTTGTTTAATTTGTTTTTTATACAAGTTTATTTTTGCTTTTGGTTATTCAGTGTTTATTGTCATTAAGAACCGCAATTAAGTCGAAAATATTTTAATAAGCAGTTTACTCCAAAAAACGCAGTTTGTATGGGAAATATTATAATGTAATGTAATACTTCACGTAAAATACATAGCTATGTGCGTGTAGTATATGTGCACTAGCTATTGTCTCTTGAATTCGGGTCTTGATTGTAAGTACCTTAGCTATTCTCTAGTTCCAGCCCACTAAAAATGTGCATTTTGAGTTCTGTTTCGATATAAATGTAGCTTCGCAAAAAAATCTTATCTTATACCAGGTTTTCCCGATCTTGTTTTAGTAAAGCTTTATGTTATAACCATGAACTTTAAATAATCCTTAATAAACGTAAACGTTTAAACACCTTTCATTGTAAACTGTTAATAATCTATTGTACTTAACTATGGACTAGCAATAGCAATTGAATAAGAAAGAGCGACAAAAGCCACTTAACTGGAACTAACGACAAAATTTGGAAAAAAGAACAAGAGAAAAAAGAAGAGATAAAAAAAAATCTTACTCTGTAACGGAATAGAAATATATATTGTCATCTAAATTTGAGGATAAATAAAACAAAAATCAATTTCAGAATCGTACAGTGTGAAAAACCGTTCGAATGTGACTTAGTGCGTTAGTTTTCCAAATGTGGCATCAATGTTGAATGCTTTGGTTTCTCTGACAGCACACACGAAAAACTAATCCCACAATAATTAAAAATTACCATATGGCTATCCTTCCAATGTTCCTAGATTATATCCTGGAAAAGCTAATGGCCACTGGCACCGCCGATCCGAATAATACAAGTGGTAACAGGTTTACGGGGGAAAGGATGAAACATACGTAGCCATGAAAACTAATTTTAACTCGCTCCTATTTATCTCTATGACGCGTGTATCGACTTCCTAAATTCACTTTAATAACATAAGGAAAAAAACAAGTGACAGCACTATTATTGAAGTGCCTTTTCCGCCTATAATATCTATATAAAATTATATAAATATACACACGCGCGCGCAATTTTTCATGCTGTTCCTGATAGCCTCGAAACAGTATTGAAGGTGTAATAGATTGAAAATGTGTATCAATAATTAAATCGTAGGCACTCAAAAACAATAAACTCTCCACGTAATTAATTACCCTCGAATTATCGAAGTATGACTTTAATTGGGACCACGAATAGCTAATTCTTGCTAAATTGAAAATACAATAGCTATTCTATTAACCTTTTTAAATTATTTATATTTCTGTCATTATGTTCCCGATTCAAAGTAGCCACTTGCTCCTCGATATAAATTGTTATACGCGAAGAGCTGAAATTTTGTAGGTTTACTGTGCACGATATATTTTTTTTTTAAAATTGGCATATTTTTTAACAGAATTTGTCAAATGACCTAGGTTATTAAAACTACCTCTATTACTTTTACTATATTCACTTCCGAATAACAAACAAGACCAGCAAAACGTTTTATTTAAAATGCAACTTCTCATTACCAACACTAATCGTAAAAATTACTTTGAAAGTATACGGTTATACTAGATTTATTACGACCGTAATGTTTCGAAATAGGCTTCGATCTACCATTCTCAATTATACTATTTTTTTCACTATAAGATAAATGGAAAAATCCTACCTTAATCACGTTATAAACAGAGCGAAATTCAATAGTCGCCATTGTTTTTTTTTATTTTCACGACAAAAAATAAACTCATAAAATGTTAATTTTAATGCATAAAGAAAACGGCTAACCAAGTAAGTATTTCACTGACAAAATGTAATTTTTAGGTAATAAATTTTAATTTCGTATGGACAATTTCTGATTCAGGACGTTTTTGTAATTAGATGCAATATAGGAATTAAATTTATAGGTTTTATCTAAAATTCCACGTACCGGTACGCTTGCTTTGTGCACGCAAATTAACTGAACTGCAAATTAAATACTGAAGTACGGAATTCGCTTGATAATTAAATGTATTTAAATTTTCATAAATATGTGATGTATATATGATAAATGTTCAGAGCAAGCTACGTGTAAATGCTTATAAGGCACTGCGCGCCACTGATACTAACATATATGTGTGTGTTTATATATATATATATATATATATATATATATATATATATATATATATATACATATATATACATTTGCTATTCTACACTATTTATATACTATAATCAACACACACGAATGAAAAATATCATGATTATATGTATTCGGTTTCGTTAATATCTTGTTTTGATTGGTTTCAAAAACCATTGTAAAGAGACACAGTGCATCATTAAATACTTTAAATTCTTAGCTTTTGATGTGCGAAATTGGACCTGCTCAATACGATTCACGCTTATGTGCACGTTGCCATCTCATTTTTATATCGTGGTTATGTAAAAATAAGTATGCTATATTAAATTATTCTCACACGACCTTGTTGACGACGAATATTTATAAATACTAATATGCTACGCAGCTCACGATGGCTGTTATTTTTCTACAGATCATCTTCTGTTTTACTCTGACATTGCGATATTTATCAATTGCTTGTGACAAAGTTAATTGCCTGCCATTTAAACGGTATTATTCTACAACTTTTGCCCGTTTACATAATGTACTTATATACCTATATGTGAATATATATATATATATATATATATATATATATATATATATATATATATAACTCAATACTACTGTAAGCAAAAATGCAGGAAACTTCGTCAAGAAAACAGATCGAGTCTATATCGAAACAAAATTAAGGTTCAAAGTAGTCAATCTATCAAACAGAGTTATTAATAGAATGTGTCCCAAATAAGATAAAATGAAGATACTTCAATATCATTGGATTCTTCATCATAATTCCAAATGGACACGATTTCGGGACTATGTGTCGCGTCCACTTGAATTTGCCGACTGCAAGATATTTTGACTTTTCATTAGTCCCGCTCTTGTGCATTTCGTATGACGTCGTTGAAGGGTATACCAAATAGTTTTCGTATCTGATCCGACGATCTAAACGGAAAACGGCGTCTCGGTCTCTTTCCTGCTATTTTACCCACTATGAATAGATTTCCTAGGCTGTGTTCTTCGCGCCGAGCTAACGGTCAACAGTCTTGTTTTTACTTTCAGCTCCTGAAGTCTATACATTAGTTCTTTTAGCAGTCCAAGTATTCGTAGCAGTATCACATTTCCAGTGCGGTGGTCTTTTGATTGAAAATTCTTGTTGAATATCATTTTGAAGCCTTTTCAAAAATTATATTCACTTCTATTTTTTCACAAACAATACTTCAAATTAAAAAAAAACTGTCGAACATAGGAGACGCGCACGGCGTGAGTTCCGTACACATTTAGGCCTTTATGGACATTTTAAGGCACATAATATATCTGTTAAATATATTTAAAAAAGTGTGTAATTCCCCATGGAATTAAAAATCACAAATTTTTCGTCGGCATAATGGGAGGTCGTTTAGCACAAGTAAAGGGTTAGTTGTGCTATAAGATGTTCCATCGAGAATGTAGATCGGCCGGAAGTACCATGCAGATTTTGATAACGGTATGAATAAGATAACATATACTTTGAAGGATCATGTTTTTTGTTGCGTAAATAAAAAAAATTACAGCAATCTAAATCTGTACGCCTCAGTATACGATTTCGACTTGATATCTCGAGCCGTTTCGGAGAAAAAAGGCTTTGACAGATGGACAACAAAGTGATCTTTACAAAAGTGAACTTTAAAAACCCTAACTTTTAATCCTTTATAATACGAATCGACGGGGGGCGAAAAGACAAAAATTTAACACAAACTCCATTTATAACGCAAATATTTTCAATCTACAGATACGCAGCATTTACAGTTATAATATATGTACATATTTATATAAATATTGCATATTTATATAATATTATATGTTATAATATATGTACATTTTATGAAATAAATATATCAGGCTGATCTGAGTCATCACGCAAGTAAGGAAAAAACGGAAAGAAAGATCTTTTCCTGCTTCGTCCATATTCTTTAAGTGTCTTGTGTTGATGTCTTCAAAGATATTTTCAATTTGAAACAACACTTAGCTTCGTTGAAACCAGGGTTGCCATATGTAAAATCACTTTTTCCGAGACATTTCTACCACTACATCTATAACTACCAGTGATTTAAGAAAAAAAAATTGACCCAACCAAAAGGTTTTTTTGAATCCAAAAAACATTCAGATTAATAAAACTAAATAAAAAAGTTGTTTTCTTTTGCCAAAATACAAAGTGAATTTTTTAATAAAGTTTATTGACTTATTAAATAATTATAAGTAATTTAATATAAAACAGTCGTTACGTTAATCACATTTATCCAAATTACTAAAAGCTAATACTAATATTTGGCAAAAGAAATTTATCCTGCAATAATTAATCTTATCTTATTTCAACTCGAAGCTTAACTTTCGTAGATTGACAATGACAATAATATTTAATTTATTATATTCATGTTTGGATTTAGTTATTTTAATAAATTGAAGTTGAATTCTAACTCTTCGCAATTTATTTGAATTTAATTTTATGTCTTGATTTGATCCGTAATCAAGCGATTCCGGTCTTTCCATTGATCAATCTAGCAAAATGTAATGCAGCTATGGCATGTATAGGTCTACGAAAAATTCCAATAAACAAAATTTTAAAGAATACCATAATTTTTTACATTTCCAGGACAAATTTATTACATTCCTGGACGTGTCCGCGAACGAAATGGTGTCCCGTGGGACAGTATCACAAATTCCGGGACAATTCCGGAAATCCCGGACATCTGGCAACTCTAGTTGAAACAGTGTATCTATAATTTGTGCAGTTTGCAAATTCCTTAAGGTGTCTATTGTGTCGTTAAGCGCGTAAACGTGCCAAAATGACCAGTCCGTGGGTCCCATAGACCTAAATATTACCACTGTTACTAATAAATTTGAAATAGAAAATGATACCTTGCATAAATGGAGAATATATAAAAATACTACTAATAACTTCAGTATACAAGTTCGTCATAACTTCATCTGTCAAACACTGTTCCAACCTCGACCTAAGTTTAACTTTTGTATAACCTAAAAAATTTGACATTTCGACAAGTAGTTGACTATCGAATAGAAATATTATTTAATTTATTTCACGGAGTTGCAGCAAGAGCAATATTTATTTAAGACAATTTTTAAATTAAATAAAATTCAAATAATAATCTCATTTATTGTTAGAATATTTAAGAGGAATTGCGATATTGTTTTCAAAATTTGTGCAACATTTTAAATTAACAATTATTTGTTCATACTGTTTACGACGTCGTCATACATAGTTCATACTCTTTTTCAGCATCTCTTGCATAAATGGAAGCAAAGATAAAAAATCAGCAAAAACGGACACAAATAGGAAATTATATATATTTATATTATTAATAAAGCTCTAAAGACGCCATCAGATGTGACAGATGTAATTTCATAATTTGTATTCACAATAATAGACACAACTTCATATTTTACGTATTCGTCTATGAAGCGCGATGTTGCCACGTTGGATTTTTGAAAAACTTCGGAATTGTTATTCTATTGTTTTACTGAGTTGATTACTTTCATTATACCAACCTTTTGAACGGTATAAGTATTTTCAGAATAAGAGTAGTATAACTTAAGTATTTTTTTATTCGTGTTGGTGTATATATTTATATGTATTTGTTCAACTAAAATGTCATTAAAATTGTATAAAAATAAAGTACGTACATCATTGGAAATTTTACATTTAGAATATGAAATGGTAAGGTACATCAAATGCCTGCCACATTACTGGGCCATGATGTACACGTGAGCTAACTAGAAGCAATAAGTTATTTTTTTCTAATTTAATTAAACATATATTTGTTGTAAACTCTAAGTAAATATTATATTGATTTTTTCTATTATATAATGTGAATTTCGATCACAGAGTATTTTAATTAAATACTAGTGTTGCCCTAATTAATATCATAAACGTGATATTAATTAGGACTCACGCGCGTGCTTATTTACAATTGAAGGTTTATTAAACGGACGTTTAACAAATGTATCCTACCTTATGTGCCTTTTTTATCAAAATTCTTATCAAAGGGAATTTAATGTTAAGGCTTAGTGATTTCCTGTCCCATATCATCTAATACCATAACACTGCAAAAAAATGGTTTAATATTCATATATTGAACGGAAATATAGTATGTCGTAATTAGAATATTTACCAATATCTGAGTAAACTACAGAATGAATTGTAATGTCATAAAATTTAATTCATGTGTTCTATATTAAATACTTTTTGATAACTTCGCTATTTAGAGTCCGAAAATGGTATAATATTTTATGAACTAAAAATATTTTCGTTTGATTTCACCTGAAAAGACAATGTCATTGCGAGTCTTTCAAATACTAAACATACTTGAAATCAAAACTTTTCAATGTATGAATTACAAACACTTGTCGTAAAATATAATCGTGTTTATTGTCGTTATATTGTCTATTATGAATTTAGAGGTTTTTTTTTGACGGTAAAAAAGGGAAAGCTTTTTATTTTGTCACTGTAATTTTTGAATGGAAATTAAAGGCTATTTTCCCGAAATTTCAAGTAATTCCTGAGCGATAGAATCCATCTCTTAAATTGTTCATGAGGAGGTTCCTTCTTGATCACGTAGTATCGTTTGAAAGGAAATTTTGTAAGTTTTATTTTAGCATGTACTCACACATGCCGTGTATCCCGAAGTTCTCGCGAAATAGCATACAAATATTTGTTTCCTTTTATATTTTTTTTCTATCACGATATTACTACATAACTCGAACGGATTTTGAAAAAATTAAAACAAAAATAAAATATAGCTTCTATTAACACATATGCTATATACATTATTGTAGTGCACGCGAACGAAATCGTGGAACAAAAGGCTGGTATACAATAAATATTTAAAAACTAGTATTATTGTGACTAATTAATGAAACAAAAATATGTTTCTCATGTTATAAGAATAACAAACAGATTCATCGTGATCTGTAGTTAAAATTTTAATTAACACAATATTTGGCGTTATAGAAATACTTCAAGATTTCATCTATCAATACAATACACGTTTCACTTTAAAAACAGTTTGCTACAAATAATCTACTAATCTGTATAATAATACTAATGTGTGTAGAAATAGTCCAAGTCGAGTACGTCTCCTCTTGTTACGACTTCTCAATAGGTAGTTCCTCCAATATTCATTTCTATCCCGAGAATCAATCCAGCTTGCCAGCTTCTATGATGCGAGTGATACATATATTGAACAAAATGATTCATTTCTTTTGACAGTTTGGGCTCCTGTGAACTAAATCGTTTTAGATATGATTGAAATTTCTTTTTAAAGTTACTCGCTGAAAGAAAATAGAAAAAACAAATATTAGCAATGTTTTCTCCAACTATTCTCGCTACTCACAAAAACTGGATTATTTAATTCATTTCTAGCTTTGTGCCACATCCTTAATGTCACTCGCGTCAGCTAAGTACCAGGACGTCAAATGAATTAACTTATTATAAACCAAATATAAACCCATTGTATGCCCCAGCCGCCCGAAGTATTTTCCAGAAATTTTAAGGGAACTTGTGTTGAAAGACATGCACGGTCTTTTTTATCTTGGAATTAAGTTACAGAGATATAATGTTACTGTAGAAATTGACATTTAGTGACGAAGATATGACGGAATGAAGTTGGGCACTCTTTTATTAGCCATATATAAATTAATTAGCTACCTACATATCGTCGACTTCAAAAATTGTATAGCTATTCCAGTCGTATAGGTAATGATAAGTGTTCCATTCAAACAAGCGAAGCCCTGGCAAGAATTGTTTTTTAATATATACATGTGAATAATGTTATTATATTTCCGAGAGATATGTTTACATACCACCGATACCGATACTATAAACGACATATTCTTCATTTCCGTGGAGCTACTTGCTATTTAAAACCCGATATATCACAAAGTCAGTCAAGGAAAAGAGACAAAAACATCGATAAATCGTTACATCCCAATTCTGCAATTCAAACTGGTCTATTTTCGGGGGGAAACGTTCCGTTAATTACTCCACATCCTTAATTTGTTTACACCGTTCACACTCAGAGCTCGACAATCGAAAAGCCTTCCCCATGACCAATGATTGACCAAAAAACGCTATGAAAATTCGCGCAGTAGCCAACGAACCGTCACCGCATCAAGGTTACGTGTGAAAAAACGCTGACGCGTGGGAAAATGCGATGAGATCGCATCAATTATCAAATATTTACGAACAATTGCTGCTTGTTATAAGACTCGAGTTTGTATCGACATAAGATCTTATCTCCATGTTTAATTACCACCGGGGAATTCAATACAGAGTCGAATACAGCTTCCGGTTGCGGATAAATACGTTTGCACGTAGAATACAATAATAGTGTAATGGTTAAATACACCTTAATGCGTGTTTCTATTGAGATTCTAGCATTTTACGCCTATGTGGAATGCGCTTTTTTACTATTTAATTAGGATTCATTCACGGCTGACTGACAAGGTAAATCATATTAAATAAATTTTTATTTCTTAACAATGATGCATATTTGGTATAATATAAAAATATAATATCATCTTTGATACTTGTTACCATTTATAATGTAATCATTGAGTCATATTATGTAACATTTGTAAGATGACTGTTATGTTAATTTACTTTATTAAAATTCGATAGTAATTTTAAAATACATTTTTGCCTTGCAAATAATTTTTTTTTATAAATCAAATGCGGCTAAAACGTACCTTTAATCTCAGTTCGTTTATATATAACAATAAAAACAATAATAATATAATTTAGGAAACAAAAAAAATACTTACACGTTACGTTACATAAGCACGTTGGGTGGGTACAAAAAAGTGATTCCTGATGTGGGCGAATGTCTTAAATCTTTTTTTTTTAAATAATAATGTAGTCTTCAAAATTTATAATTAATATTTAAGAGAATGCACCACCTGACCAGAGCTGACTAGACCGAGCCCACTCGCGTCTCTAGGGCTCTGTACCTCGTTACTTTATTTATTAGGTATCTAATATAACTTAGTAGGAATGCCAAGTGTATATATATATATATATATATATATATATGTGTGTGTGTATATATATATATATATAATTATATTTACACGGTGTCCGAGAATAGATATCGGACAAAGAAAGACACTATTCATTGGTTATGAAGGAATAAATTGTCGTTGAAATAAAACGCGCGTTTGTTCTAATTGAGTAAAAAAATATTACACACAACTCTTTTTAACACACTCAATACTTGCCTGGAGCACGGTGCTTACCCAGGCAGCTAGATATCGTCGCAGTTGTTTGCGGGTTTTTCTTCCGAGCGGCGTTTGATAATGTGCGGAAGTATCATGTGTATAAAAAGATGACAAATAATTATGAATATTATTTTCAATTTTATGAAAAAAGTCATCTTTTAAATTTTATTTTGATTTAATATATATGTTTCACGGACACCATATGTGTGTGTATATATATATATATATATATATATATATATATATATATATATATATATATATATATATATATATATCAACCTTCGCGTAGACTTCTAATATCCCTATATTTCTTCATAATAATGGGTTCAGCAGTAGTTCCAAGAATAGGTGGGGAGAGGGTGTATATATGTTTCATATTTTTCAGTACATCTCTGAAAATATACCTATTAATATTACGAAAATATATTTTTGAGATCCTTTTAACCAGCGTTTTTAATCGGTTATGGTAAAAAAAATTTGATGCAAAATTTAAAAAAAATTCGAGTACATAATTTACTTACGTTACTAAAACTCGAGTACAGAATTTACTTACGTTACTAAAACTCGAGTACAGAATTTACTTACGTTACTAAAATTCGAGTACATAATATACTACCTTATTACAATGCCAAATTATAGTTTCGACATCAAGCGGTTTGTGAGAAAACGACTGCCTCAGAAAGCCGCGGGCGAATAATCTTATAAGGGTTTCGTTATATGATAAGAACCCTTAAAAATAGACACATTGTTTATAGTTGTGATAAAATTAATAAATAAACATAATTTTAGAACGCTTAGAACATGGCACTCTGCGCACCACGTCATTCCCGCCGAAAAAATTGAACCGCTTTATCGGAATAAAATAATAGCTTTTTTAATACTATTCACCGATAATGTTTATTGGAATATATGTATATAACATATGCGGATAACTTGTGATTTACTTAATTAGTTTCTACATTAAAGTACTGTATAATGAGTAACGTATGGAAAGCGCATAACAAGACGTTTCCTGCCATACGACTAGAATGCACATTTCAATTAATTTTCGCGCGATACACCACACTGCATCGGCACTGATCGATTCGTGCCGGCGGTCGAGCGTTGGCCGTGAGTCAGCCGATTGTTTTTACAGCGTGTGTGTGACGTATTGTGCAATCAAAGTGTCTCTCGTTTAAACAAAGCTGGCATGCAGCCGACTGCATCATTCGCAACGCTCGGACTGGGTTAAGTCACTTAATAATAACCGTATCTGGACGAACTCAATTTTATTTGGTAGTAGGTATTCTTGTCGTGACTGGGCAGCTTAGAAGTAACCAGATTGATAATCTAAACGATTAGATTGCACCAATCAAACAGACAAAAACGATTGGATAATTTGGTCTAAAAAAAAGAACGTAAACAAAGGACAGAATTTAGCTAAGTCTATGTCAAGTCCTTATCTGTGCTTATCTTTTACGTTAACAAAACAATTTGACAAAGTTCTTGCTCACTGTTTCTTGTCACTTTTAGCTACGCTTGTTATAAAAAGCGACCCTTGATAACGCTTCTTACAAATATGTTCACGTTTCGAGTTTTACGTTTTTACGTCAACGAACTGAACAACTCTACTGTAGTGTCATTTTTGCAACATTCGCTGCCTCTAACTGTCGTATATACTTTTATACCAGATGGTATCTCCTGAAATTATAGCCGGATGTATAATACAATACTGTCTTTACAGAGAGATGAGATTTCAACAAAAATATCTAGTTACGTGAGCCAATTATATATAATGAATAGTATTTATTATGGGTGTGTGTGTATATATATATATATATATATATATATATATATATATACTTGTATATATATATATATACTTGTATATATAAATATATACACAATGTCGTACAAAGAAAGACACTATTCGTTGGCTATGGAGGAATAAATTGGTGTTGAAATAAAACGTAAAACACGCTATTTTTTCTAATTGCGCGCCTAAAAATTGGACATAACTCTTTTTAACACACCCAATACTCGCCTGGAGCATGGTGCTTACCACGGGCAGCTAGATGTCTTCTTAGCTGTTCACGGGTTATTCCCCCTAAGCGGCGCTGAATAATGTGCGCAAGTGTACGAAAAAGATGACAAATAATTATTAATATTATTTTCAATTTTCGGAAAAAAAGGCATCTTTTAAATTTTATTTTAACGATAATCAACTATTTGACTGTCGAATAACGTTTTTTTTTGTCAGACACTTTCCGAACTGTTTCCAAGATAATCGCCTTTAAAACTTCAAATTAAAAAAAATCACTGTTTTTCGTCGTAAAATCACTTCAGCACATTTTTTATATATCAATCTTATATACTGTTATATCATTTTTATATACTATTATACCGAAAAATAAAACTTTCAAAATGATCCGAAAATCCCTTTTCAAAATTAGATCTACTAATGATTCTTAAAGAGTTGAAATGACCTTCTTTTCCACAATTTTCATTATAGATATGATTCTGGGTAAGAAACCGTAAATAAAAAGAATTTATTAAAAATGTTTTTTTGAAAATATTTAATTTTTTCCTACTTGTTATTATTTATAATAATGGGCCGTCTCCTGTGAAAGTAAGTCGCAAATTTAATGTACAACTCTATTAAACTTGCAATTACAAGAGTATTCATTTTTGAGAAGTCTTATGGTTTTGGAGAACTCTTATGATCTTTAGAATTAAATGTATTTAAAATAACGTTAAAAGAAATAATAAGAAAATTCGCACGTCACCGACATTTCAGTTACCTTTAAAACTGAAATGAATACAATACCACTCAGATGTAAACGTGTACCACAATTTAAAAGAAAAAAAATGGAAACTCCTTTAACAACGTACTTTTAAAAATTCTTTTATAATCTCAATCACTCAATTATTTTTAAAATCTAACGTGTTTTTATTAAATTTTTCATTTTCGTACACATCACTACTTCAAGCATTGTCGATTCAAGTCATTTACGAACAAAATTATTTTGTGAGAGCAAAGAAAGAAACGAAACTTCTGTGGCTATATTTATATTACGTATAAAAACTTTCATAATCATTATTTTTATATTACCTATAAAAATATTCGTAAATGGCAATAATATGTTTTTAAGAAGGTAATTTCCTTTTTTAATTTTCAATCGCTCCATTCAAAATGTTTGACTATTTTATCGAAAACATTTTATATACGCAGAAAATCTTATCAATAACAATATAAATATGACTCAATGTTTGAGCTACTTCTCCAGATGCGATAATGAGGATTTAAGTCAAAACAATATCTTCGAATGCAATGTAATTTGTTTGATTAGGACGAGACTGGGAGGCTGATGCGGCGTAATATAATGCGGTACTCCATCCTGGCCTACGTCATCACCATGATGCGCGTCTCCTTACGTGTCAAGAGAAGATTCCCTACATGGCAGCACGTCGTGGACTCTGGTAAGCTTTTGTTTCTCTCAAAATCACAAAACCATCACATGGTTTTGTAATTTTTTTTGTTTTAACCGATTGCGTTATCGAATTGTGGCGATTAGCGGCTTTATAAATGAGATATCGTTAAAAAACTAGTATAATTATAAATACATTAATTTATACACTATTACGTCAAGTGTACATAATGTTATAGCTAAACGCTTGTTTAATAAGTTAGTTAAATATTGTTACAATTATTGAATATATTTGGCGTTAATTTTGTAGAAATTAATTATTCACAATTAATTGAAACTACGTGATGTATTATTTCTACATTACTTAAATTCTTTACCACGACCTAGGTTTCGTTGTATTACAACATCTTCAGGTGGGTTTTTAGCTAAGGTCTTCCATTACATCTTTGCTAATAGCCCACCTGAAGATGTTGTAATACAACGAAACCTAGGTCGTGGTAAAGCACTTAAGAAAGTAGAAGTAATACTACATCACGTAGTTTCATTTTATTGTATTTAAGTTTCGATATTCCCTTTTTTATGTAGCATTTACGCATCAGTTATCGATTGTATTATATTCAGTTTTGAAGAACCGATTCGATAACATTAAACTATTTTATCACTACTTTATACCGATATCAAACAAACATCACATATTTTCCACATAATTTTAGAATTAGTCTATTTTTGAAGTTCAACAAAACCAGTGAAACGTATTATTTCATAGCTGACAATTATTTATAAATTTTTAAACTATCCAATGTGACATAACTAACTCGATTTCTATGGTATGTTGTATTATTTCATCTGCGTATTGTGCATTAACCTATAAATGTATGATTTTTTTGAATATTCTAAATTTTACCGCGAAGTAAAAATGGTAACAGTAGAATTTTATTTAGATATATTATTTCATCAGAGTCGATAAGGAGTAAATACGTTGTTATACTTGAAGAAAATGTAAGAATGTTTAAATTTGAGGACCGCAACGCTGAAAGGATCGATTTAAAATCTCGTAACAGTTTTGTTACGTGTGTTTAAAGGTTAACAACGCATCTTGCTTTAATCAATGTGGTCATAAACTTAAATTAATAATGCGACTCTTCATATTCCTTCTATTTGCTTGGCTTAGCGATTATCGCTGCGAAAACTTCCGAAAATAAACATTTAATGTGCCATCGAGTTATCGATTTGATATGACGCATCGCGAACAAGAGATAGAATTATGAGATGTTTGTTTTGCAGAATCCTGCAACCTGTTTCAAAATCATGAACGTTTTAATTCACAGTTATTTTGTATAAACCTAGTTGTTTTGCACTACCATACAAATTATCTCGACATAGAGCCACATTTATAAATACCTTTATATTGCACTTGTGCTCTTGTGGTTATAATATTAATTTTAAAAATAAAATTTTAACTTAAAGTTTTCGCACAGATCGCACATTTAGTATAATCTCTTGACAGATTACTCAGAACGTGACCCTTTATAACATTGTACAAAATTTAATTAGCCTGAATATGGAGACAAAATTACTATATTAACGTAATATTCCGCACATTGTCAAGGACTTAGTTGTATATTCAATCTTTAACGGGACCACAGCAAAAAGACTACACACTGAAGACGAATCTGTGTACATCACATCGTGTTAGTTTCGAATGAATCTGAAGAATAATGTAGCGCTTTCACCATCGTATACAATTTTTCCAGTCAAATTATTTAAAAACTAGATTTGCATTGATACAAATAAGTACCTACATGTATGAGCAACAACAGTGGACGGAGACGAGTAAAATAAAGACAGTGTATATGGATCAACTTGAATATTCATAAAGTATAATGAATCTGAGTTCCAAAAAACAAACTGGAATATTAACGCCGACAATTCACTTCATAGAATACATTTCTGCGTTGTCCGAAGACAAATCTACATCACATCTTGTTAGCTGCGGAAACTACTTTGCAAGCTTAATGTCAAACAAAAGGATGTATAATTGACTGTCGACTTGTCACGGTGAACTCACTAATTACATTCGTTGCTCTGTCTCACTTATATCTTCGGACAGACGTATAAATATTACACTCGACACGGTTGTTAGGATACGTCAGGTGACTTGTACAAAATAAATGGCTCGACTTGAATATGAAGCGACATTAATACCATTGTGGCAGAATATAAATCTTTCACTTTCTGCCCTTTTGGTTACTTTTAAATGCTATTTTAATTTACTGGCCACTTATTTAAAATGGTGATGGCCAACGCCTACGCATGCTTTCTATAATCTGAAAGCAAGATGCTTTGCGGCCATTTTGTAATTAAAATTTAAAGTAAACTTTGAGAACACTCATTAACTCGATGAACTTAGCTGCGCATTCAAATACATTACAATATACGAATATTTCTAAATACATAGGATACGACGAATATTCCGAATGTCGAATTGTTACAAGACGTAATATTAAAATAATTTAAAATAAAATTATATTAATTCGCAGCCATCGGTATAATACAATATTTTCGGTCTAATACAATATTTTTGTATGCAGGCTAATAAAGAAAGTGTCTATTATTGAACTCTTATTTTACATCAGGTATGTTATGCACACTTAACAAATATGCGTCTCGATCCTATGTCATAAAGAAATTTGTTTATTCCATCCGTATGTAGATGCCAACCTCTTAACGTCGATGTTGATTAAGCGTTTACTAACCTATATATTAGACCTTTCGTACAGCGAAAGGTCTAAAACCATCACACTATATATAAAAATATAAGAGAAGGTTATTCGGGAATGACCAGATGAATGCTGGAAAAATCGGAATAGAACCACCTTTGCAGTTTCCGCTGATTGACACGCAACGCAGACGAACGACTCTTAAATGTCTACCATCTCTTTCAACGCTTATTCAGGTGTACGTTCTATTTTTTCTCAGTAGCTCATTTTAAGCCATAGCGGCGAGAATCGAGCAGAGTCGTCTTTTCTTTTATAGAAAGTGTTTGCGTCAAAGTATTAAATATCACAATCATTTTCTCAAGTTATTGTTGGGCGTCCGCATTGCGCGTTAATTCTAAAAACATATCGAAATAATGTCTAAAACTAATAAAAGACTGTAGATCCACAATCATCAACTATTTGAAGAGATGATGACAGCCAAGAAATTTATGACTGGATCTAAGCAAAAGAAATGGCTAGAAAAACTGAATCCATTTTCAACATTCATAAAGTTAGTATTCTACAGGAAACATTCAACCAACTCCTACTAATTGATTTATAACATATTACGTAAACGTCTCTATAGTTATAAGAACTATTAACAACTGTATAGATCTTCCGATTTATGATCTTTTCAAGTTTATAGAACTAAGTATTTATTATCTATTATTGTGTTATAAATGTATCATCACTCAACTGTGACAAGTTTTTGAAATTCTCCAAGATAGTTTATCCTTTGTATATGAACATTATTTTCATTTGTAAACATGGACCAAAGAAATTGAGTCCAAAATCGTCAATGTTCCTTGTTTATTCCCATCTTTCTCTTTTAGCCTTGTTCTAGGGACATAACATGATCAAGTTCTATCGTTTCTCGTTATTGAGAACGCCAACTTTTAAAGAAAGATTAAGTGTGTCAAATCATCCGCCATTATGCTGATTGTTTTTGACATATTCTAAAGCATCCGCTGTCACATTATGAATCCGATATATTTTCTCACATTCTGCATAAATTACAGTTATAGTTTCATCGTGTATTTTGTTTTTATTGGCAACGCCTTTCAAATGAACACTGGCCAGAGATTTATGCAAATATTTTTCATTCTGTCGAGCGCGCAGATATTTGAAAAGTAGGTTCTGTTAGTTGCTGTATATTTAAATGTAACATGAAGCTACCGTAAAGTAATACCAATAAGTAAAAACTAATACGCGTTGAGAAAAGAATCACATCTTCAAAAATGTGATATATAGATTATATATATATATATATATATATATATATATACATATATATATATATATATATATATGTATATATATATATATAGATATATATATATATATAGATATATATATATATATATATATATATATATGTATGTATATTATATATAAGAAAGGACAGTTGATACAAACAGTTATGGGCAAAACTTGGCTTTTGATATATTCTGTATATATAATCACAAATATGGTTAAATCGGTAAACTGTCCTGTTAAATGCATTCTAACTTATGTCGCATCCATCGAATGACAAATTCTAGTGTGCTAATGTCATAAACAGGCGACAAAAGTAGTACATTTTTATGCATATTGAAACGTAGGAAATACAGCATACAATTGTAAAACCTCAAAAGATTTGGTTGCCTCAAATTATAAAGGTTTAATTTGTGCGTGATACCGAGTACCGCACAACCCTTTCAGTATTCCGTTAATTCAAAAGTCTAAAGTAAAATAATACGATGTGCGAAGGGCATTTAACTGCAGGCACGGTCTCTTTAAATCAACCAAAATGGTTAAATATTAAAATTTGTTTATTTATTTATTTGACAACTTTAATGTTGAATACGAAATTTTGCAGCTTGGACTGATAAGAACTTTTCCTAGAAAATAGTCGCGTATTTTTGAAATAGTAAACGTAACAAGTTATCCGAGCGTAGTCTTACATCATGTGCAGCAGACAAGTTATGGAACCTGCTTTTGAGAAACGTTAAACGATTTGAATTGGTCAAAATATTGAAAAGCAGTGTGATTACAGTTACATTTAACCTTCCAAAACATTTCTATTATCTCTTTAGCATTTTAATTTTAATCGGATGTGTCTAGTTTTCACGCCTCACAGAAATAAGCCGAGTGTAACGACATCCAACGTCAGTATTCTAGAAACCATATCAGACTTATCACAATCGTACAAAGCACGCATCGATTGTGTGAAAAGTTGTCGACCTCGCTAGACTTACTGGGGCGACTAACAATCGATCATATAAACTGCATCATAGCAATTGGCTGCGAACGACTTATACGAGTTCAGCACAGCGTCGCCAACAAAAGCCTTATTCTAAGTACACATTACTCGTGTGGGATCCTTGACACGCTGTAACGTACTCTACGTTTAGTTTTGAAATATATGCTTTAGTGATGTAACGAATATTCATGTGTTTTCTTTTAATATCCGCATTCGTAAAAGTGATGTGAATATTTTGCGAATGTTATTGCAACGAAATGTTCATGTTGGGTTCGTTAATTGGGTGCATTGGTTAATAAAAACAAATCGAGGAATCACAATATTTTAAATTTTATCTATTTATTGCGAATAAATGTTACGTTGATAAAGACGGATGAAATTTTTTTAACCTAAACTTTCTAGTTACCTTATCGATTTAATAATTTAAAAAAAAAATTCAATTCTAATAGCAAATTATAAATTTAATTAAAAATTTTCAATTATCAAATTTTTACGTTGACGACAATCTTTTAAACACAAAAACAGTTTTTCTTCTAATGAAATAAATAACAGTTGTTTTTAATATCGCTTTTTTACTAATGAAAACAATAATAAAATGTTTATCAGGTTATAATCAAACTGGAACAGCGGAAAATAAAGGCTTTAACGCCTTTTCTCTTTGCAGTCTGTTTCGCTGAGGTGTATAAAGAAGACCAGTTCTACTAAATATCCCTTCGCTGGGAACTCGTGTTGTCATTGTCAAACGATGGCCGAGTTACGCCCTTATGCACCACACGGTCAAGACTCTCAATCGGATTTACTGCTAGTGAGAAACATATTTTGTATGGATACTTTAGCAATTGGACTGTGCAATAGGGCACGATCGGTAAAGTAGACCCTTGTTCGGACTCAACTGATAATTAATGAGAAACAGTAATACATTTTTAACTATTTGTAAGTCCGACTGACAGTCCTGACCGTGTGTGGTGCATATGAGCGCCGTATTTGCATTCGCATTCAATGATATCAGTACCGAATAATCGCATTCGTATTCGCCGATCTATATTCGTTACATCACTAATGGCCGGTGATGTAACGAATATAGCTTTTATGGAATAGATATGTATTAATTTTTTTTTGTTTTAATAATTTCAAACAAACGAGTTATGGAATAGATATCTATTCCACAAAATGTACTCAGAAACCGACCATAAATACTTTACAGAAATGATCGTCGTGTACGCTTCTTACAATGAAGTTTACATGTAGCATTGAAATTTGAAGGAAACTTAGTAAATGAGAATGATTCTTGATTACATAGTTTTATCCTAATACAAATATTAAACTATTAAATCATATAAATACATTTCTGATAAACACAGTGCGCACTTGATAGACAAGTTTTTATAAAGTGTATACACACATAAATAACGACATAACAATAAATACGAAGTCATTAATGTTAAAGTGTAATGGCTATACAAAGTTTTCGAATTTTAAATATCAATATGAAATAAACGTTTTTACACAAAAAGGAAAAAATTAAGAAGATCACGGTAGGTTTTGCCGCAACCTTAAACATAGGATTTCGTCGCTGCCACAACCCTTATTTGGGATTATTGAAACCCTTTGTAATTGAATTTTATGAAATTAGGCCCAGACGGCAGTTAATTTCTTAGGAAATATTTTCTTTTTCTAATAGAACGCAGTGTAAAATTATAAAATCTACATAATTTCCAGTAATTTTCTAGTCAGATATTACCAACCATGTTCTTTTTATTCTTCTTGGATCAGTCGTTTCGGAAATAGGGAGGAGGAAACCACCAATTTCCCATATTTTTTGGAATACTAATATTTGAAATGATGAAAAAAAAATATTTTGTATTCCTCATAACAAACCGTTTCAAATAATATCCGCCGGAGACAAAAAAGTAAAAAAAATATACATCCGTATTAGATAAAGTTACCTAACGCAAAATATGCGACTGATTTAACTGACTTATGTCTAAAAAAACAGTGACGAAAAAAGAATGTCATTTCAGTATAATATTATTGGTAAAAGTCTTCTTAATTCATAATTCAGAGAAAGTTTATGCATAATATTAAAATAAATAAAATTATTTCATAATTCCAAATGATATATTTGTATTCATGCGTCGTACTCTGGATGCTAATCCAGCGTCATACCGGAAGGTATAAAATTCGATATCGAAAACATATCCGTTAAAGAATAGCTAAAAAAGCAATTTAAAAATGATACAGCCAAATGGTTGATAAGCTTAATACCGATTATAAATAGTCAGGCATTAAGTACGTACTATTATATACCATTATTTGATGAAAATATAAAATTAAATCTTTTATGTCACGAAATTGTATACCTTCCTATTGTCCATGAACTGAACCCATTTTAATGGTGAAGTCCATTATCTAACGATCATTAATCACTTATGTGTACAATGTGGAGTATAATTTATATCCACGTCCAACATTTTGCTGCCAATACTCTTGTAACGTGTACAGTAAAATAACTGCATTTAGTGGGTAACTATGGACAATGTAAAGCTTGTATAAACATTGTTTCTCTGGCGATGTTTTGACTTTATTCCTAATTCGTCTCAATATTTATTTAACTCTTGTAGCTTATTCACATTTACATACCATTAAATAAAAATTTGCATTTTAGTGAAAATTATGTATAAAATTGTTCATTGCAGTAATCATGATATTGTGTAAATGAATCCCTGTCATTTACCAGTAAACGCGTGGAGAGTAGCATTTGTGACTAGCTTAAAGTTAATGAGAGCGAATGTTAAAATACTCCAAGCATTCTTTAAGCGGAATCATCGCCGTCGTGGTCATACCTATTTCGCGTCTAGCAATCAATGCCGAGTTGTGAAGGCTGTTATTTAACATGTCAGTGACGCCGTACTATGTATTCCATTTATGACATTCACACACGCGAGCTCTGTTCCCAAAATTTGTATCTGTCTATTTATTTATATCTTTTACTGAAATGGGCTAGCCTCTGATAGTGCATTCTGTATCGCTGGATCCATATTGCTGTTTTTTGTCGATCTACCTACATCCCATGAGGCTCACAAATCTGATACTAAAACTGCATATCAAGCTTCGTCAGCTATAATTGGATAGGGCAAGATGCCCTATATAATCCTGCGTCTGTCGCTTGAGGCAAAATGGAAGGCTGTTTCATTAGTCTTCAATGGACTACCACATTATGATGACAATGAATTTAAGAGACGTACAATTTTTTGTAGAACTATTGCAGTACATATTTTTGTAGGTTTAACAAAAGTCATGGATGTACACTTCACTGACCGCTCAGCTCTTGCGGACGTTGGAGCCAGTTTTATCGATTGTGTTCATGGAATCCACCAGGCCTCGACTTTCTACTGATTAGCGCAGCACCGATTTGCAGAAATATAAAGATAGGTCATTGACTATTAGTAGGGTTTTGTAGGTACTGTAGTACAATAGTGAATCGTTTAATATATGTGTGGATATGCAAATAAGAGTTTTAATTTTGAACTCTGTTAAGTATATTAACCATTCATAAGCCATTTCATATTTATTGAATGTGTTTACTGGTTAAAAAATTTATGAATATATTTATAAAAATTGTCATAAAATTGACCGTTAGATACCTATCTAATGGTTTTAGTTTCCACGATCTTTATAGTGATAGAATTTGGAAAACAATTTCTGTGTTCATATTTTTTACAAGGGATAAAAAGAGCCTAACTTGAATACTTTAACTAAATGATGACAAGCCTAACTGTTTATTTAGATTTTAACTTATTTGAAATAGCCATCCAATATATTTCTGAATTTTAAATTGTTTAGTTTCCTTGACGGCAGCATAGCTTATTTCTTTATTAGGAGTTTGAACTATAAGGTTATGTAATGATTTTAGTTTAATTTTACTAAAATTTTACTTCGTCCTAAACTATAGTATCAATAAAAATCGATATCAAGCAATAACATTTACATTACAATTGTTATTTACATTTACTTAAAAGTACGTTTTCTATCGCGCCTTTACGGTAGTTCACAAAATAAATAAAAATATCGAAACTAATTCAGTAGTAAGTGTCGCACAACTTTCAGTGTAGAATTTCACCACTATTGCATTACTTTTAAAGAAGTTTATTAAATTAAGAACAGATGGGGTTGATTTCTTACGAATCTTTTTTCCTTTTTTTAAGATAAGAAATTTAAACAAACTTTATACTATCGATGTGTTCAAGAGTTAAAAAGTGCAGTTGAAGATTTTATTATAAATTTGACTATACTGCCCATATAATGATATATTCTCTATTGCTCTATGATTTAATTTCGGATATTGTATCGCTCGAACTGTGACATATATTCGTGAAACGTACTCGTAAAGTGACCCCCATCTGAAAACGGAAAGACGCGCGCGGTAAATTATTTGCATTTGTAGGCTGTGGCACCTATGAAGCGATAACCGCATCGCGAACGCGTTTTACAATTTTATCTGTCAACTAAATAATTCTGAATAGATTCATCATTATTATATTCAAACTTTCATCGCCAACCTATCGAACCTATCTATGACATTACTTTCACCTCAACCCCGCATTCTCGCATAACGAAACGAGCGACGTGAACTCAGTCCGTCGGCGGACAGGCGCCGTCGCAACCTAGCGACAAGGCCGAAGGCCGCGTTCGCTATTAAAACGACTGAGACCGCGGCGAGACACTTAATTTTCCTCGTAAACAACAAATTTAATACTACCAATACCGCGACAGCGCGAATATAGTTTTCATTTCGAATAGGACCTAGATTTTATTAAAACGTTCATCTCGTAAAATTAATTATGCTCTTTATTGCGTCTCGGAACATGCTAAATGGCTTATTTAATAGGGGTCCGCTATTTGCAAACACGCTGTATTTTATGAAAAAAAATGTTTGTAATTAATTTTAGTTGGTTTCTGAATCAGAGTCCTTCATTATTTTATTAACAAACTGTCAAAGTGACAGTTGCATTGAAGTAATAATAGAATTGTTTCGTATCTCATCTGCGGCCATCGATATTGAAATGCGTGGACGTTTGTTGTAAAAACAAAAAAAAAACAAATAGACAGTTTTTTATTAACAATTATCACCCATGATTGTCTTAAGTGTGGCCGAATACTAATTACTGTTTTATTGCGTGTAGAAATGAAAAGTAACTCACTTATTTATCTAACACACGCGTGGTATAGAAATATCATTAATAATATTATTTACAAGGGCTTTCCGCAATATTGTTTTAAGTTTTTAATTACACGCAAGTCTAGACACATTAGAGCCTTCCTAAGATACGCTCCGCTACGCCGCTCTGCTACGACGCTTTGCAAAACCACAAGTTCATCAGCTGTATGATCGAAATGAGTAATAATTGAAAATATCGAATGAATAAGAACATTATAATTATGTTGTCATCGCGCACTGTTCGCTGTTTTCCATTGCCGGTGAAACGTGGAAAACTACCACGCGATCGCCAACGATTAAACAATAGCACTGAAAACGTTCGCAAACAACCTAATGAACGCAAGTCTTCGAAAATATTTACATGTCCTTTAGCGGCTTGAATTAATTAAATGCCGCTTTGTAATTTGTCACCTCATCCGCTACATAAAGCAATTATAATAATTAATTAACAAACGAGTGTTTGTTCTGTAGTTGCGGCTGTTCGATTTTTAATCATTAGTCTGTTTGAGTATCGGAAGTAATTATCAAAGTCGAGATGAAATGAGCAATTTTTTCTTGAAAATTACAAATAAAAATATGAATATTGATTAATAAAAAGACGGGAATAGTTACTCTTCTTAGTCTTTTCGATGATAATTATACTTTTGTAAGATGATGGAATCTGTAGGCAAGTGCTGTGTAAAAGACCATCACCTTCCGACGGCAGCTGGCAGTCGCGAAGTTAATTTCTCGAAACGTAGAGTTGGTTATAAATGTATACCGAGGTGTATGTTAAAATACATTTAAAGCCTCTGTATTTTTTCCAGTAAGTGCACAGAAAACTTGTAAAATATGTTGCATTGGTATCTGCAACATATTTTCAGAGGAGAATCGGCCCTTATTTGTGAGTGGTAAAAAGCAAAAATACGTATTTTATTTTTGTATTTCATAAACTCATTTTTTGTTGTTTTTCCTATTGCGAAAATTATGAAAAAAAAACATCAAGTCAACAAAAACTCAGCAGTCTATAAGCTGATCTTATTAGTGATATTCAATTGAAAAAAGAATAAAAGTATCGAAGAGAATAGTTTTCTTTTTTAATTTATAGTTTCAAAATTATTTTTTTTCTTTACATTCTCTAAAACATTCTACGTTGAGACTAATGAGAGGAACCAGTCCCGTAAAAAATTGTCATATGTAAAAGTATACATGTACAATTTAATATGCAGAATATATGAAAATGTATTATAAAATGCATTATTCAATGGTTTTTTTTTCTCAGTTTTACTGTCACAAATTGATGAGTAAAATTACTTTTTTTTATTTATCGAATAAACTAGTCATCTTAACAAGGATAGTTCTCGTGTTTACGACGGCCATTACAGCTTCATTCATAGGTAATAAGATGCATTATTTGTTATTAAATTAAATTATTTCTTTGCGCTTTTTTATTCAATTGAAAGGATCAATGTGTAATACAATAGCAACGAACCATACTCTTTAAATACGCGCCTCCAACATTGTTTAACGATCTGAAATGTTTATGGTATTGCCGACAATTTATAGTTTAAGTATCTCTTGGCGTTTACTGCTCCGCGGGCTTTACTACTGATTCGCCTACAATTATAAATTGTGGTTACGGTAACGCCTTACAACGACACACAATTTTATAAATCAACATTCATTGAATTAGTCTCAACGATACATAAAATAACAATAAACTCATCTCAGTACCCGATTACTAAAAGTAAACACATACTGTAGTCTTAAATATATACAATTTTTAAAAGAGCTTCATTCCTCTAGTAGTCATTATCGTCAATATTACGCTGCTAAATCTACTATACTTTCTAGGATACAGTTTCTTATATTGGCAATGCTTTCTTCCTGGGCTACAATGTATAAGTTGGTGCGAGCCGTAAACGTAGCCATGTTTTCACTTCAAAATTTAATTAATAAAATTGTCTGATATTTTAATTTCCGAATTTAATAGACACGAAGGTGTTTTTAAATTATTATAGCCGGCCGAGTTCTATTGGTTCCTGAATACAAAATTATCCGATTGTAATTAATAATTTTTATCGTGTCTTATCTCGTTCTCAATATACACTATTTCAACGTAACGGCAAGGGTTAAATGTTTTATAGTATTGGCACACCGAGTGCCGCGCCTTTTCTTCAAGGCCGTATACAACATTACGCTAGGCACCTACTTGTAAGATAAAAAATCTATGATTATGGTGGTTATACAAAGTTTTTCTTAAGTTATTTTATATATATAGAGGTTACGTTTATTACAATGAAACGTTTAAATGTAATTATGGTTGAGAAAATGTGAAAAATAAAAAATATTTTCTTATTGTAAAATAAAATATTACTCCATAATGAAGGCCTAAGAATAAAAATTTAAAAGAGAAAAAAAATCATTTGCACTCTTTATACACTTGAATTTACATTATTTTCTTCTGTGGCCTGTAATAAAGGTTTTTTAAGTAAAAGAAACAATAGAAAAAAGGCTAATTTTAACCCAAAACGTTACGCAAATGAGAGCATTTAGCCAAAGCAGATACTTCAACCAGTACAGACCTCAAACATCATTAGAAATCTTAATTTTATCCACACCTATTCATATTTACAACTAATTATATTCATTTCTCCACATCACGTCTTCGGCCACAAAAGGCCTGTTTGTGCGGCGCGATTGTTAAAGACAGCAAATGAGCTGTTTGACGACCTAAATTCATTTGAGGCATTACATGAGGACTGGTTCGATGGCTCATAAATCAACACGCAGAGCGGTTGTGCTGTAACACTCGCTCCCGGCCAGCGGGCCGCGGATCAATTATTCATCTGTAACCAGACCGATGGACGTTGCCAGTTGCTTCGAGATAAGACTCCGTGACATTCACTCGCAGTAATCGGATACAGTTGACATGTGATCTCGTTTCTAGGGGAAGAAACTGTTTTTACTGTACTGAATAATTTCACGTTTAAAGCGACTTGAGAAACCGTTATATCGATATTTTCACAGCGTCGTTAACCTAAGCGGGCATAGATCTTTCTTCACGTGGACGCTTTTTTAGTTATATGACTTTCATTCAGTTTTATTTTAGATCCTTATCTATTTTCTCCACATATCCTTCAAAACGTTTTCTTTTCCCATTTTTTTCCCATGTTGACTTTTTGTGTCGTTTTCCCTCGGCCGGCACGTTAATCTTGACCAAACCATGTGAACGTCCCTTTTTTATCATCACATTCTTACTTTCACCGATAACGCATTCTCTTCGAGCGTCCTCATTTTTAATCCTATCACGTATAGTCTTTCCGCTGATATTCCCTTATGAATATTCCATAACGTTTTCAACAGCATTCAATTTTCTTACGTTCTTCTTTTGCATTACACGAGACACATTTCCGTACATAATGTACAGCTACACGCGCTGTTTCTATTCTTTTGTTCTTTGCAGTAAAATGTAATCTTTTAACTTTTCTTAATGAGTACATTGCTTCATCGCATATTTAGATGTAATAACGTATCCAATAGATGCGAGTGTCCAAGAAAAAAAATTTTCACGGACTAAAGGCAAATCTCAAACGATATTCCATTACTCAAATTCAGCTTACTATTTATAAATTTTTAGTATAACAGTTTAATAAATACCTTCATCCTCAGTAGACTGTCATCAAAACAAATCAACCAAACATCCGCTCTCAACGTCATGCGTATTTAACCGTACCGCCTTAATGTCTCATTAATATATTTTCCCAAGCCATTAACTAACATTTTATCAAAATAAAAGATATTAGTATTTCGATGACAAAATACAAAATATCTGCAACTATTCTTATTGGTTGAAACATAAAAACCCAAATAATTATAATAAAAAAAATAATTTCAAAACGTCACGAAGTATTACCGCCATAAGGTTTAAAAATTTAAACCTAAATAAAATGCTAAAATAAAGTATCGCCATAAAATAGCTACCAATATCTGAGTTGACTTTGTTAAACAAAACTGTTTTAATAAATTTCTGATTTGTATCAGAAATTTATTAGCTTGAAGTTAGTAGCAAATCATGTTTAAGAAAGTGATAACGTTATTAGCATGACTATATAGGATGTTATTTAAAAAAATGCTTAGTTTTGCATGTCATCGTATAGTTATAAAAAAGGTTAGTACTTCATCAAATTGATATTGCCACTAGGAAGACTCTCAGCAGGAAACAATGTTGTTTTTCCTCAACGCAAACTCGTCAAAGGTCACATAATAATACGCCTGTACTAATTGAAGTAATCACTCGTTGCGGTCGCAGCATGAATTAAAATCATACCTCTACTTGATAAAAAATATCATCGTAAGGTATTAAATTTATTTATAATGAAATTTAATGACAGATTATCAGCTAGAGAGATATTGAAGAGCATTTAGATCTTCACAATCAACAAAGAACATGAGTGTTAAAAGAAACATAAAATAAATTATGTACTCAAAAGACAGTTTAAATAACAATAATATGAAACGAGATTATTGCTTATTATTTATATTACGTTAATTGATTTGATCGTAAACTCTTAGCTAATACTGAATTAAATTTATGCTATTAGGAACGTACAGGTCGTGACATAATTTTATAATAAGTAGTTAGATTATTGTCAAAATGCTAGAAAGACGACACCGGTAGGAGCGTCAACAAATAAAGAATATGTCACAGGTTCTCGTCAATTTCATGTTAATTACAATACTCCGAGTGCTTGGGACTAATCAGTTTCTAATTTTTTTTATAAGATATTCGTAAATTACAATAAGATTAAGATAGAAAAGAAAACGAGCAGATACTTTTATTTAAAGAATGTTAATATTGATTACAATGAAATTTTTTTCAAATAAAAATGGCCTAATAAATAATGCTACGTATTTTCTTTTCCAGCTCTATGAACTATAACTTACTTAAAACTACCAATCAAAGCCAAACACATGCGTAGAACACTCAGATTAACCAATCAGCGATTGTTATTTAAACTCGACCTGAATCAAGTCGCGAAGATTATAAGAACCTAAAATAGGGTAGGATAAAGTAATTTAATTTACCGATTAATAATTGTAGCTATGTTTACAAAAAACAAAAAATTATGACAAGAATTCTTCTTTTATATTACATCCTACGACATATACAAAGAAATAAGACAAATACCTTTTATACCTCAATCTACGGGATTCCTACAGGAATATGAAATAAAGCCAATGCAGATTTGTTTGAACCGGGAAAGTTGCCTAAATTTTCAAGATAAATAAATGAAATATAATAAAAAAAACCATGTACAAAAATTCCCCGTCATTTGAGTGAGACAAACAAAACGATAAGAAAATCGATACAGTATCTGTCTAAACCTTTGCAGTACGGAGGCGGAAAACGCTAGCACTCCCCATTAGTTTTGTATCCTATCTAAAAGTACAAGTTATTAAAATCTCCTGTATAGTCTGCATAATTTGACTTATTTTTGTTATGATACTGATTATTTAGCTTCTGTAACTAATATGTTGATTATATAAGTAAAGAGTTAAGAAAAGTAGTAGTAATATTTTTCCCAAAGACTGATTATAATTTATTACATATAATAGAGTGACAGTCCTGTGTAGCCCATTGTTGAACTGTAAAGACGGCCTATCTTTCAAATAGGTGCTGATTTATTAATGCTGACATATAATAATAAATAAATAAAAACCTTTTTTTCTCGCATTTAGTAAACGATGTAAGGATTTACGTAATTTCTGTTAAACTTAGATATTTATTACATATAATAGAGTGACAGTCCTGTGTAGCCCATTGTTGAACTGTAAAGACGGCCTATCTCTCAAATAAGTGCTGATTTATTAATGCTGACATATAATATAATAATAAATAAATAAAAACCTTTTTTTCTCGCATTTAGTAAACGATGTAAGGATTTACGTAATTTCTGTTAAACTTAGATATTTATAATTAATATTTTTATCCTTACGTTTTTCTATATCTAGCTGCGACTGTAAAGTACTTATAATCCATCTGGATAAGTACCCTTATCTAAACCTAGCCGATCGTTCTTTTCAGGTTTAATGCTGGAAAGCGAGAAGAAGGTGTTCGAAAAAATGGACGGTAAGAGTCCCATGTCAAAATACTGGATGCCGCTAGTGTGGGCGACCAACATTATAAATCGGGCGAGGAAGGAAGGTCTCATCGCCAGCGATCACATTGTGCAGACCCTACTGGTGGAACTGTCCGACATCAGGCGGAGACTCGGGGCGCTGATCGGCTACGATACCGTCTGCGTGCCGCTCGTCTACACTCAGGTATGGCGGCCACCGCCTTCTACTCTTGTATTATAAAACATGCCGTCATTATAAGATTGATATTGACCATATAACAGTTACACTATAAAAATTTATTGGAAGCGCAAATCGTTCGAATTCCATTTTGTCAGCTTATTTGACTTTTTCATACGAGACCAATCGTTACCAAATTTTGGTGAAAAATATGTGGTGTGATGGTTTTCAAAGGTGTTTAACATGTTACTTACTACCATGTTTTGTACAGTGCTTGTACCATAAAATGGGAGAAATAAAAAATTATAAATTAAAAGCGTCGCATTAATAATACTGGAGCATCTAATTGTAATAAAAGTTATAATTGTCAAATCCAATAAAAACAATTATTCAAAATATCCAATATAAATTATACGGGACTTTGGTTAATTAGAAAAGCAAGACTGTTGTTCGACCAGTCTGGAATATATATTCTTATTTTATTATTTTAACCTTTATTACGAATAAAAGAAATTCAATAATAAAATAATTTTTATTTTCAAAATTTTTTCAATCATATATTTAAACGTGTCCTTAAAATAAACACGTTGTGTTTATGAAAAAAAATTTTAAACTTTACTTATGTAATCGAATTTTCTTTGAAAGTAAATCATTTTCTTATCGCTCAATATTCAAATCCGCGTAAGCATTTCGTCGCATCGCTTTATATAACTTTGAATACTTCGTGCTGCGCCCGGTGTGCGTGCACTGCAAGACGCTTAACCCTTGCCTTAACCGAAAAAGTGATGAAATACGAAAAAAATGTTATTGATTATAATCATCTGATTTTGAATTCAAGGACCCACAGAAGCCGGCTTCCTTTACTAATTTAACAACTACCTGTAGATTAGGATTAACAATTTGACATTTTAAGATCAGTCGGTTCATTAGTCCGCACGGTACTATGGCCGACGCAGCTTTGTGCTATTTTTAAATAAATAATTAGTATCTTTTCTCCTTCAACCAAATTAAAATGTGGATCGAAGTGAAGTAAATATACGAGTACCCAGCGTGTTAACAATATTTCATTAAATAGAAATGTCTTTAGTGCCCTAAAGTGTATTAATAAACGTCTGAACATATGGATATAAACATGGACGATATATTAGCCTATGTACATTAAAATGTGAATTAAACATATCAACGTGGAAATGTGAACTTGAACATCTGAACATGTGTAACGAATATGTGTCCATAAACATGAGTCTCGGTGCATGAACATGAGCATGTTAGAAAAGAAGATAATGAAACTATCACATATATTGTTATTTCTTTATATTTATTTTTGTATAAACTTAATTGCACACAGAAAATGGTGTAAACCTATGAAGTAACAATCTCTTTCAGTCAATTACAACAATATTGGTAGAAAGAAAGAGAATCAGGAAAGTCGGAGAATTTTCAGACCATCGCCCAAGACCGTAAGAAGAAACAAATGTCTAAATTTCCCAATAGGATAATTTCGTCTGGGTAGATTGTTTGACATAGAGAATATTTAGATGTTAAACCTACACTACACTACTCGCGAAGTGATCGAAGTTAGGCGAAGAGAAACGTGTAGAGAGGTACTTCGACTTCGAGAGGTACTTCGCTTTGTGCATTCTCGCCTCGTCTCGGGCGACTTCCAATCGCTGTCGGTTTTGCACCCAAGTGAAAGGACTTCGCGAAGTTACACAAAGCGTCTCACTACACTACTCAGCGTACTTCTGTTTGCAGATAGACGTCGTACTGTTTTCGTGCGGGTGCGTGCGGGTGACTCACGGGTACTGAACTCCTCGCGAAGTTGCACGAGTGGTGTAATCACGTACTTTTGCGATCAACTTCTACAAGCACTTCGTCTAGGTAACTTCGCGAGTAGTATAGAGGGCGTATTAGAATATTTAGGGTTTTTTGAAATGAAAAATGAATGGCGCGCCTTAATTTTGAAGAATTTCTAATTTATTCAAATATCCTTCACTGCGATCTAGTTAGAGCACACATCCATAAACAATTAAAGGTTTGGCAGAGTGGAACTTTGTTTTAATAGATTGGGAACTTATACGGCGAGCAATATCAGTTATTCATCTACGTTTATGCTCCGAAACTGGACAGAAGGGAATAGTCATTATTATTGTGAAACAAGCCAGAGCGAATCGGGCACGTTTCTGTCAGTAGAAGACGCTCAGTGATTGGCGGTCGGGTCATCAACTAATTGCCGACCGATGTAATTACCATAATGAGCGTAGTCCGCTGCAATAGCGGCGCGTCCAACATCGCGATGTCCTCAACTGACCACTGATAGCACCCTATAGACGACCGGTATCCGCGCGAACAACTCTTGTTTAATTAAAAACGCACCGAAATAGCCAATGCTGACGCGATTGACCAAAAAAAATCTAGATGTTAATATTAATTTCCCTGAAATAATCGATGAAGAAACATGGCCTTATCTTGGATCTGATTTAACAGAAGTTAATGAGTCATAAATAAGTTTTGAAGTAAGAGAATAACTCTGCTTCATTGCCCAAGCTGAAAATAAAGAATACTGAAAATAAAGAAAACTTGCCGTAGATAATACGTATAATTTCTCTTTTTAGACAGATATGACACATAAATATACTAGGAAAAGTAAAGCATCCAATTGCATGCCAGGCATCCATTCACTTAAGATTCCATATTTGTGTGCTAGTAGATAATTACGTGTTTTTTGCCTCGTGGTAAAGCAAGCAATAGTCACCCTTGATATATTGCATAGATATAGCAATAAGTGTGTCATAAAATGAGTTGAAAATGTTGAGTAAATGTCGATTATTATGCAAATTCTGAAAAATTTCTGCGAAAATCACTATCAAAGTTGCGATTTCAGAGAAAAGAACTTACATTTTCTTTGCAGAAACACGCTTCAAATATAATCATTATTTATACTGAGAATTCTGTGCATCTGAGTAGAACATTTTAAGAACCTATGTAATCATTCTCAACCGTTTCTGAAAAATAATTGACAAAGTTGAAAAAAAAATTACATTTTTTTTTGCATAAAATGCACCTCAAATGTACCTGTAGACACATTTCTCGTTGCACCTGTATATTATTTGTTTAATTGTATGTATATCGACCAAGTTAAATTCCTAGTCACCTACTTCGAAGTTCGGTGACTACGAAGTGTACTACGCGAAATAGCTTCTTATTTTTTTTGGATTTTTTCCTTTTGACGTGAAGGTGGGTGGCGGGAAGACATTTTTCAATGCTTTAGAAAGTTGTATCTCCCGGAGGAAAAGCTGAACGAATTACTAGATATTTTCAATTACATTTTAAAACACATCTTCAATGAAACTTTAATCGATATGTTATTTTAATCGACATTGTGACGGGTAGACGCACATAACGAATTAATGATGGTGGAATCGTTATAATTTCCCGGTTTTTTTCATTTGATTTGGAAGTGAAATAAATGTCGGGACAAACAAAAGTTCTGCGCTGAAGCTGCAAACCAATAATCTACGAAAAATTATATAAATGGTAACATTGAGCACTACGGTAAACATCACTTCCAAGATTAGGACAAATTATTTTAAATGCACGAGCTCATTAGACACTACTTTCGTTATTAGGGCAAATTATTTTAAATGCACGAGCTCATTAGACACTACTTTCGTTATTAGGAGAAGTTATTTTAAATGCACCAGCTCATTAGACACTACTTTCGTTATAAGGACAAATTATTTTGAATGCACGAGCTCATTAGACACTACTTTCGTTATTAGGACAAATTATTTTAAATGCACGAGGTCATTAGACACTACTTTCGTTATTAGGACAAATTATTTTAAATAGATATGCTCATTAAGTACCGCTTTCAATGCTCATAAGGCTCTGCTTTTATTAAGATTATGACAAATCATTTTAAACAGATGAATGAACCTGCTCATTAAGCACTACTTTCAAAATTAAGACCAATCATTTTAAATAGACGTAATCAATAAACACTTCCTTCAAGATTTGTTTCAGACTTTTTGCGTGAGTTCAAACATAAATTTTAGTATTTGGCAAACAGCCCCTTCAAAAAAAATGTTTGTTCAAGCTCATTTCAAAAGAACTTTCCAGAGGCACCCTTCTCGATTGGACTAAAGAGTTATCATTGGGTGCATTCCCACAGATTTTTTGCATCAGTCGAAAAATTTCAGGAGTTGGTTGGTTGGAGTTGGCAAACAAAACTTCAAAATGAAAAAAATCATCTAACCCAGTTTTATTTCAAAAGATCTATCCAAGGATACTTCACTCGATGTGTAATCACTAAAAATAATATTTTTTCAAATCGTTTCGTTTTAGGACACTGAAACGTGCTCTAAGCATGTCTTGCTTGGAATCGCGTTGTTCGATTCCAAGCAAGACATGCTTAGAGCACGTTCTACTACGTCTAACTACGTCTTTTATATATTACAAACAGTATGAAGTGTTGCTAATATTATAATAGTTTGAAGTTATTGTATTGCCATCATTCAGTTGCAACTCAAAACTATACTAAAAATTATGAAAATTATAGGTTTTCTGAATTTTGTTTTCTAGGAAAAGTCTAGTAATTACTCCTGGTTTCATTGTTTTTAATGAATTCTAAAAAATAATATTAATACAAATATTAAAGTTTAATATTTGTATAAAGTTTTAATATTTGCCAAAGTGAGCACGAAATCCTCACAGTGTGTGAGTTATACGACTATAAATCAACAAGTTTTATTTAGAAAATCACTTCCTCGGTATACACCCAGAAAACCGTGTTACTAAAATATCCAAATCGCAAGAATTTATAAAGAAGGTCTATTTGATTTCTCTTGTCATACTTATTATCAAACCTTCAAGTTAAAGCAAGTTCCTTCCAGCTAATAATGACCAAATCTAATGTAAATGTATATCGTCGCCGCGGTGTGTTGGGTTGATCACAAGGTATACGGCCTCTGACAATGCGGCGCATCGCGGGGACCCGAGTGCGATTCCCGGACGTTTGTTGAACGGGGCTGGACTGGTGTTATGGTTGGCTGTACGAGGTTGCTCTCGTAGCAATAAGTTCGCCATATGTATCAATTAGATACATTAGAGTAGATAAATAAATTTTCAGACAACATTTGGCGACTATGATCAACATAAAACATTGATTGTTCCTCAAAAAGAACAGGCGACTCTATAGAGAGAACCTTACATTGTATCTGAGCGAAAAGAGCGCATCAGCTCAAAGCGGCAACGGCATTCGCCGGATGATTAAATCATTACTGTAAGCAACTATAAATTTATAATGAACCACTTGGATGCAGGCGATATGCAATCGACGCACGTGCGATGCGCGCACGGTGCACGTGGCACTTGTTGTTATAGCCGTTTATTGTGTCGCTCGGCACTTGTTCTGCCGATTATTGCCAGATATATTTTACATTATGCTTGAATTGCCGTTTGAAAATGTCGCCTTTGTTCCGCGAAAATGATTTACGCACAGCCTGAGCTTCGCCTCGGTGCACGAGTGCTCGGACTCATTTGTTTGCATTCAATTGAGCGAAATCGAATTAGCGGTTAATTTTGGTAAATGGTGTTCAGCATTTTTCATTACTGCGTTTTCGAACTGAGTATTCTTCGTTTTTGTTCAAGTTGAATGAGTTGAATCACGGTAGATTCAATATTGAACTGGTATTGAATCCCCCACATTGGATTGAATATTATTTATGCGTTGTTCACTGATAAAATACGCTGTTATTGTGTAACAGATTAGATTGAATATTATTTATGGGTTGTTCAGTGACAAAATACACTGTTATTGTGTAACAGATTAGATTTAATATTATTTATGCGTTGTTCACTGACAAAATATACTGTTATTGTGTAACAGATTAGATTGAATATTATTTATGCGTTGTTCGCTGACAAAATACACTGTTATTGTGTAATTGATTAGAAAAGAATATTATTTATACGTTGTTCACTGACGAAATACGCTGTTATTGTGTAACAGATTAGATTGAATATTATTTATGCGTTGTTCACTGACAAAATACACTGTTATTGTGTAATTGATTAGATAGAATATTATTTATACGTAGTTCACTGACGAAATACACTGTTATTGTGTAACAGATTAGATTGAATATTATTTCTGCGTTGTTCACTGACAAAATACACTGTTATTGTGTAATAGATTAGATAGAATATTATTTATACGTTGTTCACTGACGAAATACACTGTTATTGTGTAACAGATTAGATTGAATATTATTTCTGCGTTGTTCACTGACAAAATACACTGTTATTGTGTAATAGATTAGATAGAATATTATTTATACGTTGTTCACTGACGAAATGCACTGTTATTGTGTAATTGATTAGATTGAATATTATTTGTGTTGTTCACAGTGACGAGGAACTCTGTGAAATAGATTTCTGCAAATATTGGCCTATGCAGATAACGTAGATATTGTTGGAAACTCAGAAAGGGCAGTTAAAGAAGTCTTTTCAGCCCTTGAATTCTCTGCCAGAAATATGGGCCTAACTGTAAACCAGGATAAAACTAAATACATGGAAATCTCACATTCCGTGGTAGATTATAATAACCTTATACCTGACAAAAATAAACTAAGAGCAGAAATTGATAATAGAATTAAAATGGCAAATAAATGCTTCTTTGGACTGAGAAGACAACTGAGGTCTAAACTCATCAGTCGGAAGACTAATCTAAAAATCTATAAAACACTAATTCTACCTAAACGTAGACACACAGCGATCATTGGACACGTTTGAGCGAAAGATCCTCAGAGCTATCTTTGGCCCAGTGCAAGAAGTGGGTAGATGGAGAAGCAGATATAATTTTGAACTGTATATACTTTATGTACAACCACAAATTACCCAAGTAATCCGTAGTAACAAATTAATATGGATTGGTCACATATGGAGAAGCCTAGAGGATAATCCTACTAAAATATTAACATTAAAAAAACCGAGGGTACTCGACCAAAAGGTAGGCCACCTCTAGATGGATGGATGATATCGAAAAATACAAAAACTTTGAACATAAGTAATTGGAAACGAGTCGCAACTGATAGGGAGACGCTGGAAGGAGCGCGTAGGGATGCATTGTATCAATCCAAAGATTAATAAAAAGCCAAATAAAGTACTTTTTACATATTTAATTTACTCTCGCTGCGCCCGCGGCTTCAACCGCGTGAAATGAGGTTCCGCAGAGATTTCACTAAAAAATTAGGTTTTTTGCGATTAGCTGTTGTTGCTGATAAAATAATATTATAATTTCACTCATCGCTTCTTGCAATTGTGGAAACTGACTCAGTAGCGTCTCGAGATTACCTCTAAAATTTAAACGTGATGCGTCCTGTTTCAAAAACTTTGAAACGGGACGCATTTTGTTAAATTTTGTAATTATAACTTTGTTTTACTGTAACAAAACTTCATACATTATAGACGAACATCTTTTTATCTAATTTTTTATAATAATTGTTTAGTTCAATATGCTATTATATGATTATTCGTACTGTTTTTTTCTATAGTAGAGTTAAAAAGGCTTCATGTCCCGTTAGGTTTTTCAATCTAGTAACTCTAGCTCTATTGTAAACCGCTGCGCCAGAACCAGCGTACTTCTAGAAAATAAATTTTTCTTCACAGATTCCATAGAGAAGTGTCTTTATTTTATAACATCCAGTAACTGTAGTATGGACTAATATAAAAGTGACAAAATCTATTCCAAACTGCGTACATATCGAATGTATGTTTTTTTTATATCTTCCATATGTTATTGGACTATATTATTCTTATATTATACACCCTTGTATGATAGTTTAATTATTGTAAGTAGTTATTTAATAAGGCATTTAAAGTTTAAATATATCAACGTGTCAATGTGTAAACGTAGATTATAGCGTCAAACAATTCTCTTCCTGGGATATTAATAACAGTAAGTTCATTATTATTTAACGTAGGATAAGTCTTACATTTCGGAACCGGTATGACACGCTCAATTCGCAAGTGTCACAAGGAACGTTGTTTAAAATTTTTGATAACTGTTAACGTGAACGATATTGCATTCAATAGAATATTAAACAAATTATGTTTTAGATACTTATTATTGACATTGCGCTGCCTTTATTGGTTGATGCAATCGTAATGCCAAATAGAGATATGGATATATGAGTATATGCGCGTACAGTAATAAAGCCTAATCCTAGCCTGCATTATACGAGCACGATATTCAGGTGTCATTTTGTTTTTTTTTTCTTTTTGCGTTCTTTCGAATATGTTAACAGTAAATATAATATTCATTTGGATATAATTTTGAGATGATAATACTCTTGGAATAAATGAAATTTCCCAAAAATTAAAAAAAATGTTCAAAATGCCCATAATAAACACGAGAAGCATTTTTGAACCGATGCAAGGGAAGAGTCTCAGAATTAAGAGCATTTTTACTAGAAATCAGAATTAGAAATATTAATTTTCTTTCGTAATGAAACGAAAATTTCCAAATTCAAATATACACTGTGTCCGAGAATAAGTGTCGGACAAAGAAAGACGCTATGCGTGGGCTATAAAGGAATAAATTGTCGTTGAAATAAACCGCAAAAAACGCCCTTTTTCAATTGAGTGCAAAAAAATATTACACGTAACTCTTTTTAACACACCCATTACTTGCCTGGAGTGCAGTGATAACCCGGACAGCTAGTTGTCTTCGCAGCTGTTCGCTGATTAGTCTTCTGAGCGGCGTTGAATAATCTGCGCAAGTATTGTGTGTACGAAAAAAATGAATTATAAATATCATTATCAATTTTCTGAAAAAAGTAATTTTAGTTTTAAATTTTGTTTTAAAGACAATCAACTATTTTTCAGTTAAAGAATAACGTCTTTCTTTGTCCGACAGTTATTCCCGGACACCGTGTATAGAACCTTACAAATTATTTTTTTACTCACATTTTTTGACAAATTGTTCATTCGTGCTTGTTATTATCGCTTTCTAAGATCTATAATTAAATCTCCTTTATCTTCGCCGCTTTTTACCGCGCCTTCAAAATAATTTTCTAGATCGCGATATTTTAAATTAAATCATTTTTATAGGAAAGTTTAAATCCTGTAATATTAATGACTTATTAATATTTTTACTGAGCTGTAACATTACCGATCGAGCAATCTCGTAACCGCATGTAGGGATTACAAACGCGCGCCATTCCAAGCACAGTCGCCTCGTCGAATGAATAATGTAAGTACCCGCACTTCGTAATTCGTTCATTGCATAAAAATATAATTACAATCATTTCACGTGAAACATAACGAGACGTCCGCGTCACTTCCGTGTGCAATTATTGTTTACATAACTATTTACCTTTTACTAATCGATTTATAGATGCCCAATAGCACTATTGGTTGTTTTACCTAGTCTGACTATATGAATTTGATTTCATAGAAACCAGATCGCGGAATCAAAATTACAACCGTTGATATACGGCAGGCAGTGATAGCCGCTACATGAGGCTTCATCAGGACTTGTATTGGAATATGTTTTTGTACTGACATTTCGAAACTTACACATTTAATGAGCTAAATAATTAAATATAGCATAAAATACTAATACTTAGGTATTCTCCTGCTTTTTAAAAATTGAACATGGAGTCAGCCAGGGGTTGGCAAAATTGGACCTATTATTTAATTTTTTTTATTATTAGTTATTACAAAAGGCTAAAACAAATATTTTGAGAATATTAAAGTATCAGGACTAATGCTAGTTTCAGGCTAATAGTAAAAAAAATTTTAAAAGATCCAAACTCTGTGTATAGTTTTATATGATTTAAATTATTTTAGTACAAAGATGTATATTGTTGATGACTAGCCGATATCGGACCAGAAATGAATCTATAGATTCATTTCTGGTCCGATATCGGCTATAATTATAATTTGGTGATGGGACACTCACATTTCTCATTATGTTAAAACGCCAAGAAGTATTATAACATATTTTTCTTGTCTGTATTTAACATAAACCCACTACCCCTTGGTCACGATATAAGTTCTTTTACTGCTAGACTATTACTAACTTATGGCTTTCGTGCTCTTACCATCAAAAGCAAATACAAGCATGTACAATGTGACTTCCAATGGCCTTCCATCAAATAATAACTTTTGCAAAAAGACTGCCTTTACCATTGATGTGGCTATTAAAATTTTCAATAAGATTTTGTAAATCTCACCTGCAGGTGGTGACTCTAGCGCTGTATATGTACTTCACTGCCGCTCTGATGGGCCGGCAGATGCTACCCGCACCATCGTCTTCTCACCCCAATCACGGCAAGACTGAGGATCCAGATGTCTACTTTCCACTATTCACCGCATTGCAGGTTATTGATTAACAATTTATTTATGGTTTAACAATTAAGTAAACAGCCCCGTAATTGGCTGTCATAAAATTGTTTGATTATGTGTGAACAGGCTGGTAAAGGATACTTGACATTAATTGATGTCACAGAGGTAATTATACAGATTTATATATAATTTGCTTTATGGGTCTGTACTGTGCATATTGTAACTGTAGAACAAATGTAAATGTCTATTATGGACATACAATACATATAAGCTTCGAAAAAATGTTTTTGTATTGAGAGTTGTTCTCTCAAGTCAAGGCAAGTAATTAATAATAGTCTTGTTAGAAATTTATTTACTTTCACAGTAAATTATGAAAGTTACCACTAAATGCAGTTTTCGCTTGTGTTATAATTTAACAAATACACTTCGAAATAGGTTTGAAACCGCCAACAATTCTTGATGAAAATTATAGTGTATTTTAGGAAATTTACACAATTTTATTATCTAAGTAAGAAGTCACACATAGGAAACTGCATATTTCCTTACTTATTTTGTTTAATGAAATTTATTCATTGTCTATTTGTATACAAATGTAACCTGTCACAAATACTTCTATGGTTCATATTAATTCTTATACCTGTATTCAGTTTAAGGGTACATCAGGGCCGCTTGAATGAAATTTAACATTGCTTCACACCTGTATCATTGTACTCCCCAGATACTAGGCTTTTATCAGACCCAAACATTGCATTGCCAATTGTAGTGTACATTTTATTTCTATGTTTTAAATTTATTCTACAGGCTGAACAAAGCAATTAACGTCCAAGAAAAGTTTGTCAAAAGTTCATGGAAATTAATTTGCTGTATCAAGAAATTCCATAATGGTTTTTTTTATTGATTTGCAGGACAGCTGTAACAATGTACGCATATATATATTCTACTACATAAAAGATGATTATTTCTTAAAATTAATTAAGAATTAAATAAAGAATTCGACAAAATTAAAATAAATTAAATTAATTAAGAATTTCGACATTTTATTGTAAACGAGAATCTAAATAGCATGTCGTAATTTTCCCACCTTTAATGGTGTTGTAAGTGTTGAATATTTACTTTTGTTTCGATTTATTTAACAGTTTTGTTTCTACGTTGGCTGGTTGAAAGTAGCTGAAGTATTGATCAATCCTTTTGGAGAAGATGATGATGACATTGAACTGAATTGGCTTATAGACAGGCATATCAAAGTGAGTATATCAGACATAAATATTTTGTATACTTTGTGGAATATACAATAAAATATTACATATTTAAGTATGATAAATAAATATTTTAAAGTTTAGAAGTTGAGACTAAAAATAAAACATTTATAAATTATGATTTAATAAAATTATCTTTTTTGCCCTTTTATCAATCCATTTCTGCACAGAAAATATTTCCTCTTTTCCATTCAACTATTAATTGAAAAATATCATCTATTAAACACATTCCAGGCTGCTTACATGATCGTAGATGAAATGCATGAAGAGCATCCAGAACTGCTAAAAGATCAATATTGGGAAGATGTGGTCCCCAAGGATTTGCCTTATACAGTTGCATCAGAGCACTATCGGCGTCACGAGCCTCCAGGCTCGGCAGACCATTATAAGGTGAAGGAGGCAGATGCGGTCTATGCAAATCTACAAACTCCTAGAAAGAGTAATCTTGATGAAACATACGCTGATTATGTGAGTGAAATTTCTATTATAATTTAAAGAAATATTAGTTATAAGTAGAGAATATTAATTAGTCGAATGGAAAAACAATTCTACCAATAAAATGTTTTATAATACAGCAAGCAAACAGTATGGCCAATATTGTTATCTTCTTCTTGCTGCTGGTTCTTTCCTGAATTAGTTACAATGATAGCACAGTTGTAGCAAGACTGTTGACTATTAACAAACCTAATATTTCCTTTTATTGAATACATTTTTTATTTATACCAGTAACCAACTTATTTGTTGAAGTTTTATAATCTTTTTTTAATTTAAATGTAATTTAATTTCATATGAAACTTAATTTCACTGTTCTGTAATTCTCTTGCACGGGTCGAGAAAATTAGAGGTCGCTGCAGTATTTTGTTGACAGGAAATAGTAAATATCATTAAATGTAAAGAGATTATGTTTATGAGTGACTATGACATTAGATATTTGAAAAACTAAACACTGTATTGTTTTTATGAATTATTAAAATGCTTCTATACAACATTACACCAAATTTATAAATAGTTTTGCTTTATAAATAATTTTTTTTAAAATATAATTTTCTTTATAAATAGTTTTGTTCCATTACAATATGTACGCAATGGGGACTTTGCTTGAAAAAAAGGCAACTGTGTAACCAAAAATTTATTAAGATGTAACCAGATTGCCTCTTTCCAGAATGGTCCCTTTCCACCGTTTTATCAGTTACATTTAGATAATAGTTATTGGATATTGTTTATTTTAAACGAATAACCATTATTTTAAAATACGGATGAGTTCTTGATGCTATGTTAAACAAATAATTGCTCTATTAAAATTATTATTAACCTGTGATTTCAGGAAAGTGTGGATACACCTCTTGTAGAGAGAAGAAAGAATTGGTTTCAAAGACAAATTTCTCGAATGGGTTCGGTACGTTCTGCGTCAACTGCATACTCTTCTGGCGGGTTGTTTGGAAGAAATAGGCACAATTCGGTAGTATATTCTAGTCCTGAATCAGGACAAGTTATGCAGACAAATCAACAACAAATACAGCCCCAAACTAAAATGTCACTTTATGACAGAATTGTAGGACGAAAATCTGGTAGGGGCCAACATCGTCAAGTTGTTAGACAAGGTAAACAATATGAATATTTATGTGATTTATTTACAACTATTAAATAACGAGAACAGAATTTACCAAAGATATGATATGATATGAAATATCTAATGATTGATATGAAATATCTAATATGTTTGGATGGGAGTTAAAAAGTTCTGATTGCATGTCACGAAGTACCATTCGACTTTGCGTCCTGTCTGATTTTTCCGACTTAATTCGGTCAGCTTTGCATCTTATAGACTTAATGTACTATAAAATTAAAAATACTTGTTCAATAGATTGTTAAGAAATGAATAAATGAATTAAGAAAGAATATTAGGCTAACACAAAACACAAATTAAGCCATATTTTGTAAAGTTTATAAAATTATATTTCTTTCCCTAATTTGTCAACACAATTGTATAAAATTCACTTGGTTTATTGAAAAAGACTTTTAAATGATTTTCCACATTTTATTTAACAGGAACGCAAAAAATGAATGGTTCGGCCATACCAATAACACTAAGAAATCGACCGAGAATACCGACACCCGACGTTACTAAGGAAGTTGTTGATAGAGAGAATAGATTGGCTACGATGGGCTTGCAACAAGGAGGCCAAATGAGAGTTACGTTAATGGCTCATCATGGTTATCAAAACGAAATCCCTGTCTTAGGTGAACTTGTGCTGTCCCCCATACAGGAATTAGATGGGGGTTCAGTCAACAATACACTGCATGCTGGACAACCCGGTACAGCTGCTTTGGCTAAGGCTGTCCTATCACCTGCTTTGACTGCTTCGGGATTGGGCCCTGTTACAATTAGTGGATCCCAAGGTCCAACGGGACCATCGATGACACCTATGACATTTACACCTGTTACTGTCTCACAACTTCCATCGATTTGCACAACCAGTGCAGGCACAGCACCGTCCACTCCACGAACAGATAGATCGACCCACACGCCCATAGCTCCACGGGCAACAATCACCGAGCTTCCGCCCACTTCTGATAGAGATAGTGACCATGGCAGCGGTGGAAGTATTTCAGGAGCAGAGAGAAGTCGCAAGACCAGCGTAGCCTCGCAACAGACGAACACATCAAAACGAGGGGAAGTTTATGTTTGACCGAGACCATTTACCATCTAACTTAAATTTTAGATAATGGTAGAAATTGGACAACCTGCAGCAATGAGCATGGTCCAACTGAGTATGTTTGTGTTATCACGGAATACTGACAAGGGCTGCATGGTTTACTCCTAAGATGTTTGTCGACATTCTATCTTAATGAAAATTTATTATGGTGCTACTGGTAATAAATTCAATAATAATCAACTAATGCAAAGTTCAAGTGAGCTGTGAATTGAATAGGCTATTTTATTTTTTTATAAACCTATTTTTAAGTCTGTAGTAAAAAAATATGTTTATTGAAAATAGCAAAGATGGAATATTTGAGAGTATATAAATATAGGGCTTTATCTAGATAAATAGAAATTGTTTTGTGGGTACAATAATTGAAAGTTTCTTGTTTGCTGTTATTAAATAAACTATGAGGTAACAATATAGTTGATGACAGCTCACGTATAGAGAATGTGCGACACATTTGTGAATAATCATGCATCAGAGACTAAGTTTCTCATCTATTCGAGTGTAATATTGATACCGCTATAAAGAGTCTATTTGCAGAAGGACTTCTTTATGACACTATTGATTTGTAGAAATACTTTGTTTTTCCAATATAGTTTGTTTGTTTTGGCTGGTTAATTTTATTATATATTTTAAGAGTGAAAGATAAGATCTTAAACCAATGTGATATTAGTGTGTATATGATTTGTTATGGGATAATAAATCTGGATATGAAACTATTTTTGGGTTTATAATATTGGGCAATTTCCCACACATCTAAGAATTATTGATTATAGTACATTTTAAATATATATATATATATATATATATACATATACATATATATATATATATATATATATATACATATACATATATATATATATATATATATATATATATATATATATATATATATATATATATATATATATTAAGTGAGGCAAATTGACTAAAAGAATGGGTTTAAAATTATTATAAATATGTATATTCAAATAGCAGTATATTAAATGTACCTTAATTTGTACAAATTGCATGTAAATTATTGTAAATCTGACTTACTAAATGACTATAATAATTGTTACTTTTCTTTGGCGATCAAGCAGAAAAGGCTGGAATCCGTCTGCGACTTAAAGCATTTCTTGTAGATATTCAAGGAACATAGAATTTGTTATAAATTTAAACAGATTATAATTTCTTATTTAGTCTTTGTAACGATTCTCCAGATGGCTACTTCTTCAAAATGTCATTTCTGTGTTGACATTAATTTACTATGATTTCGTAACCGTTGAATGTAAAATGTTTTCATTCTGGCTACATAATTCTTCAGAAACTGTATATATTATCGAAGTATTCTATTATTATTATTATTATGTGATTATTGAAAGTTGATAATTTGCCATATTATTATACCTATGAATTTTATTTGGATGCCATCCGAATAATTATTATGTAAATATAGGAAAGTAGTATTAAAATATAATAAAATAGTAGACTTACCCTTAAGCATTGTGGAGAGCCGAAACGTGTTCCATTTGTCAATGTGCGTTATCGAACTTTGTGGAATATTCTGTCAATTGTAAGTGGTGCTATTTGAGTTATATTCAATTTGTTTAGGTGACAATACTTTATTTTATAATATTATAGGCAATGTGCGAATTAAATTTCTGTTAATAAAGTAATGTATTATTGAAAAGAAGATTGTATGTTTTATTTTCAAAACACATTTTTGAATTTGAATAAACCACATGTGTCTACCTCTGTTTACAATCCCTACGTGTAGTAAAATGTAAAGTTACTCTGATTCTTCCATATAGTTTTTGAGTAATGACTTTTGTATTAAATAAAATGTAATGGTGAAGTAAAATGGATGTTTTCTTTTAACTAAAAAACGAATGAACAGATTGGTGTGTGACGTCAAATGAGTCACACAGATGTCAACACGCAGTTACTTCTGTATTTCATTCAACTCGTGTGAGATCTACAACCCAAGTTCCCAAGTCTTACCCGTTTCTTGAAAGTACAATAAGACCATGCTTTTTGAGTACTGAAATCACTTTGTTAAACACTGTACCACCTACTTCTTAAGCTTCCAATAAGAGCCCGAACAGCGTAGATGTCCAATGATCGCAGTCATCCAGAGCGTGGAGCATCTTGGAATTCCAGGTTTCTCTTACAAATGTGAATGAACAATCGACAAGCTTTTGCATGTGAGACAGTACCTTCTCCCATTGGTTAATTTTCGTAGTGTGAATAAGAGACACTCGTAGTAATTCATAAAAAATATTTATTTTTTCATATATGTGTATTGTGTCAGCGATTATACTATACTAACAAAAATGAAAAATTGTAAACAAATCCTCAGTGTAATTTTAATAGACCTACTGTTTAACGAAGTAAGTAGAAAAAATATTTTCGGCCTTATTTTACCTTCGTTAGAGGCGTTGCGTATATACTGTAATCCATATGAGTGCAAAGTATTTGCATGGAATGGATATACTAGCATATGACATAAATACATATCTGTGGAATATCATAAAGATATGCAGCTTTTTGTCTGTTTCTTATGACTCAACTACTATAAGAACAAATAAATATATATATATATATATATATGTATATATATATATATATAGCGTAAACTCTTTATAACGTTAACCTTTATAACGATAAACTCCCTATAAAGTAGAAGTTAGCACAACTTGGTTGGTTTGCGTTAAAACCCACATATTGATACACTCTATAGCGATACAGCCATTCTCTATTACGAAGAAATCTGTTCATATTTTTAGACAGTAAGTATTTATTATCGATATTGTTTATGTTATGTTATCAGGTAACAAAAGACTTTGAAGCTCCGAAACATCCGTCTAGCTTTTGTTATTCTTAATTGCCTTGAACACGTGCAGCATGACGCTTTGTTTTCTCGGAAGTGATGGTCTTCAACCAAGCATACTGGGTACCTATCGTATTATCAGTCGTAAACCTACTTTGAAACTGTCAACATGGCCAGTAAAAGAAAAGCGATTAGTGTTGACGAAAAAGTGTGTGTCATACGTGCGATTGAAAAGGGAGAAAAGAAAAGTGACGTTGGAAGACGTTTTGAAATAAGCCAATCCACTGTTGCTTCCATTTGGAAAAACAAAGAAACAATTCTGCAGGCGGCGCTGGAAGGAAACTCTTCTAAAAAAGTCAAAATTCGAAGAATTAGATCAGGCAATGTTGTCGTGGTTTCACAATCAGCGCCAGAATAATGTACCCATCTCGGGGCCAATTGTAAAAGCCAAGGCTGAAATGTGTTTGCCGACCAACTTGGCATAATTGACTTTAAAGCATCTGAAGGTTGGCTCGGAAAATTTAAGCACCGTCACCAAATTACGTATGGTAAAATGAACGGAGAGGCGCGGGATGTCTATATGAATGTGACTTACAATTGGATTAGTACAGTGTGGCCTAAATTGAAGAAGGAGTACTCACCAAAAGACATTTTTAATGCAGATGAAACTGGCCTTTTTTTCAAGTTTACTCCCGACAAAACTTTAAAATTCAAAGGGGAAAAATGTGTTGGAGGAAAACTGTCTAAAGAGCGTATTACTGTTCTAGTAGCTGCCAATATGAGTGGCACAGAAAAAAGAAAGCTCTTAGTTATAGGCAAATCAAAAAACCCTCGGTGTTTCAAGAACATAAAACAGTTGCCAGTTACGTACAAAGCAAACAAGTCAGCTTGAATGACATCGCAGTTTTTTGAAGAGGAAATGAGAAAATGGGATGCTGAATTAAAGTCACGGAAAATCTTGCTTCTAGTAGACAATTGTCCTGCTCACCCAATCATATCTAATCTTCGAAACATAGAGTTAGCATTTTTCCCAGCTAATACAACCAGTATTTTGCAACCAATGGATCAGAGTGTAATTAAAAGCCTAAAGGGTAAAGGTAAACTTTTTCGTATAGACGGAAAATGTTGATGGATATGATAGAAACTGACGGCAAGGTCTCGATCAACATGCTACAAACAGTGAACTTCTTATCAAAAGCCTGGCAAGAGGTAACAGCAACCACTATCCAACATTCTTTTCGACATGCTGGATTATGTAGTAGCCAGACAGTAGAAACGAACCAATTTGATAGTGAAGACAATCTACCACTGAATGAATGGATAATTTTTTTTTTAATAATTTGATTTTTCTTGTGTTGTTCTAATGTTCTGAATACCAGAAGGTCCAGGTTCATCATTGAATTCTGCAACAGAAGAGGATTGCAAACCACGAACATTTATTGGATGCTGTGCCTCAGATTCCTTGCTGTATTTTGAACTCCAGAAATTCCTGGCCCGTCAGTAATATCTGTTACAGCAGAGGGTTGCACATTTGTTGATTGTTCCGCTGTAATTCCTTGATGATCAAGATGTTCAGGACATGGCCGATCCGTGACGTATGATGGGGCAAAATCTTCATCAGTAAAAACATTGGCATCATATATAAATTAATATAAATTCCAGTCTTTTCGAAAGCTTTAATAATATTTATAGGTGTTAAAGCTAAAGGAAATGCATATTTTACAATGCTTGGAATTTCGTAGAAGCTCATAGTTTCGCCAGGATAATTGCGCATCCAGTTGTCTTGAGCTTTCGAACAATAATTGTTGAATGGTTACAGACGGTGCAGGTGCCCTACGTTGCAGACGGTGCGTACAGTGTGGAGGAAAAGAGAGCATAATAATTGAATTCGCCTTTGCTTTTTCAACAATATTGATATCAATGTGGGACTGATGATTGTCCAGAAGTAACAAGACTGGATCAGATGGTGATGGTTGTGTATATTTAATAAAATGATCCATAAATAATGAAAACTCTGTTGCCGTTATCCATCCAGAGCTATTACCTGCACCAATTGATTCTGGAGGGGCATCTCTAATAAATAAGTCTTTATACTTAAGTCTGGGGAAGACAAACATTGGAGGAATTGCATTTCCAGCCGCGTTTACTGCTAGTTCGACTGTCACTAAGGTTCCTCTTTCTGCAGACACTATAGCCCCCACTTGCTTAATACCTTTTTGTGCAACAATTTTCTTTGGTTTCAATACGGTCGTTACACCAATTTCATCTAAATTATAGATTCTCTATGGTGGGAAATGGTATTTATCCAAAACGTTCGCTAATTTAGTAAAAAACTCAGCAACATTATGTTTATTGAAGATGCCGCTCTTCCAGCACTTGTAGATTCAGGAGTTCTAATTGAAAGGTTTTTATTTCTTTTTATAAAACCACTCAACCAATCGGATCCAGCCATTTTGTTGTTGTGCCATGAAGGTGGAATGTTGGGTAAATCATATTTCGCGGCGCATTCGTAAGCAAGTTTTTGCACGTCATCTGGTAACAGACCGAAGAAGATAGAGGAACACTTCAATAAGTATTCAACTAAAGATTGTTCTTGTTCTTCATTGCAGACGGATCGCACTTTTATAGACCCAGATGTAGGTTCTTGTCCTGCTTTTATTTTTAATATAAATATTCGTAGTGTAGTATGACATATTTCTAGGTCCCTAGCCACAGTTTTCAGTTTTTTGCCTTCATTTATAACTGCATCTGCTGCTCTTTGCAAAAGTTCACGAGACGTACTGCCCCTGCTTGATTTCCTTTTATAAGTTCGCATTCTACAACAAAAAACTAATGTAAATAAATTGTGAAACATAATAGGCACAACTTACTCCCACATTATGGGACAAGTTGGGTTAAGGTTAAGTATAAAACATTGTTAATGAGGTGATAGCTGTCCACATTCTATGAAAATTTTGCAATCTTAGAAAGAAAAAATTACAGACCTATCATATTCCATAAGCAAAATAGACCAAAACTAATTTTTACGAAAATATTTACTTACGTGGTTTGAGCGAGCACACTTGACGCGTCTGTAGGACAACAGGCAGTGACCTTCACTAAACTGCCGGCCTATCGTGCGATATGTTCGCGGGAACTGCGCCACACATCATGCATTTTGCTATCTCTTTTTGTCTTAGTGCTAAAGCCATCGGAACTACTTACCCCCGGCACTTTTAGCCCCGCCCTCCCCTAGTAGATAATGTTGGTATTACATAAAATTACTTGTTTTTTACTGTCTACAGTTTTGTAAAAGAATAATCTAAAATCATAATTAATAAGAAGAAGAAACTATCATTTTAGTTTCTTTTCATAATTTTTCTACAACAGCCATAGATTCTTGGAACGGTCTTTAAATCCATATTGAATAATTGGGATAAAAGAACTTTATAAAACCATCAGCTGTTGTGTATGTGTTTCTACTCTCACTTTAAAAAAGTATTTTGATCCGGGAAAATCACTTTATCATGTGAGTAATATAACATGGAAAATAGCTATGATATAAATTTATCCACTCGAACGCAAGTTTGCAAAATTTACAATGATATCTTTAGTCTACACGTTACGCCGAGCGCATTTTGGGTACGTTTTCGCACGAAATCGAGTAGTATAAATACGAACGGTTGCCCACGAAATTTCCCGAACATAAATTTACAACAGCTCACAGACAGGATACGAATTAGTCTGCGTATAGTTGCGACATCCGACACGGATCCTATTTTGTTAGGAATATTTTACGTTTTCGTACGAATGAGTTATGGACGTAGACAAATTTATTCCATGGACACGGTTGTTTATGGCATCAGAGTGATTCAAATTATCATTGAAGAGAGCATTAACGCAAATCGAATACAAAATACATTTTGCATGAGCGGAACAGAAAACAACTGTTTTTAACGGAAATAAAACACACTCAGTGTGCGCACTCAATACGTACGACAAGAATCATAAGTTTATGTGCGACACAAATTCGTATCTAAAGTGCACTCGGCCTTAGTTTTACACACGAAAGCTTTATCTCAAAAACCAATAAATTGCTTACAGAAGTTTTAATAAATCTGTGTACTTATAATTAATAATAGATTGTGTTATCTTTTCACTAATGACTTGCCTGACTGACGAGCATTCGCCTATAATGTAACATTACAGATTCGAGAAATACATCAGTGAGGGAGGAGAACCGTGCATTACAGTGCGCAACCTGTAATGATACAATCGGTAATATTTTGATACAACTTGTAACATCAATGTGCACCACTTGTAGTTGAGTCAGTCAGGGAGGCAGCATAGTAACGTAATGCTCAAATGCGAATCTGAAATGTTACATTACAGGCGAATGCTCCCGGTGAGGGAGCATCTTTGAAGCCATTATTTTACGTACATTAGACATCAATCGTACTATTACATAAATTATAAGTTATTATTTTACGCAGATTTGACATAACAAATCAGTCGTACTATATTAATGAGATCGTTATAAATCCTGAAGTACAATTTTTTAACAGAATGACAGTAAATTTGAATTCAGCCAAAAAGGCCGAGAAATGATAAATATCATTCATATATCAGTTATACGGAAACGCAAATTATTCGTAGTTAGAGTTGTAAAAAGTTTTTTTCCAATTTTTGTCAGTCTCAATTTGTGCGTCGATCACGCAAAAATCAACTGGAAGGATTTTGATGAAATTTGGTATGGTAATAGTTTATATCCAAGAGCAACATATAAGAGAGAACAAATTCTAATAACTTTCCTCATTCTGAATTTCATGCGAACAAGTCGTAGGCACAGCTAGTTTGAAATATTTGCAAATAACTCCACATAGATCATGTCTCTCTCTAAAACGAATTTAAATTTATTGTGTCAAATGTGTCATTAATTTTTAAAGCAGGGAAGAGCAATGAGGAAGGGTATTTTTGTAAAGGTAATTAAAACTGGAAAGTATAAAGTAATTGAAGATAAGTAATAACATTCAGTATAACCTTTGAATTTTATTGTGACAGAGATGTTCAAAATTCGCGTTTTTATGTGGTCAGATATAATTTAAATGTGATCTTTCTATACATATATCTTATACATTTCCAATTTTGCATTAAAGTAATAAACAAATATTTTAAACTAAAATAATATAAAATACAAGAACAGAAGAAAACGTGCCATAAATATGTACCTGTATGTAGTCGGAGAGTATACCTCGTCCTACCAACTATAAGTACGCAACTTTCCGATACAGAGAATAAATTAAAGGTGATTGGCACAGAATGAAGTTGAGATAATGGATCCACTTTAATTCTCAACCATTCCTGACATATCTATATAGTATAGTGCCGTTGTATCTACCTGTTGTAATTGCCTTTTGTCCTATAAAAGTAATTTTTTTCGTTACTTTACATACATTCCAAGCTATTTAAACATTCTCACATCAATATACATACATACAAATTGAAAACTATTTCATTTTTAATTTAGTTACAAAATAATAAAATAAGATAACGCCATGACAATATTACATCTACGGTCGCATACAGTCATGTTACCGGCGAAGTAGTTTCGTTTAATTGCAATAGATCGGGCACATAAATTAGTGTTGTCATTTTCGATTTGGTTTTTGTTCCTTTGGCCGTATCTTGATATTTAGATCAATGGCTGTAACAATGACGTGGAAACGTCATTGCGCTATAAATAATTAAATTTCGAGCTTTCTTCGAATAATTGTTTACTACGACTTCAACAAATATGTAACTGTTTTGAATCACATGTTGCGACTCTAAGAATAGTGAATCGAATTCTGAAAAACGTTCACCGCCTACTTTTATTTTTTTATTGACAACTTCAATATGTTTGATAAATAAAATATTATCGTCTAATAATAAACAACAGTTTGCATTTTTATTTTGTTCTCAAAGTAAAACCGTTAAATTGTAGCGTAAAGATTTCATTATCATTAGAATTTTTGAAAGTAATACAGAAGTATTACTTTAAGTATTACGAAGAATCGTGCATACGATTAACAACTTGTTCTAGTGGTTTTTATGCGACATAGACGCATAGAAACCATTAGAACAAAATATAAACTTCAAATTATATAATAAATTATATATATATATATATATATATATATATATATATATATATATATACATATATACATATGATGTACATACAGATGGTATATATATATTTATATATATATATATATATATATATATATATATATATACCATCACGGATTTATCAGGAAGTGAAACAACATCACAAAATGAGATGTTTGGGTCTTCAATAACTTACTCAAAAAAAAAAAAACAAAGAAGACAAAATAAGAACTGCTTTTCATTTTGTTCGTGAAAATATTAAAATATTTCTTCGATGAATAGTTAGTTGATATGAAGAGTGCCAAAAGTTATCAGAAAATGTGAATGGTAGCATCGGTTTTAACTTAAATTCGAGGAAATTTTTTTATTTACTTGGTGGGATACACGTGAAGTAACTTATTAGCAGCCTCTATCACTCAACCAATTGTTAAATGTAACAAATCTCATCTATGCAAGCAAAGTTTTATTTAACTTTCACTATGTTATTTTAATCATCACAATATGAGGCCACAATTATGTTAACTCAGCATAAGTTAATAAGGTTAGTTGATAACTTTTACTGCTGCAGTATTCTCCAGACAGATAATCATTGTAGTTACTATATTTCATTCTCGTAGCAGATTATCATCAGTTCTAATCTGTTGGGAATTATTTTCATGGGAACGAATATGAAAATGAAGACAGAAGCTCTTTGCAGTAGCCCTGCAGCTTTTTATAGACGGAGATGACGAGTTTAGCAGAAATAAAACAAATCATAAGTAGTAATGGCAATTACTAATTGATTTAGTTTCAGTTAGTTATTAACGAAACAATTTTCTTTCTATCACAATCAGAAAAACAATATATCTAAATAGCTTGCTGACTATTGTATAAAATAATAGATACGACAGTGTTTTAAAGATGTCAAAGTACCATTGATGGCAACTAATATTTAGACAAATTAGTATCTTTAAAAACTCTTCCAAAATTGGGTATGTGGATTTTTCTTTTCTTATTATTTATAAGTTATAATATATATAAATATATATATGTATATATATATATATATATATATATATATATATATATATATATTTATATATATATATATATATATATATATAAATAATTCCTTCACGATAAGCTGAATTTATTGATGTAAGAGCAATAATTGCGTGAGCAGTGATGGTATCTCCCACTATCAAGGATTCGTAATTTATGACTCCCTTAGAAGTTTTTATAAAAAATGTTCTTAGGCTCAATCTTAGGGGGCATCTTAGGGGTTTGTAATAAAGGGTCATTTGGCGATGACTGATGATGAGAATGTATATCTCAAATACAAAATCTACTTTTTATCACGCGGGTTAAAATATTGCAAAAAAACATACAACTAAAAATAAATTGTGTTTTGAATCTAGTGATGTGAGCAAAGCGAATGGTGTGTCGTTGAAATTTTCTTTCCGAGAAACCAATTATGAAGTAATCGTATACTTCACTGCCACGTTTAGAACTAACAAACGAGTTCATTTATAAAAATAGTATAATTTATGTCTTATAGATGCACCAGAAAACTTTCCAGGACAAACGCCCTGCATGATAATAAAAACCACATCAAAATCCATCATAGAAATTAAGTTAAGATCACAGTGAGAGAAAAACAGACAGACATTGTGTTTTATGTTACATTTAATTTAATCAATCCACTCGGTGAGGTAACAGAGGTTATTATGTTTTCCAGTTTTAAAAATACTTCCACTAATTGATAGCTGATAGTCAGCTTAGTAGTACAAGTTACATTTTATTCATTCGGGAAAAAAACTTATATTATATTAGATAACTCCTAGACTATAAGTCAAAGTAATTTGAAGTCTGCAGTCATTTTCAGAGGTAACTTAAGGGAAAAAATAAAATGTGAAATCATTATTCTATATTTAGCGATAGTTTTAAAAGGTTAAGTCAAGTGTCTCAAAAACCTACATCCTAGTTGCTCCATGCCTCTTTATATATATGTGTATACTCACCGAACTACCTACTAAAAACCTAGATTTTAACTTTTAAATCAAATATACCACATAAATACATGAACTTTCACTCTTATCACCTCTTTGTACATACCTGTACCTATTTATCTATCGACCTACTAATATTTTAGTTGCTTCGTGGCTTTGTAAACACCTCTATTTACTTTACCTACCCACCTACTAATATCCTAGTTGCTTTATGCCTCTTTATATGTCTGTGTATACTTACCTCACTACCTACTAAAAACCTAGGTTTTAACTTTTAAATCAAATATACCACATAAATACATGAACTATCACTGTTATCACCTCTTTGTACATACCTGTACCTATTTATCTATCGACCTACTAATATTTTAGTTGCTTCGTGGCTTTGTAAACACCTCTACTTACTTACCTACCTACCTACTAACATCCTAGTTGCTTCATGCCTCTTTATATGTCTGTGTATACTTACCTAACTACCTACTAAAAACCTAGTTTTTAACTTTTAAATCAAATATACCTACATACATACATAAAATTTCACTCTTTTTACCCCTTTATACGCACCTGTACCCACTTATCTATCTACCTACTAATATTTTAGTTACTTCTGGGCTTTGTAAACACCTCTATTTACTTTACCTACCCACCTACTAAAATCCTAGTTGCTTCACGCCTCTTTATATGTTTGTGTATACTTACCTAACTACCTACTAAAAACTTAGTTTTTAACTTTTAAATCAAATATACCTACATAAATACATGAAATTTCACTCTTTTCACCCATTTTTACATACCTGTACCCACTTATCTATCTACCTACTGATGCTCTAGTTATTTCGTAGCTTTGTAAACACCTCTACTTACTTACCTACCTTCCTACTAAGATCCTAGTTGCTCCATGCCTCTTTATATATATGTGTATACTCACCGAACTACCTACTAAAAACCTAGATTTTAACTTTTAAATCAAATATACCACATAAATACATGAACTTTCACTCTTATCACCTCTTTGTACATACCTGTACCTATTTATCTATCGACCTACTAATATTTTAGTTGCTTCGTGGCTTTGTAAACACCTCTACTTACTTACCTACCTACCTACTAACATCCTAGTTGCTTCATGCCTCTTTATATGTCTGTGTATACTTACCTAACTACCTACTAAAACCTAGTTTTTACTTTTAAATCAAATATATCTACATAAATACATGAAATTTCACTCTTTTCACCCCTTTATACATACCTGTACCCACTTATCTATCTACCTACTGATGCTCTAGTTATTTCGTAGCTTTGTAAACACCTCTACTTACTTACCTACCTTCCTACTAACATTCTAGTTGCTTCATACCTCTTTATATGTCTGTGTATACTTACCTAACAACCTATTAAAAACCTAGTTTTTAACTTTTAAATATAATATACCTACATACATACATAAAATTTCACTCTTTTCACCCCTTTATACGTACCTGTACCCACTTATCTATCTACCTACTGATATTCTAATTATTTCGTAGCTTTGTAAACATCTACTTACTTACCTACCTACCTACTAACATCCTAGTTGCCTCTTTATCCAATTACTCTTTATAACAATTTAAAATTGAATGAACACGCCAATTTATTCCAATTGATTTAATTATCATTAAAGTTATTTTATGTATAATTTGAATTTACGTTGACAGTCCTAAATCCTAAACCTGCAAAGTATTAAGCAAAGTGGATACTCTTGTAGAATTTACTTTTATTTTCAAACAATAGTGTATAACATTCAGTCGTTCTGTGGTTCAGCCATTGCTTTTTATCACCACCTTGTATGACAGTTGTTCAACGTATGCGTAATAAATAATTTCGTTAATAACTCGGAATACTGAGATACTGAGCTACTGCGCTAGAAATATAAATGTTTGATGTATATGTTTCCAATCAAATGATATATATCACTCTTTTCACTGATACATTTTGCGCACCTCTACTAGCCACATTACTACCATAAACTTTCTGAACCATAATTCGAAAAAGAATTTTACGTTAAAATGCTTTAATATCTTATCAGCCTATTTTTTTAGCAGAATTTTAAACTGGCATTCAACATTTTATTGACTGAAAGTTAGATTTTCCAGGTTTATTGTTAGAAATTGCTTTCAAATGTTCATTCGTTATTTTTTATAACATAACAGCTAGTAAAAATATTTTCAAAGCTATTTCCGCTTACATTATTTAAGCAAAACGTAATTTTATGAGGACAAAATTTATGTATTTCGATCACTTCGTTGTTTATTTGTTCTCAGCTAAGTAGTTAGCATTTTCTCGGCCTCTTTATTTGTTCTTTCAACCGAGCTTTATGACTAGACTACCTTTTGCTTCGGTTTGCAGTGAATAATTTTTAACCCATCTCGCAAGCTATAAAATTCTCAGTAACTTTGTCGGTAAGGTATTTACCATCCTTACTTCATAAAATGCGTGAAATTACAAATAATTTGAAAAAATAACTCCTTCCTTTCTTGATTTTATTTCCACAACTCTTAATCGTATAAAAGAGGGCCGGCGGTCTATAGTGTAGGGTTCAGTTGTTATAAAAATCATTCAAAATGCTAGACGCTAAAAAAATGACAGCCAACACTGTCAAATAAAACAAATATGCGCCATATATGCGCAATAGATTTACGCAGCAGAAAAAAAAATAAAATTAAACGGCTACGTTTAAAAAAAAACTTCTGTCGTTTAAAACTAATATGCGACCTTCGACATTCTAACGGCTTACGCTGCATACATGTCAAGCTTTCAGATGTCATGACTTATTCGTAATTTTTAGCATAGTGCGCCCAAATTACGCAAAAGCTTCATAAATTATACACCTAAACCTTTCCCGTGAATCTCTCGATCTATTGGTGAATCACGAGGAAGATTTCTACCGCAAATCCGTGCATAATTGTCGAGATTATCGCGTTCAGACAGACAGACAGATACTTTGTTTTATACTATAGAGTGATGACAATAAAAATAAAAATATTTCCTTCTAAATTAGGGTCAAGGGGAGTGATTCTCTTGCTCGTTTATATTGCGCGGGTATATTGCGCTTCAAGAAATCACAATCGACAAATTAAAAACAAGATATAGCAATAGAAAGTATAATTATATCCTAAATAGCTTACTTACAGAGTACACGTATTAGTGAGAGGAGCGGAGAAAGCAAGCAAGGTTTAGAAAGTCTTAAGGTAGACTTTTTTCTATTTGTTAACTTTTTATTCACATTTTAGTTGTTATATTTTTACGGTATGTTTTATTTTAAGTGCATAAGAACAGTAGATGTCAATTAATAGTCAAGAGCTATTGCTATCGACGTAATTATAATAATACGAAATAAATAAAACAGGTACTAAACGAGCATAAAACATATTTTTATTTTAGTAATAATGTAAGTGATCAAGATAACGTGCGATGGCTACAAATTTATTATACATCAATAAGCGGCATCGCTACGCGTATTAGCCGAGTGCTAACTACAAACTGAGGATAACGAAATCGATCGTGGCGCTCGCTATATCAGAAATACCTAAATGCTCCTGTTAAATATTATCATAGATAATATAATTTACTTACGTATATTATCATGTTTACTTTTGAAACCAGTACAAAAATACATACAAAAAATTGTAAGGGTAACGAAAATCACTCACAATAATGTCTCCATTTTTTGTATTACAAACTATTTTTCTATTTTCGCTTTAAATTTAAAATTAGATACTATATATTAAACAAACATATAAATATGAGTGGTTTAATTCTACCAACCTTAAAAATTTATTATTAACTCTTTTATTTATGATTTTTTCTCATTATAAATTAATAATTGTGAATAAATGCAGTAATGAAAATTTCACTGTTCATCAACCCAAAAATTATGAAATTTAAAGTAAGCAAAGAGGATCCTCGTTATTTTACAAATATATATATATATATATATATATATATATATATGTATATATATATATATATATATATATATATATATATATATATGTATATATATATATATATATATATATAAATTCTTTTTTTTTTTTTTATCTTAAAAAAATCACTAAAATTAGCTTCATTGTGCACTCATTTTCATGCATTAAATGCATTTTTTAAAATGTGACATGATAGTTATTGTGTAGTAAATTGTAAAAATACTTCAAGAAATAGCAAATTAAAATTTTCAATATCGAATTGGAAATTAGAAAAAAAAATAAATATTTGGCCGCGGTAAAATACATTCCTTCTGACATTGTTTGTAGTTGAAATCATGTTATAATATGGGTAATATATTGATTATTGTTCTCATTTTGTTGATCTGGGAAACAAAAGAAAATTATATATTCTGAGTACGGACAACTAAAATGTTGTTGGTCATTCATAAAAGCATTTATTTAGATGTTTCTCTCCACTTTACAATAAATAAGAAGATAAACAGTCCGTATAACTTAACGTGATTCCTAATTTTAGGTTAGGAACACATATAATGGTTAGGAACACGATATAAAGAAAAAATGCATCTAATATAAGTCGCAGTTGATGTTTTTCGTTATTTTTATATTATCCACTTAAGCATTTAGAGCCGTTAATTTGAAGTAATAATAATAATTTACTATACGTCTGTTTATGTTTTTAATGTCATGTTTTTAACATTTTGTAAGTTTTTATTAATTGTCACCGTTTATATTTACATTTTAAATATGTAATGTCTGTAATTGTAAATTTAAAACGAAAATAGTGAAAAAAATAGCAATACAAAAAATGGAGGTATTATTGTGAGTAATTTTTTATCTAACCTATATTAAATAGTAAAATAATTGCGACAGACTTATTTTGTAAATACGTCATTATTTCCATTAATGTCTCAATAGCACGCTAGCGCAAGTACTTACGCGTATGTCTTATTTTTAACTAATTGCAAAAAATTATTAAATAAATAAATATTTTACACTATTCATATAATCGTGTGAAAGTGATTTGATAATAATATTAAGATAGAATTTGAAAAAGGTTCTACGTATGGATCTTAAAAACGAAATAAAATCTTAAATAAAAATATATTTTGTTTATTTATAAAGGTGATACAGTGACATATTTCATTTGTTGTACTTTTGACTTGATTAGATTTGCTTCATATAAAAGATCTCTTAACAAAACAACATAATAAGCCTATGGCCGACACTACAAGGATACCTTTTTTAACCACATCACGTTTAAGCAAAACAATGACCTTTAACAACAGTTTGAAATATAAAACTGCTGAGTGACAAATATGCTGGTGATACAAAACAAAAAAAGGGACACAAAAAATCTCCTTTCTTTATTGGTTTGATTGCTTTATAGCAGACATTTATATTGAATTATTATAAATATTTATCAATTAAGACTGAATTACACAAGTTAAACTCACTAAACATCGCAAAATTGAACAAATCACACGCCCTAGGAACGCGTACCTTTAATCGTACCTTTTATCTGATGGTGACGTAACTGGTACGGGAAGGTGAGTGCTACTTCTTTACTCTGTAACTTAAAATATAGAGTAATCCAGAAGCCGCATACACACAAATCACGTCGCGGTAGCGGTAAAGTCAAAAAACGGTGGAGGGGGTACCGCGCTCCGTCTATTAGTGCCCTCCCCCAAAGCGCACGGTGTTACCAACAGAATAAATTTACCCACGGACTTCAGGAAATCGACGCATATAAATATATTTGCTTGCAGCAGTAGGATTCAGATTTGCATCAATTTATATCGTCATGGCTTGGCTTATATGAAGTATTATCAAGGCCGCCATGTTAGATTTCTAAAATGTCTATTCTGACCACAACCAATGGTCATTAGATTAAAATTACCATATTTAGATTAAACCATATTTAGATTAAAATTATTTTAAAATTTTGTCACATTTTACCATTTTATTCATCACCTAACACGTTTAATACAAAAAGAAACAATTATCATAGTGTCTTAAAGTAAAAATAAATGTGAAAAAGTCCATAATAAAAGTTTGAAAATATTCGATCTCATACTAAAGAAATTCAAAATAGGACGACACAATTATATATATTAATTAGCATTCAATGTCGTGATAAAATTTCTTCATATTTTAAACAATATCGGTTCGCATTTTTCAAGAAATTAAAGAATACGGCGGAAGTGAATGAACGTAACATGTGTTTCTTGTCGTACATATAGTGATTATTTACGCAATACTTAAAATATTCGAAAATTGAATACGATAACGGGATTTCAATCGTTACACTAATTTGCGCGTGTTCTCGCCTTCTGGAGTACTCTTTATTCTATGTCAGTAATATAATATTATTCTTCAGTATATATATTTTGCTGTCGGTTTGCATGCGAGTAAAAGAGAAGCAATAGACATCGCTAAAACGCGTCTTTGTATTTGAGAGAAATGTGTTATTATTTTTATTAGAGTCCTACTCAGTTTATTAAAAATAAAAAACCACCGATATTTTAAATAAAACGTGGACAGTTAGTCTTTTAATTCTATTGATAAAGTTGTATAAATAACAAAGTTAATTTGGTTTAAAATTGATGTTACGAGATGTTTTTGGATTTTTTTCAGATAAAAAAAGCTCAATTTGCTTTTGTCAGCGCTGTAATGTAAGGTAATAAGTAACTAGCTATTCTAATTTTACGATTTACATGTTTCAAGAAATTTATTTTAAGTTGTATAGTTTCTATTTTTAGTTACTTGTAATTAACCACATTATGGTATTAATAATTTTAAATATTTAGAAGAAAATTACGATTGAAATAAATTTTTAGAAAATTTGTTAATATCCCAATGGTTGGAGTTTAAATGTTGGGGTACTGTGACCATAATTTGTATTTTTTTATTTGAATATATTTGGCGTTAATTTTGTAGAAATGCATTATAATTTAATTTTTCACAACTAAATGAACTATGTGATGTAGTATTATTTGTAGGTACGTTCTTTAAATTCTTTCCAACGAAACCTAGGCCGTATAAAGAATTTAAATAAAGTAGAAATAATATTACATCGCGTAGTTCATATAGTCGCGAAAAATTAATTTTTTTCATTTATTTAAAACTATCTGCCGCGCAGTAACGGGTACCTTGTCATTTAATGTGTACTGTATACCTGTAACGGGTGTAGAGAGTGAAACATTACTATACAACATTCACAAATAAATTGTAATAGCTTCACAGTCAAGAGTAATACCTACGCAAAACATGACGTAAGTCCATGTACGTATATATGTATATATATATATATATATATATATATATATATATGTGTATATATATATATATATATATATATATATATATATATATATATATATATATATCCACACATATATCGACTTTGCCAACTTGTCTTCTTAAGTAAATAGTTATAAACAAATAAATAGTTTCAGTGCACGGATAACTAGTTAGTACAGATACCTACTCGTGGACGTATCCGTGGCAACATTCGCGGCAATATAATATGTACTTGTCTATAGTCGAGACGTTTGGGCGAGTGTATGAACGGCAGCGTTGCCAGACGTCCCGATTTAGGCGGGACGTCCCGATTTTGAAATCAAAATTCAATGTCCCGCGCGGGACAGGTTTGGTCCCGCTTTCGGGGATAACTCAATCGTGCGTGCAGCGACCTGAGGAAGCGCGGCCGGGTGGCACGGACAAGTGTGGACTGGCCGCCCGCCCGGTGCGTCACGCAAGCCGGTGCGTGCGGCCGCGACGTCTTCTGTTTCACTCTGTTCTTATTCTCATTTGTTTATAAATTTGAATTTCTTGAAAACGCACGATTACGTACGAAGGAATAACAAATACCTATTGCATTTGTGTTAGTGCTTGGAAAGCAGTGAGTTGAGTAAATAGTGAGTTGCGTTGCGTGCGTAATTTAGTTTAATTACTTGAAACAAACAAAAGTTTAAGTTTTTTACGTGTTTATTTTTCTTAAATTAGTGGTGTTTACTTATTATAATCGTTTAAAGATGAATGAAGCCGATAGTGATGTTTCAGATTGCTCGGAACCAGAAAATATTGCACCCAAGAAAGCCAAACTAGGAAAACATCGCTTCACGAAATACAATACAAATTGGCAGAATGATTATAATTGGTTGTGTATTGTGACGTCGGATGAGTATAAAGCTTACTGTAAACTGTGTAAAAAAGAGTTTATTATTTCTCATGGTGGATTAAATGATGTTGTGAAGCATTCGAGAACAAGTAGTCACTCTAAATTCACGAGTTCTCGTGCTGCAAGAAACATAACTAGCTATTTCCAGGCACCAGGTACTTCCACATCTGATCGTGATCTCGATGATATTATGTACAAAACGTCAGCAGCAGAAATTACTTCTATATATCACACCGTTAAACATTCGTTAAGCTACAATAGTATAGATTGTTTTCAAAACTTATTGCCTCTCGTGTACGCCGATTCTAAGATAGCCAAAAATGTTAAATGTGGTAGGACAAAGAGTGAAGCAATAATCTGTGAAGTATTAGCAAAAGGAGCTTTGAAGGACGCAATTCAAAATTTAAACGAAGATTTATTTTTTTCGATTTCTACGGATGCCAGCAATAAAGGAAACCGGAAAATGTTTCCAATATGTTTGGACAAAGGAATACAAAACAAATTAATAGATTTTGTGGAGAGTAATGACGAAACTGCCGACCAAATAACGAAGGTACTTTGTGAAACATTGGATAAACATAACTTAAAATTATCGCAAATAACATCATATGGTGCTGACAATGCTAATGTTAACTTTGGTTCAAATCATTCTGTTTTCACGAATCTCGTTGCCAAAAACTAAAAAATATTAAAAGCTAATTGTTCAGTTCACATCTTGCACGACATGAGCAAATTTGCATGAGATAGAATAGACATCGATGTAGAAGCTATCATCTTAAAAATATACGGCCATTTCTCACATTCAGCTAAACGTCGTGCGGGATTGATGAAGATATTTGAATCTACGGAAACGGAGTTATTACGTCACGTAAATACAAGATTTCTGTCGCTCTGTCCTGCTGTTGAGAGAGTAATCAAGGTTTGGCCTGCTTTGAAAAGTTACTTTAATAAGCAAGAATCATGTGCGAAAGCCATTGAAAAGATTTTTTACTCTGAAGCAGAGGAAACAAAAAGTCTAGCCTATTTGCATTTTGTTCATAATGTGATGAGTGCTTTTGGTACATTAATGAAAGAGTCTCAGGGAAATGATATTGCCATAACAGAAATGCATAAGTCATTATGTCTCTTCCGCTCGAGGTTGACTCAAAGGCTAAAGGATAGGTTTTTTGGCTTCCAGACGAAACAGATTTTAAATAAATTGGTTGAATCTGAACGGACCAAAGCCATCGAAGACTTCAACAATTTTTAAACAAATTGCCAACAATATTTAGACAAATGTTATAATTTTTCAGATGAAAATATTTTTTCTAGACTTAAATTTATAAACCTGGAAAGTGAAGTTAGTTTTGACATGATTGAAAATGCTGTATCTTTAATAAAATTGATGGATGCTAGAAATAAATGCTCAATAAATTTAATGAAAGCAGAACTACTCATCCAGTTTAATCTAGAGCTATCCTGTGCAGAGTTCTTCATCTTTATTAAAGAGAAAAAGGAAACTTTAAAAGAAGTTAAATCTTCACAAAAATATCATGAATAAGTAATTCTTATACTCAAATAATTATTATCTTAATTACCATAAGAGACTCTTATGGTAAGTTACAATTTATAACACTCACTCACACTATTATTTGAAACACCAAATTTTTCTAATAAATAAAACTTTTTTTGACTTTGATTTTTTTATTTTCTCTTTTTCACAATGCTAAGAAGACTCAACTACCTGAAGATAGGGTTAATCTGATTTAAAATATCATATTTTTATTAAAATACATTTCTATGGCTATTTTAGCTATTTATTGTCACGTAAACGTAGTTTA